>QEPC01013596.1:975557-1031611 GCA_003113815.1 Sphenodon punctatus
GCATGCTTTCGGAGATGGTCCGGGCCGGAGGTCCGGAAGCGTGGTTGATTTTGACCCCATGTGGGTATTGACTGTGGTGAACATCTGGCGGCTGCCAAACAGACATTCAGGGTGCTTTGGCCCTGCTGCGGGATTGACCGTGGGTCACTGTGGTTGAGCGTGATCTCGTAACGTCTGAAAATACTCTATGTCCCTCCACCCCGTGTTGCCTGTGGGGTTCCCGTGGCATGTACACGTCAAGGGACATCAGTAGGTGTTTGCATAAGACTGTGACAAATGGGTGGGAACAACCTTTGTTCCCCAGTTACAAACCTTGGCCATGTTTCCAGATTATCTGGCAGCCTGTTTCTCGTTGGGTGTATTTCTGTTCCCCATGTCATGACTTCTTTGTCTGATCTACCTGGGCTATCCAGACTGTAGAACAGAAGTATTATTAGGAGACAAAAGAGGGAGTGTGGAGTAAGTGTGGTACCTTTCACACTACTGAGCACCCCCCTTCTGTTGTCTGTGTAACTCTGCATTTGAAAACACATTTAAACAGGAAAAATGCTGTAATTCCCAGTGGGTAGACTGTTGTCCTTTGGCATTTGCATTTCCCCCATGGCTGTGATGCTGTGTTTGGATTTCTTTGCATTCAAATGTATCACTCTCTCAAAGCCTTGCTTTTCTGAAGGGGCTACTTGTCTCTGTCCCCCCATGATCTCCTGGATCAGAATCACCGTGTATTTCTCCTCTCTTGGAGTGTGACTTTATTTTATTTATTTATTTATTTATTTATTTAATTTGTACCCCGCCCCTCCTGAAACACAGCTCAGGGTGGCTTCCAATCATAAAATACAATTTTAAACAATACAAAATACTTTAAAATATCATATAAACATTAAAAACATCTAAACAGGGCCTGGGATACAAAAAGAAAAAGAAATTTCTTGGGATTGGGGAATAAAAACCAACCACCCACCCACCTCCCCAAAGGCCCGGGTGGACAACCAGGTCTTGCATCTTCGCCGAAATACTAACAGGCTTGGAGCCAGGCAGGCCTCCTCCAGCAGGGAGTTCCAGAGACGCAGCCCAGCCACCAAGAATGCCCTCTCCATTGTGGCCCCCCACTTAATGCAGGGGACCTCCAAGAAGGCACCCCCAGCAGACCGAAGAAGCCACTCCGGGGCACGGAGGGCGAAGCAGTTCCTGAGGTATGAGGGGCCGAGACCATGTAGGGTTTTGTAAATCAATACCAATACCTTGAATCTGGCTCGGTATGCTATTGACAACCAGTGCAGAGCCTGGAGCACCGGTGTTATATGCTCCCTGCAACCCGTCCCCAAAAGGAGATGGGCCGCCGCATTCTGCACTAGCTGCAGTCTCTGAACCAAACACAAGGGAAGCCCCACGTAGAGCGCGTTGCAATAGTCCAGCCTCGAGGTGATGAAGGCATGGATGAGGGAGGCCAGGTCCGGGCCGGAGACGAACGGACGTAGCCTCCGCACCAGATACAACTGGCAGAAAGCAGCCTTTGCAACTGCCTCCACCTGCCGCTCTAGGCGGAGGTCCGCGTCCAACACCACCCCCAGACTCCGGACCTGTTGAGCCATAGGAAGGCGGGTGGACTGGGTGTGAAGACCCCCAGGTTTTATTAGAGACATCTCTCCATGAGACTGTGGATTTGGTTTGCCAAGGCCAGTAATCAGGTACTGGACACTCTTAACCGTTTCCTCCACTCCTTTCTCTACTTTACAATCAGCAGCACTTGTCTGTTCCTTGTCTTTCAGGACTACAGGGTGCTGTGTTTCTATCCCTGGTGGGGGGAGACATCCCTCGCTTCCCCCACCATCCCGGGAAAGGTTTCCTGCACATTCCAGCCTTCTCTTAAGGTAGAATCCTCCACCTCCTGGCTTGCCTGTAACCCCTTGGGTTCAGTTAGCCCCTTCCCATCTTTTCTTAAGGTAGAACAACTAACCTCCAGGCCATCCTGCAACCCCCTGGGTTGAGTAGGGGCTCTTCCGGCCTCTAACTCTCCCCCCGTGGTGGTTACCCAGTTTGATTCTGCAGAATTTGGTCCCTCCTGTGTAAGGTGGGGTGCCAAGCTTTAGAATCAGGTTGACCCATTGGTTTCACTCCCTTCAGTTCCCCATGTGAGACAGGGACATGCAGTTCATTCCCCGAGTCTTGTCCTCTCCTGCCTTCTGGCTGGTTTGAGGACTCCTCTTTGGGGTTTTCCTGCCCCTGAGTCGAGTTCGCAGGTTGGGGTGCAGGATCTGTGAGGCCTTCCTGTGATCCCTGTCTGCCCCCACCCCCATTTTCATTTGGTTTGTTCTGGGTCAGGTTTCCCTGGTCAGACTGTGGGGTTTTATACCCATTCTGCTTCTGGTAAAACCCTTGTTTCTGTTTTTTCCCATTATTTGGCTTCCGTTCCCCATAAGCTAAGATAGCATTTTCAGTGAATGCATCAGCCCTTGTCCCTGCCTCTTTGAGATTTGTGATCTCCTTATTCAGCAGGTGTGCTTTTAAATTCGGGCTACACAAGGTATAGAACTGTTCAAGCAATACAGAGTTAATAATTTCTTCCTTAGTGGCATTCCCACATGCATCTAACCATTTCACCCCATATTGTTTCAGCATATTACAAACATCCGAATAAGACACCCTCTGCCTTCTTAAAGCTGCGTAATTTTTTCCGAAAAGTTTCCGGAGTAACGCTGTAAGCCTCCAGAACTGCCTTTTTGAAATCATCAAAAGTCAGCACCGGATTCTCCTCCATTTTTGTGTTGTAGATTTCTTTTGCTTTCACTGGGAGTTTGGGTAACACTAATTTGAGCCTCATCTCGTTGGGAATCTGTTCTTGTTGAAACACATGTTGCACAGTTGTGAAGTACTCATCCATGCATTGTTTCTCATCATATGGTGGAATTAAAGGTACGTAATCACAAATTCTGCCTCCAGCGTTGTTTCCAGAGGGCATTGTGGGCTGGATTCCTGCGTCTTTCTGCGCTTTCAGGAGTTCCAGTTGGTGTTTTCTTTCTTTCTCTCCTCCACTTTCATTTTCTCCAGTTCCAGTTCCTTGTTGATCTGGTATTGTCTGTCTTTTTCCTTTTCTTCGGCTTGCGCATTTAACTTTTCACGTTCATGTTCGAACTACATCCGCCGTTCCTTCTCCTTCTCCTCTGCTCTCATGTGCTCTAATCTGATCTCCTGATCCATTTTCAGTTTGATCAGCTCCATGTCTGCGCTTGAGCCATGTCCCTGGCCGTTCCCAGGTGTGTCAGCTCCTGGTTGCTGGTTAGATGGGGTGCTTGGAGAGGGGTTTTGCACACCCACTCCTCCCCCATCCGTCCCATTCATGCTCATCTCAAAGTCCCCTCCGCGATCGCCGCGGCGGGGGTTTGGCGGCGCCCCTTTCCCCTCCCAGCCAAAGGAGGCGAGAAAGGAGCAGCCGCTGCAAGCTGGGGCGGGGAGTCAGGCTTTGGTTGCCCGGCAACCGTGTTAGGAGCGTGCCCGGGACTCTCGCGAGAGTCGAGAGTCCCGGGCNGAAAGGACCCCAGTTTAAAGGGGGAAGTGGGAGGGTTACCTCTTCCCCCTTTTTTGGGATAATTAATAAAGAGTGCGGCCGTTCAAACCCATATATTGTGTCCTCGTCTTCTTTGGAGGGGGGTGCGTCGACAATTCTCGTATCAGCTGCCTCCGTTGCTTTTTAGTTTTCCCCTCTATTTGGAGGTGTCTGGCTTGTGTCTCGTTTTCAAATTCTGGCTTCGAGAGCTTGGAGAAATGCTTTGGCAGCCCTATTTTGATATCTGTCCCTGACACCTGAAATAAAAACTAAAACAACAAACTACCACTCTGTTCCAAGAATGATCTGCTTATTTTCTCTCAGTGCTGAGTTGCAGACGGTCACTGGTAACTCACTCTCTCTAGATATGGGATTTACTCCCCTCAGAGGATTCCCCTCTGCTTTCTACACATTAGTACACAACTGAGCATAACCCTTCTCGCTGGGGTGCCACTGTCACAGGTTGGAGGTCCGCACCCCCACTTTACTGAGTTTGAGTGAATTAGTTTCCCTCACTCACAGCCCACTTGAATCAGTTTTTCTCTCTGGTTGATTCAAGCCTGCAGCAGGGACCCCTTTGTCACCCAAGGGCCCGATCCTACCCGTTTATAGACTCTTTCTCTCTGGGGTCCCCAGTGTTTAGGCACTGGTGCTCAGCGTGTTTCCAATGTTAGACACAGACACTTCTTCATAAAGATAAGAAGAAAGTTTATTGATTTACATAAGCAAGTTAGTTGATACAGAGTGGTAACTAGAAATCAAAGGTAAATATAATGCATTCCTAACTACTTTAGATTTTTCTATCATAATCTTACCCTAATGAAAGTCCATGGATTCAGTTCAACACAACCAGTTCGGTGATATTGGTTGGGCTTCAGCCTTATGGTTGCTAGAAAACAAAGTCCTACTCTCAGTCCATGTTTCCAGCAAGCAGGCTCCAGGATGCAGATGAGATTGCTCTAGATGGCTCTCTCCAAGAGGTAGCGAAGATGACTCAATGGCCCTGGCTTAAATAACAATTCTGAGTCCTTTGTTTGAGTTTTCCCACCTTGGAGAAACCTGAGGTTTGTCACGAACGCAGAAAGTAACCAGGAAGATCCATTTACATCTCCATAGGGTTCTGTCTGGCTAGGCTTCCCAAATACACATTCTTTAAAATGTCTCCACTTCCTGGAGTTTCGTCAGTGTTACAGTACATGAGTTGAGTTTAACAGGTCTCAATTGTAACATGTTGAACTTTTTGCTTTACATATTTACTAGGCTTGTACCCTACGTATAGACCAGCATCACACATGTGTGACCCTATCTTCCTTCGTGTACCATGTACCATGTTTGGCGATCAAGCCTGTGGGAACGGTAGGGGTACCTTTGCTAGGTTTATGGCAAGGGGCCACTTACATCCATCCTAGGGGTGGGTCAGATACTATTCTGTTTTTGTGGAACATTTCTGTGAAAATGGAACAGCCGTAGCCTTTTTGGTTGGAATTCTGATTGGACTGTACATTTCAAACAGAATCCTGACCAAAAATAATACAAATTAAAAAACCATTGTGCATGTGCAAAATGGCTGCCACCCTTACCCCCAAAGGATGTGATCACTGCCATTTTGGATAAGAATGGCTGTATTGCGCATGCAGAAAAAAATGGCTGCTGCCCTTGCCCAGAATGGTGGCAACATTCCAATTGGAATCGGACGGAATATTTCAGGTTGCGTTTTTCTTTTATTGGAATAGGCAAACTGGATTGTTCTGATTGAAAATCAGAACCAATAAAATTCCAAAATCAGCACTAATCTACCCTGGGGTGACTTCTGCTATGTTGCCTTCAATATGGGGTGAAAACAGACATGACGTTAACCACCCTTGGTGATCATTTATGCAGGTTTCAGGGCTGCATAGGGCACCAATATTTATTTAGCCATAAATAACCACCAAGGGTGGTTATCATCATGTCTGTTTTCATCCATGGTCTACCTTCCTTTTTTGCCTGGCCTACAGAGCAGACAGAGGCACTCTTTTAGGCGAGAGAGAAGTTGCTGTGGGCCGAATGAAAGTGGAAAACACTCCAGGCTGAGGCCCTTCCCCCTGCAGAGTGATCTGTCCTTCAGAGCTTTAGAAATATTTTGTATATGGCCTGGGGTGGGCTGCAGGTTTGTTCCCCACTGGCTTATTAGCGGCGCAAGATTAATGTACTAAATAAAGACATAGCTCAGACTTTTGGTGCTTGGGGTTAGGAACTGGATCCATGGGCCAGATACAGAAACTCAATTAAATTTATAGTTTATTTGTTTAGCCTTAGGCCATAACAATAATAAAAAATTAAAATACGACAAAGAAAAGAACAAAAGTAGAATACAACAGGATAAGTAATAAACAGCATAAAATTCACAGGAAGCATTAAGTCATTGTTCCATTGTTATTATTTATCTTCAGAATCATCGAGTACCTTACCCGCCCTAGGGCTGTATCATCCCACTTGACTCATATAGGAGTGCCTCAGCCAGAGCACATAGTTAATGGCAGAACAGGGGGACACTCATTCCTAATCAGCCTCATTGATCTATACATACAGATCCCTGGAGAAGCTATAGAATGCCTTCCCCTTCCCGGGGCTTATGGCGGCACACTTGACCCCTGTACAGCACTTGACAGCAAATAAGGGCAATCATATGACATAATATAGGTAGACTCCGATACAGAAACTAGAAAGGGGCCACATTAAAAACTAGCCATGGGTCAGTTTGGGCCCCCGGGCCTGAGGTTCCCCACCCCTGGACTACATCCGCGAGGGACAGGTGCATGAAATTGAGATCAGTCAATAGCACAGATGCTAACACTTATTGTGGGTGCAAGTCCTGTTTGTTTCAATACGATTCATGACCATGTAAACATTAGCACCAATACTGTCTGTCCAGAAGAGAGTGCCATAAATCTGTGATTAAGACTGCATTCTCACTGGGTAAAAGACACAGCATTTGCCTACGGAAAAAACTCCGGGAGGCAAATACTGCACATGTTTAGACATGTGGAAAAGCAAAGCCGTGCAGCTTTGCCTCCGATTATGTGGATGTTAGAGAGCTGGAATACTTTGTAAATAAGAGCATTAAATAAGAGAATAAGTAAAAGAATAAGTAAATGCTCAGGAATAAGTAAGCAAGCTGGAATGCTCTGTAACCTCCACATGATTGGAGGCAAAGTCTCGTGGCTTTGCTTTCCCACCGGACTAAACAAGCACAGCATTTGCCTTCCAGAGTTTTCCTGGAGGCAAATGCTGCATGACTGTTTTGCCCAGTGAGAATGCAGGTCTAAATATTTTAAGGTTGAGCATTAAGGTTGCATTCCCATCTGCAGCAGCGAGACCCGCAAGGGAAGACGCGGCAGTGGGGAGGAGCCAGAGAGCAGAAGAAGAGCCAGTGTGAACAGGGATCTGCCGCGGCTTCCCTTGCGCATGTCAGGGCAGTGATGGGGAGGGAGAAATCACACTCCACCTCGGGGTGAATTTTCCCATGTGTGAGAAGCCCAAAATATTGCATTATTATTTATTTATTTATTATTTGTTTACATTTATTAGCCGCCCCCTCATGCCGGGGCCACGCGCCGAAGGGTCGCGTGCACAATGGTGTGCGCCCTTCGAGCACCCTTAGAGAGACCGTGTGGGACCGCCGACGAACCGGAGCTCTTTCCGGATATATCGAGTGCCTAGGCTCTAGTAGGAGACTGGAGTCTTCTCCATATTAGGTGGGGTTTTTGTTGGTAGGGTGGGGGAAATATGGAGAAGAAAAGGGGTCGTGATGTTTCCTCTTTAGACTCCGAGGAACATCCTCCGGCTAAAATCATAAGGAACTCTGAGAAAGTCGTGGTAAGCGGTGCTTTTGTTTCCCAGAACCGCTTTGCTTGTCTGGCTGACCCAGAAGAGCCCCAGGAGGAATTGCTTAAGGATAACCCTCCACAAGACAATGACTCTGTGCCTGAGCCTGGGAAGTGGGTCTGGGCTATGAGAGACAATCCGATGAGGAATTATTTGATGTATCAAACTGGTCTTATTGCTAAAACTGTGGATGCTCTGTTTACGGGGTTAACAGAGCTCAGTGGTTCGTTCGAGATAGTCCGGCAACAACTGAGTGAGATAAAGAACAAACTCTCTATTGATTTGGATAAGGGGTCTCTGGAAATACAGCCTAATATTGCCCAGGGTTGGTGCTTTGATAACATATCTCAGAGATCTCCCCATGGCCAAACTCACAGGCCACGAAGGAGGGCCCCCATAGTAAGGGATAGGGAGATTTATTTGTTTATTGGCAGGGATTCAAACGGAGTAGCTCATGTGTGGAACTCTGTGAGAGATATGACATTACATTTATCCACCCTGCTTAGGAGCCCAATCCCTCGGGATACTACATTGGGCTTCGAGCAACTCCCCTCCAAACAACATGTTTACAGGCTGTGGGTGCAATTTATGACCCACAACTGGATTAAAGCAATATTCAAGGCCAGCAAGTATTTGCTGACCAGAGGGGTTGCTATCAATAGAGTTTGGGGATATAATCAGAAAATTCGGATAAGCACCAGGCCCTGGAAAACTTACCCTTAAGGTCCTCTCCCAATAGGGTTCCCCTGGGAGCCCGGGTACCATGTTTGGCAATCAAGCCTATGGGAACGGTAGGAGTACCTTTGCTAGTATTCGGTTCTCCCCCTGTTCCAGATGTTGTAACCACATTGGTAAATCTCAAACCCGACTCCCAACAAGTTATGGAATCAGTAACACAGGGTGAAGACCATACATATATCAAAGGGATAAGAGAGGGCCAGGAGGAAGGGGAGCTAGAACTTGTTAGTGCTTCAGTGCAACCTACACCTCAACTAGAGCTGTTGGACAATAAATTGGGATCAGCCCCCCCGTTCTTAGAATTTATAGACGGGGTGGCAGCATTTCTTTTGGGAGACGGAGTTAAAGCAGAACCCGCTTGATTGGGAGAAATGTTCCAGGCATTACTGGTTATGGAGCAGGATAGTCTTCTTACCAGGTTGAGTCGGCTTGGGGAATTTACCAGAGGGTCAGAATTAGACTATAATGCTCCCCATTTGGTGGTGGGAAGGAAATCCTTGGTGCAGGATGACAATCTTTGGACGGCAGCTCGGATGTTGGATCCAGCAGAGCTGGCCTCACCTCCCCCTTACATTTCTGAGGGAATTGGGGGCAATAGAATTAGTATGAACTATGAGGGCCAGGTGGGCGACCAGGCCCAGATTAGTAATGTAGCAGTTCTTGACCCAACTCAATTTACAATTGAAATGACTGGTCCCTTTACCTGACCTAGGGCCATTGGGGTATCAGAGTGTCTATCCTCTGTGCCCAAGTTAGATGTAACTGGGAGAGGGTAGGAGCAAACAACCTCTGGGTTTCCATTCTCTCTCATTTCTTGGAATATATCTCGTCTTAGATCTAAGATTTATGACAAGGACTGGCTTGAATTTATAGATATGTTCAATTTGGTTTGTCTCCAAGAGACATGGGGTGTTTTCAGATGTTACGGGGCCGCTTGGCCCCGTACCAAAAACAACCCATTCATTCCCCGCCGGGGTCACCCCGTCACGCCATATCAGACGTGCTGGAGGGATCCCGGCGGGGAATCTGGGAGGGGGTGGGGCCACGTGGTGCAACGTGCAGCCGCACGGCCCCACCCCCTCCACGCACCCCACCACCCGCCCTCTGGGGAGACGGGCGGGTGGCGGGGCCAATGCAGCCGCCGCGTCGGGCCGGATGCGCCATGGCCCGGGATCCCGCCGGGGATCCCGGGCCGTGGCAACCGGCCAGACGTTACTTTTTTTTTGTCCCCGCTGGGGATCTTTTTGACCACGCTTCCCAGGACATTCCCCCGGCTAGCCCGGGAAGCGTGGTTCAAATTGACCCCTTGCGGGTATTGACCGTGGCGAACATCTGGCGGCCGCCAAACAGACGTTCGAGACACAGTGACCACAGGTGGGTATTCACCGTGGTTCACTGTGATCTCGTAACATCTGAAAATACCCATGGTTGAAGAATGAGGATTCTCTTAGCCTTAAGGGATTCGATGTTCATTTACATGGGGGTTCTAAGAGGGTGGATCGAGGTCGTATAGCAGGGGGCCTTGCGTTCTTAATCAAAGAGACAAGATCCCAGGATCTCTTCCCTATAAAATCAGAGAGATCAGAACTCCAAATATTGCAGTTAAGGCCAGGTACCTCACTTCAAGACCAGTATATTTTGATAAATGTCTATATTCCTCCAGTCTCCTCCCTGTATTACAACTCTGATATTTGGGGGGTCCTAGAAGGGGAAATTCTTAGGTTGGAGGAACTTTACCCACAGGCCATTAAGGTACTTATGGGAGACTGGAATGTCCAGTTAGATAGGCATAGTTCTAGGGGAGCTAATAAGGGCTCTTTGGGCACTCAGAGGGACGTAGAAACCCCTAGGAAATGTCACCCAAAACGTCAACTGGAGGGGCTTATTACCAAGTTAAATCTTTCAGTTCTTAATGACGAGTATTTAGATAACCCTAGAGAGGAATTTACTTTCATTGGCCCCCAGGGTAGGAGTAAAGTTGACTGGATCCTGGTGGATGCCCAGTATGGGAGTAAGATTGGGCCAGTCGAATTAGTGGTAAGGCCAGAGAGTGATCACATGGCCCTTTCCTTATGCCTGGGAAAAGAGGACCCTATTGTCCTTTGGACCGATAGGAACGTTATGATTAGGGCTATTAAGAAAATGCCCTTCCCAGCCCTGGCCCAAGAACTAAGAAGGGTCCAATCATCCCCTCGTCTAAAGCATTTAACCTCAAAGTTAGAGACGGTTGACGATATTGATGAGTTACTTGGTACCTTCGAGGATATGATATATTGGATATTGGAACCTTTTTTGGTAAAAGCTAAGAGCCAAGCAAAGAATCACAGGTGTCCGTGGTTCGATGGCCAATGCAGGAGTGCGAAAAGTCATCTTGCACTCCTGAGGAGGAAATGGGTTAAGACTCAGACAGAGGGGTCAAAAAGGGAGTTTGGTCTATGGAGGGGTATATATTCTAAACTCCTTATTAGTAAGAGGGTTGGATACTATAACAAACAGTGGGCCAGGATGAAGGTAGACTTTGTTACTGGGAATCATAGCTGTTTCTGGTCCTCACTTAATGCTATAATTAGGCCAAGTGGAGAGACCGGCGGTCAAGAAATTCCCAGCTCAGACTGGGAGTCTTTCTTTAGGGATTTGTATTCAGACCGCCAGGTGGGAGAAGTGGGGCTGTCCCCCTATAGGGATGAGGGGGACCCTTGGGATTGGCAACCCGAGGACTTTTCCTACCAATTAATCTTTAAAGGCATTCTTAGGCTGAAACCCAAAGGGGTGCCAGGGCCTGATTGTGTTACGGCCGAGATTTTGCAAGCAACCCCAGATTGGTGGGCCAAGGTTCTCACTAATTTTTTTCTCCAAGTGGCTAGAGCAGGTAAGGTTCCTCCTTCCTGGGTGCAAAGTTTGATAGTCCCCATCTTTAAGAAGGGGACAAGGCAAGATCCATGATGTTATTGGCCTATAAGTCTTTTATCAAACGTGGGCAAGTTGTTCGCCAGGGCTCTGCTTAACCACTTGGAGAGATGGGCAGAGAGAGGGGCTGTGGTTCCCCCGGAACAGTTTGGCTTTGCCAAAGGCAAGTCTACGATCAACTGTGGTTACATTATCCAACATCTTAGCACAAATATCATAAAGTCAGGAAGGGTCAGTTATATCTCGCCTTCGTTGATTTGACGAAGGCGTTTGACAGTATACCGAGGGCAAGACTCTGGACTAAGCTTAAGAAATTGGGTATAGAAAGTAGACTACTTACTCCTATTTTTCAACTCTATTCAAATAACGAAGCAAGGATTAAGATGGGGAGGGGACTAGCCACCGGAACACCAATTCCAATCAAGAGAGGTGTTTGGCAGGGGTGTGTGTTGGCTCCCCTCCTCTTCAATCTCTATCAGATTTGGCAAGCTATATCAAGCCTGATGAAACCCATGCACCTAAGATCGGGGATATCTTTGTCTGCTTCATCCAGTTTGCAGACGATATAGTTTTGCTCTCACAAACTGAAAAAGGCTTGAGAAAGGCACTGGAAGCTTTCGGCCAATTTTGCTCTTTAAATGGCATGGAGGTAAATCCCTCCAAATCTAAAATAATGATCGTGGGGAAAAAGACTCGGTCCCCCGACTGGGCTACAAGGTTGGGCAGGATAGCCGTGGTTAACTCCTTTAACTACCTAGGGGTAACCATTTCAAACCATGGGTCCTGGAACCCTTACCTCCAGAGTGGTAAAGGCAACCATGGCAGTTAGAGCTCTCACCAGGGCAATGTATTTATCAAGGGGAGTTCCTTTATCCACCTTTTAAAAAGTTTATCAAGCAAAAGTGCACGGAGTCTTGGGGTTTGGGATGGAATTGGTCCCCTCTCCTAACGTATTGCTTCTTGAGAGGGTCCAAAATCTATTCCTGAGACGGTTGTTGAGAGTGGGCCCTAGTGTCCCAGGGGCTGTCTTTAGGGCCGAATCCGGTATTCTTTCAATTCAGGCCCTCATTAGAACTGCCTATGTAAGATATTGGATGAGGCTGTTGCAAAAGCAAGAAAATGCCCTGACTTTAGGTTGCCTCAAGGAAAAGTTAATATATCTAGGTTCCAGCGGGTATCCTTGGATTACCTATTTGGGGCAACTGATTAATTAGCTGGGGTTTTCGTTCACCTATTTTCAAGGGAAAAGCCTGACAGTAATAAAATCTGAAATAAGTGGGAGGATCCGGGATATAGACCAACAAGAAGACATGACCATTGTACGACTGTGGAAGGTAGCCATGTGGCTAAGCCAATTTAAATTGATGCCTTATTTTGAACCCTATTTGGATCAGTTAGATAACCCAAACCTACGGTGGGCATATACCTACCTCCATTTCCAGTTAGTTCGGACGGCTGTCACAGAAGGCAGGCTGCATCATACTCCCTTTTCGCGGAGACTTTTTAGTTGTTTTATGGGGGAGATTGGGAACATCGATCACTTTGTGTTGAGGTGTCCTTTTTTTATGATCTCCGAGCAGTATGGTTAGCTCCCTTGCTGGCTAGTGGCTCCACTTTTGGAGCCGAGGATCTTATCTCCACTTACTTACTCAAACCCAGGAGAAGGCTGTAAAGGCCTTGGCCTCCTTTACTCTCTTAGCATCTAAGAGGGGCTACAGCCTCCCTAGAGGTAAGTCCCAACTAACTCTAGATTATATGTATGGTATAATTATTATTATAACTTGGTTGTCGTCAGGTGCCAAGCTTTTCCACAGTAACCCCCGTGGAAGAGCAAGGCACTTGGCACAGGTATTTGCCTTGGCCTCCTTACTCTCTTAGCATCTAAGAGGGGGTTTACAGCTACCTCATGAGCAAGCTCCAGTTAGCTCCAGTTTATACGTATGGTGTAATTATTATTATAATTTGGTTGTCGTCAGGGGACAAGCGCTGTCACAGTAACCTCCGTGGAAGAGCAAGGCACTTTGGCATAGGTAATTGCCCTATATTACGGCACAGGGGGTAGAGGTTGCAATAACCTATATATTTTATATTGTGCTATTTTGCTATGAGTATGTCAATTATCTAGTGTTGAGATTTTGCGGCTGGGGTGGAAGCCGCCGGATAATCATACTAATTACAAACTAGAATCGGTCATTGCAAGCAGAATGGAGGTCAATGCATAATGACCAGACGTGGAGGCCAAGCGTTAATAGCAGACAATGGCCTCACCTTGATCTGATATTAAAATATGACATCTGGGCCAGTATTTGTTGCTAGTCTATTCAAATAATTTTTGTATATGAGGACTGATGTATTCTGTACATGTTTCATTGGTTGTGTTGTGCTTTTATTGGTTTGTGTTTTGGTTACCTTAGGCCATCGCAAGAGCCAGTGACATTAATAATAATTTATTTTATTTTTTAAAATACCTATAAAAAAAACCTACAACAAAAACTAAACTCCAAAAAGCATGGAAATTAATTACACTTCATGCTCTAATTACAATAATGATCTTTAATTTCATATTCATTTGTTTGCTTTACATTTCTGCTTATTTCTTACTTATTCTGCCTACACCCAATCCCTAGGCAAACTCATTGCCTCCCACGGTTTCCAATACCACCTATACGCTGATGACACTCAACTCTCTCTCTCCACTCCTTCCCTCTCCCTCTTTGTTCAAGCTCGTCTCACCAACTGTCTCTCTGATATTTCCGCCTGGATGTCTCAATGCCAACTCAAACTGAACATGGCGAAAACTGAACTCCTGATCCTCCCTCCCAATCCTTCTTCTCCCTCTTCCCTGTCAATTACCATTGACGGGGTCTCCATCCTCCCTGTCCCCCAAGCTTCGACTCGCACCTTACCTTTAAACCCTACATTGACCTCCCTCCACAACATTGCCAAGATCAGCCACTTTCTGTCCATCTCCTCTGCCAAAACTCTCATCCACGCCCTAGTCATCTCCCACCTTAACTATTGTAACCTCCTCCTCGCTGACCTTCCCTGCTCCCATCTTTCTTCCCTCATCTCTGTTCAAAACTCTGCTGCCAGGACCATCCGCCTAGCCTGTCGCTTTGACCATGTACAGCCTCTCCTCTCCTCTCTCCACTGGCTCCCTCTTCCTGAGCATATTCTGCATAAGCTCCTTGTCTTCACCTACAAAGCCCTTCACCTACAAAGCCCTTCACTACCCCCTACCTCTCTGCCCTGATCTCCCTCTGAACCCCTGCTCGAGCACTCCGATCCTCCTCCATCCCCTCCCTCACCCTCCCACGCCTCCCCTGCTCCCCCAACTGCCTTCATGCCTTCTCCCTCGCTGCCCCACATGCCTGGAACTCCCTCCCTGCCGTCGTCCGCCTTTCCCCACACCTTCAAGTCCCTCCCACCTCTTTCGCTCCATCCTTCCTAACTCCTGCTAAGCATCCCCACCCAGGATTATCCCCTACCTGTTATCTGCAAACTCCCAATTTACTGTAACCAAGCCAAGAATATTTTATTTATTTGTTTTAAATTTATATCCTGCCCCTCCAGCCCACAGGGCAGAGAACAACATTCAATAACATTTTTTAAAAAACAATTTAAACAATTTAAAACACAATACAATGTGGGGAAACCCCCCACCCCTACTCCTCGCCAAAAGCCTGACAGAACAGCCAGGTCTTACATACACGCCGAAACAGCAGGAGAGTGGGAACCAACCAAGCTCTTGCATTCTCATGAATGCTGCATCCCTTGTCTCTCCCTCTGTTCCCCCTTCCCTGTCTCTAGATTGTAAGACCTCGGGCAGGGACCGTGTCTATCTTATTCTTATTCTTTGTATCTATCTTATTCTTTGTAAAGCGCTGGGTACATTGCTGGCACTGTATAAATGCTTATATTATTATTATAATTATTATTATTAATAACAATAATAATAATAATAATAATAATAGCAGCTTACATTTACACTTCAAATTACACTTTTGTATATATTCTTTCCATAAATTACTTCTTGTTCCCATCATTAATTATTCATCATTCATATACTTGTAAATAATTTGAAATCACCACCTCAGCATCAACATTGGTACGGCCTTAAACTCCATCTTTGTATAGAGGACAGGTGAAATGTAATTGTACTGTTATAAATGTATGTAATGGTTAGATTTCACTTGCTTTAATGTCTGCAGTAGTTGTCTGATCTCAAATTGTAATATGTAGTTGAAAAGACAGAGTTTAAGGTAGTGACAATATTGATACTGAGGTGGAGAGGTGGTGATTTCAAATTATTTGCAAGCATATTTCCTACCACTCTGGAGCCAACTCAAAAGTGCTTGGGAGAGTTAGGGGAGGGGAATCCCCTTTCTGGGTTGCGTTTTAGGAATTGGAAAGGAGTCTGGGAGAGTGGGGGCTGGTTTTTGGGAATTCAGTTTCCCCCTCCTCCTTGGAGAGCTGACGTTCAAGCTTGTGGATGCCCCCAAAAGCGAAATTTTCCACTCCCCCCGCCCCCCGGCTTTCTTATTACTGGCAGCATTTGCGGTTGCAGTGCTGGGATGAGCTGAGCAGCAGTCTGGCATATCTTTCCCTGCATTCCCGCTCTGCTCTGTACTCGCTCACAGTCATTACACCCCCAGCCACAGTAAATCCACCCCCCTCCTTGAAGCGGTACTTGCATAGCTCTGCAGAGGGGCTCGGGCAGTTCAGGAGAAGAGGAGAAGAGCCGTGATTGGGGGGAGAATTCCCTTCCCCCCCGCGCGTGGGACAACTCCTCGCAGCCATTTCGCGTTGGGCGGGAGGAGGGCTTTGCCGCCCGCCGCTCGCCCCCCCATCAGAAGAGGACAAGCAGCCGTTGGTGCTCTGAGCATGAGGCAGGTCACAGAGACCTGCGTCAGTTGAACCTCGCAGCGCTGTGGGCAGTTGGGCTGGCAGCGTGTGAGGAAGGAAGGTGGGCAAATACCGGTGGGCGAATTGACTGTGAGGCAGTGGGTGAACAACTTGAAATCGGTAGTGGGTATGGAGGTACTGGTGACAAATAAGATCCTAAAAGAAATCAAGGAAGGGCGTGTTGCCGGCCCATTTTCGGACCTCCCTATGGGGAACTTACATGTTTCCCTCATCGGAATTGTGCCGAAAAAGGCCCCGGGCGAGTATCCGATGATACACCATTTGTCACACCCAAGAGGAGGATCTGTCAATGACGCTATACCGTGGGAACTTTGTACCATGCGGTATGCGTCATTTGATTCGGCAGTGAGACTAGCCAAAGGGTGTAGGCCATCGGCGTTGCTGGCGAAGTGCGACATAAAATCTGCATTTTGTCTGTTACCTGTTCACCCGGATGATTTCCATCTACTGGGTTTCCAGTTTCAGGGTGAGTTTTATTTTGATAAGGCTATGCCAATGGGGTGCTGGTTATTGTGCACCGCTTTTGAAAAATTTAGCACATTACTCGACTGGTTGGTACGGCAGCAAGCTTAGTCGTGCAATGTCATTCATTACATGGATGATTTTTGGGGGGGGCAAATCGGGCACTGATGACTGTGGTTACCTGCTGCGGACATTCCAGGCTTTAGCGCAGGAGCTTGGGGTTCCTCTCACCCCAGAAAAGACTGTGGGCCCTATGTTGAACTTGTCTTTTCTTGGTATTGAGATGGACACAGTGCAGGGTGTGTCTCGCTTGCCCATGGACAAATTGGGTGCTTTGCAGGAATCTTTGGAGGCGACTGTGGCAGTCAGTAAGGTCACCGTAAAGCAGCTGCAGTCCTTACTAGGATCACTCAATTTTGCTTGTCGAGTAGTGACACCCAGAAGAGCTTTTCTCTCTTGACTTTACGCCAAGGTTTCGAACGATTGGCCCCCTTATTACTATGTTTGGGTGACCCAAGAAATGAAGGAGGATTGCAGGACATGGCTCCGTTTTTTGGTTAACTTTAACGGAGTCAGTTTCTGAAGGGATGATCTCCTTTTAGAAGCAGAGCTACAAGTACAGTCAGATGCCGCCGGGACAGTGAGTTTCGGAGTTTATTTCAGAGGACGATAGTGCACTGCACCATGGCCCAATGAGTGGGTGGCGGAGGGTCTAACAAGAGACTTGGAGTTCTTTCCCATTGTGCTGGAAGTACAATTATGGGTGGATGGATTTTCAAATAGGACGGTAGTTTTTTGGTGTGACAACGTAGCAGTTGTTCATGTAATAAATTCAATGTGCTCAAAATCCACAAGGGTCATGCAGCTGGTGAGGAAATTCATATTGCAATGCTTAATGTTTAACATCATGTTTACGTCAAAGCATGTTCCTGGAGTTAGCAATGGTGTAGCCGGTGCGCTCTCTCGTCTCCAGATGGACCGGTTCTGCCAGTTGGCACCAGAGGCGGTCGTCGAGCCGGAAGCATTGCCGCCAGATGCATGGATCCTTGGGTGGTAGACCTATTCCAAATGGTGCAAGGATCGTTAGCAAAGTCTACACGCATGGTGTATGGGAGGGCTTTTAAGGATTTCCAAAAATTTAGGTCTAGTAACGGTTGGTCTACGAGCTTTCCCATCCCTGAGAAGCATGCCATCGAGTTTGCAAGCTCCCTTAGGCAGCGAGGTTTGGCCCCAGGCACCATTGCCAGTAAGGTGTCAGCCATTGCTTTCTTCAGCAAGTTGGCCAGTTACCCCTTGCTAGATAGCACTTTTTAATACGCAGATTGTTGGAGAGCTGGGCGAGGGATCGGGGTTCTATTCCTGACACTCGCCTGCCCATATTGGCATATTTCATTAGCAGTTTGGATGACAGACTGGCCAGGGTGTGTTTTGATCAGGGCGAGGCATATCTTTTTGCTGCCTTGTTTAAGCTGGCTTTCTATGGAGCGTTTCGGGTGAGTGAGCTTGTGGCTAAATCCCGAAACGCCACGTCTGACAGGGTGGTGAGGGCCCAGGATATTCACGTGCAGGATGATTTAATTAAAATTAATCTGCATTATTCCAAAACTGATCAGAGGGGTAGAGGCCACCTTATTACCCTTGGTAAGGCAGGGTCCCCATCACTTTGTCCAGTTGCAGCTGTCCACAGGTACCTGCAGGTTCGACCCACCTTCCTGGGTCAATTTTTAATACCAATGGTGCCCTGCTCACCAGGCGCCAGTTTACGGCGGTAATGCATAGGTGCTTGAGTCTGAACCACATGCCAGAACACAGGTATGGGTCACATTCATTTAGAATTGGAGCAGCCACTTTAGCCGCGGCAGAGGGTATGCCCAAATCTCGCATTCGGGACATAGGTAGATGGTGGTCCACCACCTTCCATTCATACATCCGGTCATTACAGCAGTAGGGGATTAGTTCTGTATTTCACATGGTGTCTGTCTGTTTTCATTACAGGGTTGACTGTTACCAAACCACGCAAGAGGGTGTGAATCGTGGGATACAGCATTGTCCATTGGGCCGCCAAGGCAGCAAGCAGAACCCATTGGGGCACCCAGCTTGGGCTGGGTGCAAAGGTGGAGATTGTGTGGCGATCCAGAAGTGGCATGTGTTGGGAGCAGCTCATGCCCCTCATTCACAGAATTGCTGGCGGCCCACATCCACATATCATGGTGGTTCACTTGGGGGAGAATAATTTGCTGCAAACCCCAGGGTTGCAGTTAGTAATGCAGATTAAGTGGGATTGGGTGGAGGCGCAAATGATTTTGCCGCACACGAAGTTCATCTGGACCCACATGTTGGAGAGGATTAGATGGTGTGATGCAGTCAAACCAGGCAAGGTTGATACGGTTAGGAAGAAAATTAACAAGGAGGTAGACAGGCTAGTGTTGGCAGGGGGTGGTGTATGCATCGTGCATGAGGAGATTTGTTTTTCTCACCCTGAGCTGTATTGGGAAGACGGAGTACACCTCTCTGAAGTTGGGATCCAATTGTATCTTAGGGTATTGAAAGAGAAGTTGTTGGATGGTCAGAGGGCGGATGATGGGAGCAAAACCAGCCAAGCATAGGCTGGCAGTTTGCTGTGGCAGGGGTCCAGGTCGTTGGTTTAACAGTTGTTAGGGTCTGAAGGAAGATGTCTCCTTAAGAGGCAGGGCCAGAGCCAACCAAGAGCAGGGGCATCCAGGTTCGGCACAAGGCCCAGGATGGGGGGAGGAGCAACTCAGCCGAGGACAGGGGCGGTCCCGGCTGGTGGGCCCTGGCCTTCCAGCCTGCTTCGGATTGCAACAGGGCGAGAGCCTTATCAACCAGCTGAGCGGCTCGGGAGAAAGCAACCTAGGACAGTTAAGCATTAGGGCAGTACTGAGGGACATTAGGCCGCCCTTTGATAATGGTTAGTAAAGTGAAACCTGGACCCAGAGTCTCTCTCTGACCTTAATGCTGATTTGAATAAAGAGTGCGGCCTTTAAATTCCAACTCCTGTGTGCTTGTCTTTTTGGGGTGCGGGGGCAAAGCTTGGAAACACTCTCACCCGCAAATGTCTCTGCTGCTCCACGCCTAAACCTCCCCGTCTACTGTAAAAAGCACCCCTGTGCACCCTCCTCCCACCTTAATGAAATCTACCCCAGTGCACACCCTCCTCTAGCCTCCCAGACCTGACTAGGAGTTTTAACAGACCTCAACCCGTCCAATGCCTCCCTCCCCTGCCTCTCCCTCAATACTGCAGTCAGGGCAGCCTGCCCCACCCTTCCCCCCCAGCCAGTCACAACAGGTTTCTCCTTTGCCGCCACTTGCTCTGGTCCCCAATACTCCACAGCCATTTGTCCGGGGCTGCTTGTTAATTTCACCGGGTGGCAACTCACACCAGCTTGACTTCCTTGATAATTTCACCAGCTGTGGCCTGTTCATCTCTGTGCCCCAGCTCTGTTCATCTCCCCACAGTTTAACCCCCCACCCCGCATTTCAGCCCTGCTCAGTTCCCCAAAACCTGGCTTCCCCTCCAACTCCGTTCATCTCCCTGCAGCCCCGTTGACTTCCATGGCACCCAGCTGAACTGTGCATGCACAAGAAGAAAGAATGATTTTTTTTAAGTTTAATAACTCTTGTTTTACTTCACTGAACACTGTAACTCTCACAAGTGACTGCTAGACTGCTCTGGCTAAATCCATGTGAATTTGTCAGTCATAACTCCATGAAATGAGCACGCTATCAGCCCATGAAAAATGGTCTAACATGGACAAAATGACACTCCAACACAATGAACTTTAAATCATTAATAACTTTAATTGGCTTACTAGATCAACTTGAAATCTTGCATGTACACCCTACCCCCTAACACAACACACATTACAGTTTTGAGACTGGTAATTCAAGCCATTCATTTGTACGGACATTTCAAACTTTCAGTGCCTAGAATGGCAGCGTAGCCTACCTGACCAGGCCTGAATAAATGTATATTCACTAGGGAGCCAGTGCTGCCACTTTGGCTCAGCGTTCACGGGCAAATACCTGTATGTTCTGCACTGTTCCTCCCCTTATAATCACACACAACTGTGGCATGGTTTGAAATGTATGTATTTTATTAAAAAGGTCCCCTGAGCTATTAAGTACTGAATTTGTGCTGCAGTTCCACTGAGGTATAGCCCCTCTGTATGGTTTGAACAGCTGCATTGTTATGCACCTAGTACTACAGGTCTACAGCATAGAGTGCACTTGTATTGCTATTATGTGTACTCTGTGCACGTTAGATTTCAATTAACCAAGCTAATAATGCTTCCAGGAAATAAGGGAGGTGAACAGAGGGAATTTACTCAGTATGTAAGAGAAAAGACATTCCAGAAGAGATCACATGTCTGGTTGGATACAAATTTGGAGGCAAACTGTTTGAAGAAATCCTTCCCTGTTCTGCTGGTGTTAGCAGGAATGTGTCAAACCGAACTTTCAGTCCAGGATGGGTTTTAAATCATTTACATCTGGAGATTGTGGGACTAGTCTGATAGACATCGCATTCCAGTCCATTCACAGGGAAGATCTGTCTTTGTGGAGGAAAGAGAATTTCCAAACCAGCTGTTTTTTTCAGACATAAATTATTCAAGTTCTCAGTTAAATAAATAAATTAATAGGATGATTTTGTTTCTAGTTAGAAAAGAAAATGCAGGGAGGGTGCATGGGAGGGCTGGCCTAGTGATTCCATGTCAACAACTTTCACCAGTACTTGTAAACCAGACAGATAGCTTCAGCAAACCAAATCACGGGGGGAGTAAAAGGAGACTGTGTCAATTTGGATAAGACTTAAAATACTCAAAACCTGGTTTTGCTCTTGGCTGCTGAGAAAGCCAAGGCCATGGGGAGGAAAACGAGGGCAGCTAGAACGTGAGCACTTTGTTATGGTCTCTAAGTAGAGTCAATCCCTGCAGCAACAACGCTCCTTGGAACAGAGCACTGAGGCTTGAGTTAGGGTTTGCATGCCTCCAACATTGGACTGAAATAGGTACACTTCATGCCACCCTCAATTTGCATGTGCTTCTGAAAATTTGTAATAGCCCACTGACTAAGGCGCTTTTAGACATGCGCGGTGCACATGCCACGTGTAAAAATCCCACAAGCAGGATTTAGATGCGACATCTTACACGTTATAGCTGGTCACACATTCTTTTAAAACCACAAATTGTCACATCTATACCCCACCCGCGGGATTTGTACACACGGTGTAATTTCATACCACATGCGTGTCACATGTCTAAAACCGGCCTAACTTTCAGGCTGAGCTGGGGAAAAAAGGATGTCTTTGTGAGAGAGACTGTGTACACACATTTGTCTGTGCGATTCTGTTACAACGCAGCCTATTAAAAGGTTTAAATTCTCAAATATATGCACTGACTTTTGCTTTAAAGTTTTAGTTTTAAAGTCACTCATAGGATCTCAGATGGAATTCCTAGAGGATCCCAGGTGGACAGTCCCATTCAGCACACTAAAAAATCATCTCTCACAAACACACTCATACTCCTCCTCCTTCTTTTAATTTTCATCTCAATCCCAGGCACACAGCTTCCTCTTGCCTGGGTGTTGTTGTCTATCTTTGCTCTTAGATAGCAGTACTTTACTTATCCTAAGCTTGTTAAAGTGAGAAAAGGCATCCTGGCCCCCAAGCAGTGAATAACCATAACAGCCAGCTCTTTCTTCAGCTGGATCATAGAGGTGTGAATGATCCCCTTTGTCTGCTGAACCCAGTACAAATCTTACACTGCTGGGAAAGTAATATAAAATAACAAAACCCGTTACTGTACTGACTAGAAAGGTACTATTGGAGGGCACGGGTTTGCTGGTAGATTGTTAATCAGGGCATATTTCGATGAACAGCAGCAAATCAAAATAGTTCTCCACTTTGATATCATTCAAGACAAACAGCTGAACCAGAAGTAGCTTCCTGATGCCAAACCTGCACCAGAGAAGTAGACAGGAATCTGGCTGTGCTGTCTTCACCCAGGCAGAGACCTGGACAGTCTGTGGATCGTGTCCTGTGAAGGGACACATGAGAGGCAGATGTTTGGTGGTGTGGGGAGGAAGCACACAGCAGGCCTTTGAAACTTACAAGCGCTTCTGCCCCCCTGTGCCCATTGTTTAACTGCTCGCCAAGAAATCACACCAGGACCGAGATGTTGGTCCCCGTACTCACAACTGTGAGCATTTTGGCAAGTAGCAAAATCAGAGCTCATTTCAGCCCTCGTCAGGCTGCTGCATTAGTTTGTCATAAGCCAGGAGCAGGGAGCACTGTGATCCTATAAAAGAGAAGTCATTTACTCAAGATGTTTGTCTCTGGAGTTATATTTTATTTAATGTACGATCGTACCTACTAGACCTGTTAGTTTCTGCAGCAGGCTGGTCTTTGAAGAAGCTGTTGTGTTTTTTCAAGTCACCAACTCCCACATTGTTCACAAAAATAAAAGGAAGAAAGCAAGCAGCAGCAACAGAAGAAGATTATAAAATGAATTCAGGTGTGTCGTCGCAGTAGGAGACTCTGCAGAGTCTACAATGAGACAGCATGCCAGTAATGCACTGCCTCTTTCTTTCCTGAAAGATTACAGGGGCTGTTCCACTTAAGTATGCAAGCAGTCTTGTGCACAAAAGAAGCTGCCAAAGTAGGGGAGATAAATAGGAAAGCCTCTTTGTGATGCTGGTTTGGCTAAATAAAAATGGAAGGGTAATTTCTTTTGGAGAGACACTCAAAGAGAAAGCAGAGAATTTTCACAGGAAGCACTGGGGAAGGGCAAAGGGCTCTACTGTCATGTTTCATAACAAGGCATAATGTGAGCTTGCAACAAATGACTCCTACAGTGTTGGCATGACAATAGCAAGTCTGGCCTGAAATCTTTGCTCAGGAACTGGCTATTCTGTGCACACTGGCTTTCATGCATTTCCCAGCATATTTGCTACCTGTTATGAGAAACTCAACTGCTCATGCACAGAATGATGGTCTAATGATTCTTATCGCTTATTGGTTCATACGCCCAACTGCCAAGCAGTATTTATTTTAACGCTTACCGAATGTTGGTCTCTGCGTGCAGGTGAAGCTTAGCACTCTGTAAGCTTCTCCACACTGCCCCATCAGTGTGCCGCCCTGGACCCTGTGCATATGTCCTAGCAATGGATGCAGCAAACAAAAAACCAAAAGCATAAAGGAAAAGCAGCACTTAAGGGTGTTGTCCTCATCTGCAGGGAAGTTGATGGAAAAAGTAAAAGATCCAACAGAGTAAGTTAACAGTCATCCGCTTTGATTTTGTTGTCTTTCAGTGTCACGTATCACGATCTTTACAGTCCTTCAGTACTTTTTGTATTGAATTGCTGTGCTTGCTTTGGCGATTTTCAGAGAGGGCTATTTGCTGTGTGCCATGTACCACTTAATGGAGCAGAAACTAAAATTGGGGCAGTGGAAAGAAGACTAATTGGCTGCACATGGAGGGACAGGAAAAACAAACATGCTGAGGGAACAAACTGAGGTGAAGGACATCATGGAGAAAGTGAAGAAGTTAAGACTCCAGACATATCCGTATACACTTCGCTTTGCCTGCTGTGAATAGTGTGATCGAATCAATGGGCCCACGCTCTGCATGTAAAGCTAGGCATTTATGTTTTTGTGGGATTGGGTTCGGATGTGGTAGCACAATGTGAAGGCAACTGTTCCAAAAGGATGTAAGGGAAGAAACCTCAGTGAGGTTTATCGTGGTATGGATGAGACCGACGAATAAAAAGGGCTTGGCAAAGATATGAACTAATAAGCCTTTCAAAGGCCAATGTGCTCATGATTGTTCCTGGACATGTTCTTTGGTAGCCTCGTTATGAGACCCTCATACTGTGCCGGGTGGGAGGGGTGGAGGAATCATGCTGAAATTTGGGACACACAGAGCTAACAGACCTGCCCCAGAAAAGGGTACATGACTTATCTGTAATGTTTGTTCTTTGAGAAGAAGCCTCTCCACATATACACGGAAGGTAGCTGGCACTGAGACTGGGCAGTTTTATCCAAGCAGCTTCTAGATGGGGAGTGGAGAGAGATCATCACGGTATCTCATATATACTGCTCCCGCTCCCCGCCATTATCCTAAAGCAGAGAATCCAAGGTTAGGAAACTCTTTTGAGGGGAGGACAAAAGGGTGCTGTGTTTGTGGATAGGCTCCTTCTCAAAGAACAAATATTACAGGTAAGTAACTTAGATCACTTGTAGATGTGCGAGTGGCGATCGAGGTATTTAATCTGCGGAGTTAAAGGCTAATCAGTCACATGTAAACCCTGCCCGCAGGATTTTTTACGTGGCGTGTGATTTTACAGCGTGGCGCCACACACGTCTAAAAGCAGTCTTACCCTTATTCTTCAAGAGCATCTCCATATACACATTGAAGGTAGATTAGCAAACAACAAAGGAGAAGGGTAAAGAGTTAGAATTAGGATTGGTTGGGTTTTGTGGAGTTTTTAGGGTTTTGTTTATTAATTTAAAAAGTTTTTATGTATTTAAAAGTTTTTAAAAGCCACTCTGAGCCTCAGGGAAGAGCGGCATATAAATTCAAACAAATAAATAAAGATAAATAAATACATTTCAGTGAGGTCACTGGAGCGAGGGAGGATTTCTCCCAGTTGACCAAAATTCCCAATAACTGTAGGGTGTGACATGCAAATTTGATGTGGGTGATGAGCGGATCTGAGGAGTGAGCCATGAACAGCCAGTCATTCAAGTAGGATTAGACAAAAATGTTCCTCTTTCTAAACGTTCTGGGGGCAGTGGAGAAGCTGAATGGAAGAACTCTAAATTGATAATGTTGGCCTTCAAAGGCGAAGCACAAATAGGACTTGTGGACTGGATGAACAGCGACATGAAAGTATGCATTTTTCATGTCAATGGTTGCTAAGAAATCCCCTCGCCTAAGGGTTAGTATTCTAAACTCAAATTTGTTAATGTCTTTGTTCAAGGTTCTTAAATCTAAAGGATCTCCGAGGGCTTTTTTTGGTGCAACAAAATACTCTGAACAGAAGCCCTTGTTAAGCACTTCTGAGGCTAGGAACAGGTTAGAATGCTCCTTTGGCAAGAAGAACTGTGATTTCCTGTCTGAGTAAGGCAGCTGTTCTTAAAGCAATAGGAGCAGGGGTGACTACTACCCTAGTCCTAGGCTTTGATGCAAATTGGATAGAATAACCTATTTTTCTAACTTCTAGGACCCGTTTATCTGAAGTGATCCCTTCACAGATAGACAAATGAAGAGAAAGTCTATCACCGAAGTTTGGTGTATCTGTCACCTAGTGTCAAAAAATGCTTCTTTCGAGTGGGTTGGGAAGGTGAAGGAACAGCCTTCTTCTGTCTTTGAGCCCTTTGATACTGTGTAGCTCTGAACCAGTCTCAGTGAGGCATTATGTCGGTGCTATGTCAGTGCTGAGCAAGTCTGCCTAACTTGCTTACATGGCAGTTGAGGCTTTCTTTGGAAGGAGCCCTAAAGACGAAGTGCAGCAGCAGCATAGAGTCTCATAGCTTTTCTGTCGAATGGTCATTCTTAAGTTGCTGAGGTTTCTGGTTGGTTGTCTCATTGAAGAGCTGCACTCTGAAAGGGGTAAGTTGCAGATAACATTCTGCAGTGTTTCTCCTGTGACAGCCCGGAGGATCTCAACCAAGAGTGGTGGTGAAGGGAAATGGCCGACATCATAGACTGTTCAACCGAGTCAGTCATATCAAAGTATACCCTCTAAGTTCTTCAAGAGTTCCTTGTCATCTTGTATAGTGGGCATTAGATGAGCCTTCGTTTCCCCAGGAAACTCCTTTTATGACATTCAAAAGAGTGTCCCATAAACTGTAGTTATACCTTCCAATGAGGGCCAAGTAGTTGCCTGCTCTAATGCCTGTGGTTGAGGAAAAGTCAATTCTCCTTCCTGCACTATCTACATGCCTTCCACCTTTATCACTCACCTGAGCCGAGCTCTTGTTGGATCAGAACCGTTCCAAAGCTGCTGAGGTGATACGGGAACTAGGTTCAAGGTATATCTGATGAGAAAATCATGGTGGTGTTTGGTTCCGGGTACATGAATAATGATTTTGGTACCATAGGTGCTCCCATGGTTAGCTCCTTCCATATTTCATCCAGTCTGTCACCAGGGGTATGGCTAGTCTTTCTCTGGTTCCCATGGACCAGCTGTCAGAAAGCTGATATGGCTCCTTTCTGTCTGTTTGCCCCAAGGGAACTCCTTGGGTGGAGGCCATATGCACCAATTGGTTCTGAAAAATATGAGAATCATCCAGAGGAGAGACAGGGGAGTAACCAGTGTCCCTTTCTGGGTTGGTCTTGGCTCCAGCAGTGTCCTCAGTTTCATGTCCAGGACAGGTAGATCCTGGCCTGCTCAATCCTGGTTTAGAAGGGTTTCAAAGTCAGCACTGAGGCAATCTTAACCAAGCCAAGCACGTGCACCTGGGACCTCGCATCTTTGTGAATGTTATACTCCTTGTCTCTCCCTCTGTTCCCCTTCCTTCATCTCCACCCCCCACTCCCACCCCCGGCCCCCGCCTCTCAGATTGTCAGTCCTAGGGCACGGACTGTGTCTATTCCATTACTTTGTAAAGTGCCAGGTACATTGCTAGTACTATATAAATGCTTGCTAATAAAAATAAATAATAATAATAATAATCTATAGCGATGGGCGAACAGAACCAAGTTCGGAGATTCGGTTCGGAAATTCGGTTCGGTCGACCAAACTATTCGAGTTCGGTCTGAACTCCGAACTTCTGAACAAAGTTCGGAAATTCAAACCCCATTGAACTCAATGGAATATTATCTTTTAGGGATGGGCGAACAGAGCCGAGGAAATTCGGTTCGGCTCTCCGAATTGTCTTCGCCCAATAATCTAACCTCCTGCAGCTGTAATTCTGTGGTGTCTTTGAAGAATGGTACCACATACGGTGCCGAGTCTAATGCACAGTACTAGGCAGCTGTAGGGTGTGGGAAGGGTTGCCTATCAGCGCCAGTACCAAGATCTGGAATGCTAGTGTCATTTGTGTTGAGAGCATGGTGCTGCAGGTGCCATTCCAGTTGGTGCTGATGTGCTTGGGGTAGGTGCCAAGGAAGTTTGAAGATGATGGGCCTTTGCAGAGCAAACTAACTCCTATATAAATAGCTCGAGGAAGTGTTGGAGGAGTCTGAGGATCACCTCAAGCTCTTCTGGGGAGGGGTCCTGGATGGCTAGTGCTGTTGTGGGCTGTTGTGGCATGTTTGGTGCTGTGGGGAGTTCTGAGCCAAATGAGACATTGGTGTTGAATGAGAAATAGTGACTCCCTGGCGTTGCCAGGGGAGATGATGAGTTACAGTGCGGAGATGAGAGTGTGATTGGGCTCAGCGGAGAGTGATATGCCAGGGACTTATACTTTTTCTTTTCAGAAGCCTTGGTGTTGTTAGAAGTGTTGGCTGCTTCTTTTTGTCAGTGGTGGTCTCTTTAGAGCTCCTCTGATCAGGCACTGATCCTTTGATCACAGTGCTCTTGTGTGCCAACTTTGAAGGGCTTGCTCTCGGTGTCACATGTGAAGCCTGTTGTACAGGTTGCAATTGGGCGGGGGGCCTGAAGCCAATGTTTTCAGTGCTGATTAAGACTTGCTGAGTGGAGGCCTTCATAGACAATTCTGTAAGGTGCTCCGCTAGTCTTCTCACTCTCTCTTTTCTTGTTTGGGGCTTAAAAGAGTGTGGCACATGGGGCAGACAGACATGTTGTGTTCAGCACAGAGGCACCTGTTGTGCATGTATGGGTGAAAACAGACATGACGCTAACCACCCTTTAACCACCCTTAGTGGATATTTATGCATGTTGCAGGGCTGTATTGGTGCCCTATGCAGCCCTGAAACATGCATAAATGACCACCAAGGGTGGTTAAAGGGTGGTTAGAGTCATGTCTGTTTTCACCCTATGAGTCTGGGATCTTAGCAGAGCAAGCCAGACAGCACTTAAAACCCCTTCTACCAAGAAGGAAAATGGGAGTGTGGGCTGGTGTACCCCATCCCTCAGGTTTTTTAGGGGGTGGGGGTGTTGGTAGGACTCTATGTAGAGGAAGGCTGGTCCATCATACTACAGCATGGCTTTTGGTTGTGATGTTTCCTGTAGAGGTAAGTAGTTACTGAGATTGCCTGATCTCTACCACAGTGGAGAAAAAAATGGGGAGCAAGAGCAGTATATATAAAAGAGACTGTGATTAAGTCATCTCTGCTCCCTGTCTAGAAGCTGCTTAGATAAATCTGCCCAGTCCTGGCACCAGAGGGCGCCCAACTATCTCGAGAGGCTCTTGAAGAAGAAATTATAAAAACGATAACTTCTCTGTTCATCCACTCTCCGGAGTCTGAGGAGGATACGCCAAGTAAATTAGATACTATACTTCGGGAAATAAATTTGATCCTTTTGGATAAAGATAAAACAGCCCACTTTTTAATCTGACAGTTGATGGGTAAAGTACAAATTATTCTCTTTATTAATCTTAGCAAGCAGTGAATTATTCCTAAACCATTTTATTTTTTTAATAAGAGAATAAATAAATAGATGGAGACAGCACGGCTGCTAAGGAACTTCTCAACACTGAAAAACATGACTGCTAGAGATCTGTGAATATTTTGGATGCTGGGAGGTGTATAGATAGGATTGGTCTCTCTGCAGATTTCCCCCTCATTTCTGGCCATTCACTTCAATGGGGCATCTGCTGGAGGGCTCAGGAGTATTTTAAGACTGAATATAAATCTATACTTTTTCCATTGGGTGCAGGAAGCTCCCGAAGCATTACCATTTTCTCTTCTTGCACTATTCCCCTGCACTCCTCTTAAAAACCAAACAAAAAAAAAACCCAACCCAAAACAAAAACAACAACAAAACAACCTAGACGATATTCTTTAATCTGAGGCTTTCCAAATCTATTGTGGTATTAAGAACATAAGAAGTGCCATATGGGATCAGACCCATGGTCCATCTAGCCCAGCATTCTGTTTTCAACAGTGACCAGCTTTGATTGCTTCAGAAAAATGGGTAGGTACTAATAATCCATTCCTGTTACTCATTTCTAGTACCCACCAGTCGGAGCTCTCATCCTCTTGACTTGACCAATAGTCGTTGATGGACCTATTCTCTAAGAATTTATCCTTTTCTGAACCCAGTTATACTTTTGACCTTCTCAACATCCTCTGGCAATGGGTTTCACAGATTAATTGTACACTGAATGAAAAAAAAAATCCTAGTAAATCAAGGCTCCCAATTCTCACCTGAAGCAGCATGATGCCCATTCTCAGCTATTTTATAGTTGGAAAATTGGAATACAGGCGGGCAAGCTTAAACATTGGCTTTTATTCACTGATTGCCATCCCATCCTAAGCCAGAACAGCAGACAAACGACTCTGACAGTTGCTGGATTACCGGAGTCATTTAGCATTTAAAAAGATATCTACAATCTCTTCTGCAGCAAAAATAGGAAGCAGAATTGCACACAAGTCAGAATAAATAAGACCAAACCTGCTTCATGAATATAAACAGTGCTCTGCTTCTCAAGTACAAGCCTAGTTTGCTAAATTTAGAACCCTCTCAAAAATGGTGCACCCTTGATTTGGAATAGAACTAAACAAAATGATGGGATAGAGTATAATCGTGGCATGGTTTATTATTAGATTATATTTTACTCCCTTGCTGGAAAGCTTTGATTTTGAAAAAGGATGACTATTGCCTGTTTAGTGGAAGCTTCAACTGGAATCTCTAGTACAAAGGATAGTGGTTTGCTTTATTAGGTGTGTGTCTGTGACACATGCACTTGCAAAAACAGTCCCTTCAATTACAGGAAAGAATGTTTCACAAGCTTGACTGTGGTGTTGCAAAACCCTAAACTTACATTACAAATCTCTAAGGGCTTCAATGGAACACTGCAGTGCTCTCCAAGGCCACAGCACAGAGGTGTAGAGACAGCAGAGAGTGCAGTTATGTTTACTACTTCATTGGTGTTGCACAGCCTAGATTACTTAGGAGGGGAAAAAACTGAAAAGTAGAATGTAAAAAGGGCTGAAGTCTCATTGTCACAAGGGGTACCAAATGCTAAAAACCCACAAATGCTAGTATTGACATTAGGCTTAATCCGAAACCCGTGTGCATGGGCTATAATCTCACCTGCACAGCCGTTATTATTATTATTATTATAAACATTTATATAGTGCCAGTCGTGTGGCCTGGTGCTGTACAGAACATAGAACTAGACGCGGTCCCTGCCTGTGGCTTACAATCTAAAAGACAAAGCCGGGGGGGGGGGGAGGAGACAAGGAGAGGGGACAGTGGGAGAGACAGGGGAGAAGACAAACAAACATTCAAGCGGATGCAGAGTCTCAGGTGCGTATGCTTGGCTTGGTTACAAAGAGGTTGGTGGCAGCAGTCTGCAGAGGAGGGCAGACAGTAAGAGTAAGGGGAAAGACTAGCAGGCATTGGGAAAGGCAGCAAGGAAAAGGTGGGTCTTGAGGAGGGATTTGAAGGAGCGGAGGGAGGAGGCGAGGCGGACGTCGGCAGGGAGGGAGTTCCAGGCATGCGGGGCAGCGAGGGAGAAGGGACGAAGGCGGTTGGGCGAGCAGGAGAAGCGAGGGAGAGCGAGGGAGGGGACAGCGGAAGAGCGGAGAGCGCGCGCAGGAGCGCGTAGGGCGATTAGGTCCGAGAGGTAAGGGGGAGCTTGGTCGTGGAGCGATTTGAACGTGAAAACCAGGAGTTTGAACAGGATACGTTCAGGAAGGGGGAGCCAGTGAAGGGAGAGGAGGAGAGGCTGCACATGGTCGAAGCGACGGGCAGAGTGAATGACCTTGGCAGCGGAGTTTTGGATTGCGATAAGGGGGGACAGGTGAGAGCGAGGGAGGCCAGCAAGTAGGAGGTTGCAGTAGTCGAGGCGAGAGATAACCATGGCATGAACAAGGATTTTGGCCGAGGAGATAGAGAGAAAGGGGCGAATGCGGGCAATGTTGTGGAGAGCGAATCGGCAGGATTTGGCAACAGACTCAATGTAAGGTTTAAAAGAGAGGTGCGTGTCAAAGATGAAGCCCAAGCTACGGGCTTGGAGAACAGGATGGATGGTGACCCCATCGATGCAGATGGTCAGGTTAGAGGGAGAGGAAGGGGAGGGAGGAAAAATGAGGAATTCGGTCTTGGTCATGTTGAGCTTGAGATGACGTCAGGACATCCAGGCGGAGATATCAGAGAGGCAGTTGACGAGGCTTGAGCGGAAAGACGAGGAGAGAGAGGGGGTAGAAAGATAGAGTTGGGTGTCATCAGCGTAGAGATGGTATTGGAATCCGTGTGTGCAATCCACGCACAGCTTGAATGCAAGATGCGTGTGCACTGTTTTTGTGGCACACGGGGTTTGGGATCGAGCCACGTTTAAGATTTATAGTGAACCACAACTTTATTTTGAAAGACATACCGATTATGTTCTAACGTTTCAAGTAATCAGAATATAAAAAAATAAAGTAGAACCTAAAACTAAAAATGTTGCTTCTGTTTCTTTTTTTGTTAATGTGCCTGTCTCTTCATGAAACCATAGCCCTGATAGTTAAAATACTTTTCCCCTGCAGCAGCAACTTGGGGTTTCTCCCAGCTCCTGATCTCCTTCTGCCAGAGCCTTTTTACCTTCCCCTTGCCAGTTCTAACGTGTGTGCTTTCTCCGTCTCAGTATTTTCCATTGGTTTTTACTGAGCTGGTATGAGCAGCATGAAAGTGTGTCACAATTCATGGGTTGCTCAGGAGTCACGGGTTGGGGATCACTGTTCTAGGCGCTGAAGTCCTAATCCAAGGCAAAACCTGATCCCGTTTACTAGTTTTCAGCTGGCAGAATTAGTTGAAGCTATTTGCTGTTTGCCAACTTTCACTTCATAACATAGGTTTTTAAAAAGTGCAACCTTGAGAAGTTTTAAGGTCCCAGCAATACAGATCCTTATTTGTCTTCTCTATTATCCCCTTTTCTTTCATCCATGCCTGTTCCCACTGCCATACCTAGATGTGCCAAGACCTCAATATCCATCCCTATTTCCAGCCTGATTCAAGACAGCCTATCCCCTTTTTAGCCAGAGTCTGCATTCTGCAGCCAAGAGGCAATCACATTGGACAGACTATAAGAACTTTTTTCACATTACGATAGGCTCTACTAATAGGGCTGAGATGAGAGCAAGTGTTCTCGATCCGCAGGGAATACTGACCTTTCAGAAGCGCTTGCGAGTGTTCAGCGGTACTGCGGCAATCTCCAGTGATTCCATGCTTCCGCTGGTGGGCTTGATCCCAAACCCCAAGTGTCACAAACACAGTACATGTGCATCTTCTGTGCATGAATTGTGTGCACAGCTTTGCAAGTGAGACTATGGCTCATGCGCAGGGGTTTGGGATTGAGCCCAATGTCAACGTTAGCATTTGTGATTTTTCATCATTTCCCATCAATTTTGTCACTTTCTTGCATTTTTCATCATTTTTTGTCACTTTCCAGGACCTTTATGGCAGTTTTACAACACTTCTTTGGCAATTTGATTTGCAATTTGATTTGCCAGCCTTGTCAGGGCGGAGCGAGAATTCATGGCCGCCATGGCAACCATGGATTTGCCCCAGGAGGTTATCTGCCCAACCCACGTGGGCGGGGCATACCCTTGACCTGATCTTCGGTTCTGGCCTTGAGGCGGGGGGTCCGGTTGTGGGGGAGGTTACAGCAGTGTCCTTGTCATGGACGTACCATTATCTCCTTCAGGCCAGTCTTCTAGTGCACCCCCTCCAGAAGGGGAAAGGACCAGTTAGGATGGTCCTCCCTCGGAGGCTGATGGAACCCCAGCGGTTCCAAGAGGTCCTGAGGGAGTTAACCTTGGACCTGGACGGTCACTCTGTAAATGAGCTGGTCCAGCGTTGGAACAGCTTGCTGGAGGAGGCCATTGACAGGGTGGCTCTGAGACACCCTCTGCCTCGGTCTCGTCACCGCAGGGCCTCTTGGTTTACTGAGGGGCTGTGGTGTATGAAACAAGTAGGCAGGAGGCTGGAGCGACGCTGGCGTCGGACTCGATCTGACTCTGACCGTCTTCTCCATAGGGCCCATTTGCAGTCCTATGTTGAGGCTGTGAGGACAGCAAGGAAGGAGTTCCTTGCTGTCCTCATAGTGTCTGCGAAGTCACGCCTGGCGGAGCTGTTTCGGGTGGTGCGGGGGCTGGTCAGTCCAGCCTCCCTCCGCCTGGACGGGGACTTGTCCCAGGCCCGCTGTGAGGAGTTTGTCATCTATTTCGCAGACAAGATCGCTTGGATTCAGAGTGACTTTGACGCTGGATTAGAGGCAGTAGGGAGAGAGCGCGAGGTGACAGAGGCCCCGTCCGGTCCAGCTTTGTGGGGCGAGTTTCAGGAAGTGACGCCGGCCGATGCAGTGGATGTCTTGGGGTCTGTGAGGGCCACCTGTTGAGAACTCGATCCATGCCCGTCCTGGTTGGTGAAAGCCTCCAGGGAGATGTTGGGGATGATGCTGGCGAGGGTAGTGAATGCTTCCTTACAGCAGGGGAGGCTGTTGCCTTGCCTCAAGGAGGCTGTGGTGCACCCCCTGCTGAAAAAAACATCTTTGGACGTGCATGCGCTCGCCAGCTACTGACCTCTCTCTAACCTTCCCTTTTTAGGGAAGGTTATTGAGCGGGCGGTGGCACTCCAGCTTCAGGGGCATCTAACCAGCATTGGTTTCCTGGACCCTTTTCAATCTGGGTTCCGTCCTGGCTATGGCACTGAGACGGCATTGGTGGCCTTGGTAGACGACCTCCGCCAGGAGATGGATGCAGGATGTTCAACATTTCTCAACCTGCTAGATCTCTCGGCCGCCTTTGACACCATGGACCATGGGCTGCTGTTGAGGCAGTTGTGTGACCTGGGGGGTCTGGATGGGACTGTTCTTGGACGGTTCCATTCATTCCTCTTGGGGAGAAGCCAGTGGGTGGTGATGGGGGATGAGACATCGTGCCCCCGTGCCTTATCATGCGGCGTTCCGCAGGGCTCTATCCTGTCTCCATTACTATTCAATGTATATATGCAGCCCTTGGGGGAGGTCGTGAGAGGGCTAGGGGTGCGGTGTCACCAATATGCTGATGATACTCAGCTGTACCTCTCTTTTTCAATTGACCCAGACCCGGCTGTCTCATTGCTATCCCAGTGTTTGGAGGCCGTGGCGGAATGGATGCGGCAGAGCAGACTGAAGCTCAACCCCGATAAGATGGAGGTGATGTTGGTGGGGAGATCGAGGGAGGTGGCAGTCCCCCTGATTGAGGGGGTTCACCCTCCTATAGCTCAGCAGGTCCGGAGTCTGGGGGTGATACTGGACACAGACCTCCACCTGGAGCAGCAGGTGGAGGCAGTCACTAAGGCTGCCGTCCGCCAGCTATATCTGGTGCATAGGCTGCGTCCGTTCATCTCTGGCCCGGACCTGGCCACGCTCATCCATGCCTTCGTCACCTCGGGGCTGGACTACTGCAACACGCTCTACATGGGGCTTCCCTTGTTCCTGGTCTGGAGGATGCAGCTAGTGAAGAATGCGGCGGCTCATCTCCTTATGGGGTGTGTGCATGGGGTGCACATGGGGCCTGGAGTTGGCCCTGTAGCAGCTCTGTTCAACTTGTGAAAAAAAACCAACAAATGGCACAAACAGCAAAAAAGCTGGTAAGTTTGTGTCGCACAAATGACCTATTTCCAACAGACACAGCTTTCGCCACTATTTGTCATTTCACGCTTATCTACCAATTTGAGAGTTATTCTCTGTAGTATGGTGGAGTTTCTCCTTAAAATTAGCTAAACTGGCACATGTAACTTTATGCAGTGTACTGGGTAACCTACAGTGGATTCTACATAAGCCAAACTTGGTTTACTCAGAATTCCTTTCAAGTCAATTGACTCTTTTCCCCTCTCCTCACTACACCAGTTTGTCCTTACATTTTGCAAGTAATATCTCAATATTCTGTTTCCTGATAATGCTGCCCTAAAAGCCCTATTGAATGTTTAATCTGTTAAAGGGTTGTGGGATTTGGCAGGATCCCATTAAGCTGTGGTATGCAGGATGAAAAGCAAACTTGTTAATTGCCACTTAATGGACTCAGCACTTATTCTGCTGTTCAGCTCTGGTGTTTTCAAACGTGATGCTACCACAGGTGGCCATGCTTACTCCGGTGTGGCCACCCATGGTGGCGTCACATTTGTTCCTGCCCGCCAGATGTTAACTGCGGGTGGGAATAAACTTACCCCAGACCATGGCAGGATTAACTCTGGGTTCTGTGCTGGGCTCCCTGCCAGCACACAGTCCGGAGTTAGCCCTGCCACAGCCTGGGAAGTCTACTGTGGTAGAGCAGGCAATTATGTCTGATGGTCTGCTCTACCTAACTCCAACTGGTGGCCAAGCTTTTCTGGTCAGATGTAGCGGCCTCATAGGCTGCCGCACCCGCCTGTCAGAGAGGGGCCCTCAACCTCTCCCCGCCCCTCCTCAGCCGCAAAGGCCATCACTTTTGTTCAGCGGCAGGGCCTAATCCTACCCGTGGTGAGGGCTCTCACCATCAGTAGGATCAAAGCATGGCAGCTCCTTGAGCGGCCATGTTTGAAAATGCCCCTCATTATCAGCAAAGCTTGCTCTCTCTGAGAGAGTCTCTCTCTTTTCAAGGAGGGTGCCACTCTTGTGATGGAACTGGGACCTCTCTGCCTCACTCTAGGCTACATGTGACTTAGTTTCCCTAATTATGCTCCCACTGGACCAGTTCAGTCCAGGACTGTCCAGTCCATAAGGGGTCTCTTTGTCACCTTCACCTCAGAGTTTCCCAAACCACAAAACTCTTTCCAGGTTTGTCTGAGCTTGATGGCTCAGAATCTCCCCAAACTGTGTTACTCCAAAGTTAAGAACTCATTTAAGCACACAGGCTTTGTTAAAAGTTTAATATAAGAAATAAGATTAATATCAAAGCAAGATTGTGCTCAGAGTGCATATCAAATAAACATAAAGGATAACACCTGTCTAGCTTTAAGTTAGTAACTTCTATCTAACCCAGGCAATGGCATCTATAAACTTTAACTTCAGTTCTCTCTTACAAAGTGTCTTGGCACAGCTCTGATGTTAGAACCGGGTGTTGTAGTTGTAGTTACAGGGTTCCTTTTGCATTCTCCTTCAGTCAGGGTTCCCAGAATCTCTCTCGGTGCTATCCAGGCACCTTTTCATATGCAAGTTGCTCCTTTGTCCCTCTCCTCCCGCCTTTCCAGGGAGCTGTCTGTGGTCATTTAGTCTCCCTCTCTGTGTATTCAGGCCAGGTTCTTTTGTCTGAGCCAGGCTGAGGGTGCTGTTAGACGATCCCGCTCGCAAGCTGGCATCTTCCCTCTGCCTTCTTCTGAACGCCATGTCTGATGCTCAGAAGAGCATCAGACCCGGCATCCAGTGCGCGTGCGCACTCGCCAAAAGAACCCGGAAGTGCGGTGTAAAGCCGGCACTTCGGAGATCCGCGTTGGAGGGGGCAGGATCGCCTGCCCGGTCTGACGCGGGAGAAGATCTGGCTGCGCTGTTTAAACGAGCGCCAAGAAATGCAGCTGATCTAAGAATCAGCTGCGTTTCTTGTCTCGTTTAAAAGCGCCCTTAGCTTATCTCCTTTGATTTACATTTCCTGTTCCATCTTCAGTTTTCACCACAACTTACATTCAAGCTGGTACAATTGATACTTGATGTCTTATAAGTTACACTACGTCATTCTATACATTACAGTGATCAGTTTGATACTGAACATGGATACAAAATAGTAATAAAGCTGGTTTGCCCATATAACATGTATATTTCATGTGTGTTATGTGTGTTGGTTTCGTGATCTTCATCACAACTCTTTTAATGCCCTCTGCAATATCGTAGTGCCTCTCTTTGTCAAACTTTGTAATGGGTGCAAATCTTCCACCCATTAAAGTCAATGGCAAAACTCCCATAGACTTTTAGCTGTGGAGCACTGGTCCTGTCAGTCTCTTGTAACTGAATATTAATACTACATCACACCACAGTGATTTCTATTGGCTTGAGAATTTGTCTAGCTTCAATATTCTTAGCAGCATGTTCAGTACTGTTTGCTTGTCTGGATGGCATACAGTACCCAAGGACAGGTCAATTTCTTAAAGGGCTGCTTTAGCTGAACTTCACTGTTTTACGTGGGCCACTAAATTCTATTTAAGCCGATTCCACTGTATAAGTTAGAGAAAAGAGAGTTTTAACTTAAGCCTGGTTCTTTAGCTCCAGAAACACAGGCTTCTCTCTGCTAAATTATGGATGTTGCATTAGTTAATAGTAGCCAGTTATTTGCTCTCCCTGTTGACCTGTGACCAGAGGGTAACAGCCTACTATGTCCTTCCTCCCTCGCAGCTAATAATTACAATGCCTTTCCTTTTATGAAGCATCTTCTTCTCTTTCTCCCATGCAGACCTGTTGGGAGAGAGATCTAATAGGAGTGAGTATAGCAGAGGAACTTCTGAAGTACTATAGATTTCACAGGATGAGGGAATGGGGAAACTTTAAAGGTCAGCATTGGAAAACTGACAAACCATCAAATGCTGTGTCTGGAAACCCTATTAGAGAGTGTGGTGAAAGCCAATTACCACCTTCCAATGAATAAAACATACACTTTGAACGATGCCTTCTGAAAACTGTTTCTTAACAGAAGCAAGAAAGGGAATGCTGCGTTCTTATGCAAAAGTGCAGCAAATGGAAACAAGCATTTTATTGTCTCTCTGCTGGCCAAGAAAAACTCTTCAAGTCAGTTGAGGAGGTTTTTATCCAGAGACAGGCTGCTCTGGAGTGATGCTATTTATAACTTGTGTACACAAGCCATAGGAGGTCTCCACTGGATACTACTTTTAATGCACTCCATGCACAATAATGTTGAGGGGGAAGCTGCAATGGATGCTGCTGGTTGAAGAGGCCATTGGTTTAAAAAATCTGCAGGAAGGCTGGAATATGGATTGCCTCTTTCCCGTTCCACTTACACAGAAGGGGTTCAGAGGAGAGTTGCTGTTATCCCAGTTACACAATGGAAAATAAGGCCTGGAAGGAACACAAATCCTGCCCTACTGACTGAGAAAAGAAATCAATACAATTTCTAAAGCTAAAAAGTAAACAAGCTTGACCTAGCCGTCTCTATCCATGCTAGCTGTCTAGTAGATCTGGGGAAATGGGAGCTTAGCTACTCAGTATTAGTAGCCCCACAGAAAATTCCGTCCCATCCCTGCAAGTTCAGTGTTATCAATTGTGAATATTGGCTTATTCTTCCAGAGCTCAGGATGTATGGTCAGTTTTGCAGGTGGGATCAGTGTTCTCTCCTAATTACGATTGTAATTGGTCACCAAGTTAGCAGGCAATAGTAATTGCTTCAAAAGATATGGGCTTTAACGTTTTAGCCTTAACTGGATATTACAGAGACAAAGTGGTTCAAATGATATCTTTTATTGGACCAACTGTTGTTGGAAATAAGCAAGCTTTTAGACCAACGCGGCAACCACACTATCTCTGGACTGGATATTACAGCGCTATCTCCCTCCCTTCATGAGGTAAAAACCGACATGCACATAACACTGCTTTAACATTTCTTATTCATGTTGCAGGGTTGTATGGGTGTCCTATGCAGCCCTGCAACATGCATAAGAAATGTTAAAGTGGTGTTAAAGTGGAGTTAAGTTGCATGTCTGTTTTCACCCATGAAAAAACAGTATCTTACGCAGAAAATTCACTGTAGTGGCCAAAAGACCTGTCTCTTTGACTGCTGCCTCAGTGCAAAGTCAGTTTGAAAGACAAGTTTAACTTGACAAATCTTTGGCAGTTTCCAGTGCTCTGAATCACTGACAGGACAATCCACTCCCATTATAGACAATGGAAATTTTCACAGATTGCATTGATATTAATGGAAGTTACACACACAAAGTGATGTGTTGGCCTTTAAAGCTTTTTGCAGGACTTTGAGGAAAATTGATAGCTTGAGGGCTGGAAAACAGATTGAAGGATTTTCATCTCCAAGATACTGATTTTAACAGGATCCGATGAATTAATGATAAAAATTGTTACTATGGAGGGACAAAGTGATTTGACTACAATTAAAAAAAAACTGAAGCCTTCTCTTTAAATTCAAGCTGACCTAAACCATTGGAATGTGTCATGAATTTGGTGATATTGTTTTACTTGACTTTGCCAGGGACAAGTGATGAAAATACCAAAATCATTTAACAAGTCTGTTTCCCCCTCTGTAGCCAAGTTTATCAGACAGAACAAGTCTGCATGTGCATGTGCACAAGAATGAGTGGTACAAATGTGGGATAAGAGACAGGAAAGATTATTATTAATTATTATTATTATTATTATAAGCATTTGTATAGCACCAGCTGTGTACCTGGCGCTTTACAGAACAATAAGATAGATGTGACCCTTGCGTATGGCTTACAATCTAATAGACATGGAGGGGGAAGACAAGGATAGGGGACATAGGGAGAGACAAGGGATAAATTACATTCAAGTGGATGCGAAGTCTCAGGTGCACATGCTTGGCTTGGTTGTGTTTAGGCAGGAGTCTGCGGGGAGGGCAGACAGCAAATATGGAAAGGAACGTTCTAACAGGCATTAGAAAAGGCAGCAAGGAAGAGGTGGGTTTTGAGGAGGGTTTTGAAGGTGCGGAGGGAGGGGGCAAGGTGGATGTGGGTAGGGAGGGAGTTCCAGGCACGGGGGGCAGCAAGGGAGAATGGACAAAGGTGGTTAGGGAGCAGGGGAGACGAGGGAGGGGTTAGAGGAGAAGCAGATAGTACGTGCAGGAGTGTGTAAGGAGACTAGGGCTGAGAGGTAAGGGGGAGCCAGGTTGTGAAGAGATTTGTAAGTGAACACCAGGAGTTTGTGAAGGATGCGTTGGGGAAGGGGGAGCCAGTGAAGCGAGGAGAGGAGAGGCTGCACGTGGTCAAAGCGACGGGCTGAGTGAATGACCCTAGCAGCGGAGTTTTGGATGGAGATAAGGGGGGACAGGTGAGAGCGGGGGAAGCCAGTAAGGAGGAGGTTGCAGTAGTCAAGGTGAGAGATGACCATGGCGTGAACAAGGGTTTTGGCTGAGGAGACAGAGAGAAAGGGGCAAATCCGAGCAATGTTGTGGGGGGCAGAAACAGGATTTGGCAACAGAGTTGATGTAGGGTATTTTCAAATGTGACGTATCATGGGTGACCATGTTAACTCTGGCGTAGCCACCTATGGTGGTGTCATGTCTGCTCCCGCCCATCAGATTTTAACTACGTGCATGAACAGAGTTTACCCTGCCAGCGCACATCCTGGAGTTAGTCCTGCCATGGTGCGAGGAAGGCAACTTTGGATCGTGGTAGAGCAGGCCATCACATTTGATAGCCCACTCTACCTAACTCCTGTTGGTTCAGTTCTGGGTGGGCGTGGCAGCCTCATAGGTCACTGCACCCGCCCATCAGAGAGGAGGCAGGGCCAGACTGAGTGTGGGGGTTGTGGCGTGCAGACCCATGTCCACATGTCCTCCACCCTCTCCCCAGCCCTGGCCGCTGACACGTTTGTTTAGTGGCCGGGCCTGATCCTGTCTGTGGTGAGGGGCTCTTAGAGCCACCACGCATTGATCCTGTCCGTGGTGAGGGCTTTCACCACGGGCAGGATCAATGCATGGTGGCTCTAAGAGCCATCACATATGAAAATACCTTGTGTTTCACAGGGTTAAGTCTCAAAAGCATTTTCACCTAAAATTCTTGCCCAAGAAACTGTGCTGTACTATACTACACTATTCCTTGATCGGGAGGGAAGTCTCTCTCTCTCTGGTTAGGGTCTGTTCTAAGAAGCCTTAATCCCAAACTTTTGATAGAATCTATGTCAGAGCTGGAAGGGCGCTCAAGGGTCATCTTCTCCAACCCTCTGCTTGGATACAGGGCACCTGCAACACCTCTAACAGATGGCTATCCAGCCTTTAAACACACACACACAAAAAAAACCTCTAACGACGGAGAGCCTAGGAGCTAGGCAACTTGTTCCATTGAACAGCTCTTACTGTTAGGAGGTTTTCCCCGATATCTAACTGAAATCTACCTTCCAGTAACCTGAGCCCGCTGTTTCTGGTAATGCCCCCTGCAGAAATGCAGAACAGTTCCTTGCCATCTTCTTGATGGCAGCCTATTGTATACTGGAATACTGCTCTCTATCATGCCTCCCTTCAATCTTCTCTTTGCTAGACTAAACACACCCAGTGCTTCTGCTATCCCCAGCCTCCTGGCTGAGTGAGGGTCCCTTCAAGCAACCCCACAGGTGTCTGTCTGCCACCCAGACACCTGTGTCCTCAGTTTTCCCTGGGAATAGCAGCCCTCTCCCACTGGGTTGCCTACTTCACCTTACTTCTTCTCCAGCCTCTGCTGATCCTCAGGTGGCTCCCAAGTGCTGTCTGCTAGCCGCACTTGGCTGCCAGCCCCTTGCTACTCCTTGCCAGTCCACCCACTCTCACTGGGTGACTGTACAGGCACTGCCTGTCTCCCAGCACCTCCACTCACTCCTACTGAGCTCAGGTGACTCACCTGCAGGCTACTCTCTTAAACAAGCCTTGCTCCTAAATCCCTGTGCAGGGCGCAAACATACAGCCCGGTCACAGACGTTCTTTGCATAGCTTTGTCTTCCAGCTGACAGGCTAGTTAAAATCCCCCATTACCACTAGTTCATACCTTTTTGAAGTCTCTGAGATCTGCTCTAGGAAAGCCTCATCTACGTCCTCTGCCCGGTTTGGTGGTCTATGAATAGATCCCCACCATAATATCTTATCCATTATTTTCCCTTTTTATCCTTACCCAGTGCTGGGTATTCAGTTGATACTCTCAACAGAACTGCCACTCTGTTTCAGACTTCTGTGCAGGTGTATACATTCTTGACATACAATGCTGCACCCCTTTCCCATCTGTCCTGCCTATCCCTTCGGAACAAGCTATACTCTTTAATTCCTAAATTGCAATTGTGAGTCATCCCATCAAATTAGCCTTATGAAGTATGATTTCAAGTTCAGTCTATTTATTCTCCATACTCTTGAGCATTAGTATACAATGTTTACATTAGAATGACCAGGGTAGTGCTCTTAGCCAGAATTGTAAGTCCATCTTCTAACTAGGACTTAGGTCTGTCATTGCTTCCCAAGCAGCCAGGTAGCATGATTTGTTAAACTGTCTCTTATGCAACATGGCTCTACTTAAACTAAAGACCTAATTTAATCCAACTCATTGCATCTCTTCGATTTTGATTTATAACAGTTACTTTATAATTTCAAATGTAAACATCTTGGTCTTTTAAAAAAAGCTAGTTTAGCACCATTTTTTAAATTAAAAGAATGATGCAGTCTTACTGCCTCTCAAGGCATCAGTGTAACAATCATCAGGCCCTGGACACTCACACACCTTAACAGGTGTCACACCAGAATTCCCTCCACATCCCAAATGATACATCAGAATGGACACCTTGTTGGTCATTTCAGCAGGGAGTTGAATGAGAATGACAATGGAGCTGGTAGCTTTCCCTCAGAGGTGGGTTGTTGTTGTTTTTTACATCAAGTTTGAGGTTCATCAACAGCAGGATGTATAAATGCACGAATGGGTTGAATCCCTATGATTTGGCTCTTCAGTGGGGTAAACTCCGGATTTAAATCCTCAGGATCTCCTTTTATAAAGTACTAAATCATTTCCCATTTAAAAAGAACGCTTAAGGAAAAGGCTTAATGCTATTTACTTTCCACTCCAGTTATTTCTGGTACAATCTTTAAAGCCATAATTCAGCTGCGACAGCAGCTAGAAACCTGCTTGCAAGTCTAGGGCATCACTCAAACTAGAAGCAGCCATTTAGGATTGGCATCTTTTCTCTCTCTGCTTTCGCAGGATCAAAGAACATTAATGGAACTGTCCTTCCTGTATGCAAGAGAGTTTCTTATGTGAGTGCTGATTCAGCTGGTTTTGATGCTTACTACTTATAGACCAGTTACTTACCCTTACTTGGTACATGTTGACAAATCACCTTGATTACAATTGTATAAAATAGCTGTGTGCTAGTGTGAAGGCTACAAGTAAACCACCTCCTGTCCTGCATGGGTTTGTCAATAGGGTGAAGCCACACGAAACAGAATAGGGAGGCTAGGACGCCTGGGGTAACCTTATCCCACTCCGGGGAGCCAGACTACGCGATGCAGTGCATTATGTCGCCAGTGCCCGCCAGATGTTCCCCCCCTACGTGACATGCCCTCAAAAAAAATTCCGAGGATGTGCTGCGGAGCAGCCTTACCCAATTGGGATAAGAGTGCCCAGGGCAGGTCAACTCATGTGCCTGGGCCCCGCTTGCCCCACGTGGAGCACCACTGCGGGGCCTTGAGCAGTGAGTGCTCTTGTCTGTCACGTGCTGCCACATCACGGCCAGGGTGGGATCTGGATTGGGCTGGGCCAGGGGCACTTGCTCACGTGGCCGGTGCTACAGCCCACCCTGGCTGTGGTGGCAGCTCTGGCAGAGGCTGGCCTGCCTGGCTACACCACCACTGTCTGCCCGGCTCCCTGAACTGGCCACGCAGCCTGCTAGTGGTGATAGTCTGCCACAAGGCTGTGCGGGGATCAGACCACCGCAGCTCATCTGGCTGCACCCATATTAAGAGTTTCCAGGAAGAGAAGTGTTTCTTCACTATCTATGAATAATCTCACTTAGAAGTGAAAAGCTCTGATTAAAATTGGCAAGCCCGAGCTGCTTCTGGCACACAGGATGGTGCTAAAAAGAATAGGCTCAAGAATGAAGCAGTTGAAATGGTGCCCAGCTGGTCAGAGAAACTGCAGAGCAGCCTCTCTGTGGGTTTAATGATAAAAAGAAAATATTGCTATAAACACTTGCCTGAGAATATGAAACTAAAAACATGAGTGCAAGCTGAAAAGTGGTAAATGATTTCTTGTATTGAGGCTGCAATCATGAACTCTTCCGCGGCGATGGCAAAACTTCCATTGACTTAAACGAGTGAGGGTTGTACCTTACATGTCTGCATAGTTGATATATATAACTATTGGTGCCACTGTCCAGCTGTATGGAGGTGGCCAGTAAGTGGAGTGAATCATTTCAATCAGAAACTTACTGTCTATAGGACTCACATTTTATACAGAACTGGGGAAATGTTATGCTCTTGTCAAAAACAGGGCAGTTTACTCCTTCCCCAGGAAGCCTCAGAATCTGAAATGAAGTTCTGTATTATCTACTTCAATCACTGATCTGTAGTCTGCACAGCATTCATCGGGAACAGCACAAATCAGCAGCAAACAAAACCTGTTGCATCATTACACTTAACATCATGCTAATATAAGATAGGAAAAACTCTTCTCAAAATTGCTTGAACTATAGTTGGGTTCGGAGGCTACTTCATGATTTTGAACTGAAATACTGATGCCTCCACTTCAGTCGACTGTTACTTTCTAACCCTATTGCTGGAGCTACAAGAATGCTGCAATTTCCCAATATATTATCAATGGGTTAGGGTGGGGGGCGGATAGGGATATTTTTAAATTCTTCCCTGTGGTATTTGTTTTAAAGTCGTTTTATCGTTATTACTGTAAGCTGTCCAGAGCTGCCTCTGGCAGGATGGGCGGGATAGAAGTTTTTAAAAATAAATACGAAAATCAAATGTGGTCAGATGCTGGGATGGGCACCTTATAGGAGAGATGGCACTGATTACATTTTTTCTGCTCCCTTTTCTTTAATAATCACCCTGGTTCCTCTGATCATCTGTGAATTTTTACATTTGTCCATTCATCAGGGAATTTTCTGTAAGGAATTTCCTAAAACCTGTTTTGTGAAAATAATGACCTTCCCGCACCTTATTTATAGTAAAGGAACAAAATATAGTTCCACACAGTGGGTATTTTCAGACATGACGAGATCACAGTGAACCACAGTCAATACCCACATGGGACCAAAATGCCCTGAACGTCAGTTAGGCGGCCGCCAGATGTTCACCACCGTCAATTCCCACATGGGGTCAATTTCAACCACGCTTCCAGGGCTCCCCGCCGGACAAGCGCCACAAGCATGGTCAAAGAGATCCCCGGCGGGAACCAACAAAAAGTAGCGTCTGGCCGGCAACCACAGATCGGGTGGGCGCTGCGGCCGCATTGGCTGCGACGCCCGCCCATCTCCCCAGAGGTTGGGCGGTAGGGGAGCGTGGGGGGTGGGGCCGTACGTCGCGCTGCGTGGCCCTGCCCCCTCCCGGATTCCCCGCCGGGATCAGGTGGCACGTCTGTTGGACGTGCCGGAGTGATCCTGGCAGGGAATCATTTGGGTGATTCCGGGACAGGGCGAATGCCGCCCCGTCTCGTCTGAAATCACCCAGTGAGGGGTAAGGTTACAAAATCATAAGCCACAGATTTCTGTTACTTAAAAAAGCTTCTCCACATTCCTTTGCTTGATATTTAAACCATTTTGCTTTGTGAGCTTGTCTTTCTTGATATGACAGTGTTAAAATGTGCTCTTGTGTACGTTGGGCTGATCAGTCTCTGCCCAGATTGGGTGGAGACAGGGAAGTTCAAAAAGGCTTGCATCTCCTTTGTTATGTGAGACAGACCCTGGGTTGAGAATCGCTGCCTTAAGATTCCAAAAGGGTCTGCAACACCCTTCTATTATTAATTTATTATTAATTATTATTATAAGCATTTATATAGCAACAGCTATATTATTTTTCTTGGGTTCAGAGACTCTCCTGTCCTGATCACAACTTAGTTTCCCAGATGTATTAAGTGTTTGTCCTATTTTAATCCAAGAACTTGATGTGTCCTGCTTTTTCTGCATTCTTTATGGTGAAAAATACAGTTCTTATTGACAGCCAGTAATAAAAGGTGGTAGAGAAAAGTCAGCACAAAAATGTTGGAGCAAGCAAGTCAGGCGGTCACCAAAGAGCAAAAGGTGTGCAACAGATGGCAGAATCTGCAGATATGGGGGGTGCAAGTGGTATCCTGGCTGTAACGTCTGCCCTGACTTACTCAGAGGCCCATAAAACAAAGGGCTACTGGGAGATGAGGCACACTAGGGTATCCAGTTAGTTCGGTGGCAGAGCCCAAGGCAGGATTCCTCCTCAGATTCATAGCCGGGGAACCTGGATTATAGCTGGACAGAAGTCACCTTGTCACCAACTCTTCCCCATGGGTTTTTGAGCAAGATAATTGGAGGAAGGAAGGGCAGCTTAGCCTCTGGGAGTGGAAGGTGTGCCGCCTGCCTCCCAGAACAGGTTCTTTTTCTTGGCTTCCTGTTTCCAGAGTATTGTGTGGCTTTGGTCTGCCCCAATGTTTGTTCACTGAATAAAGTTTTGGCTTTGTTTTAACACCCGCAAAGCGTGTGTCTGTGTTCTGCTTTCACACTGTGGCCTAGATGCAATTGAAACAACTTATAACAGACAGAATGCATATAAAACAAACACTCACCAGACCTGTTGTCATGAGAGTAAGCTTTACATCAGATTTAAGTGTGGACATACTTGGATAAAAATTGATATTTTTACTCACTCTCTTGCAGTTGTTTTGAATCTAACAGGCCAATGGCACCTTTCTATTCTTAAGGAACCATAAAAAAGCAAGTGGTCTCATCCTTTATTTCTGTAATTGTACTTTGTTCCTTTCATAGACTACGCTTCCTACCCAACAAACCTTTCCCTAAATACTTAGCTTAGTTCAGAAAAACCTTTATAGATTACTGGAAGGCCAGAAAACCACAGCTGCCTTAATTTCTAATCTATTACTGTATTTAAGACTGCACCACTCTTAACTGTCTCTCAAACTGCATTTATTGTCTCGTCTCTCAAATTACATTTCTTTGGCTATGTTACACCTACTACGTAGGTGTAGATAAAGGAAATATCTGAGTCACCACATCATGTATTAGATGGCCAGTAGTATAGAAGGATGTTCTTTTAATCAGTTTCAATATAAAGTATCAACTATTTTGATGCCATACAGTCAAAGGACCCCGCTGGGGTCCTTCCATTAGCTTCAATAAACTTTGGACTTGGAGTAGACAACTGCAGTGTCAATGATGGAGGAGGCTAAGTGCAGGTGGAGGAGAACAGAAACTACCTTTACTCAAGTAATCCAAGCTTTGTTACTTAGGACTTCTAGAGCTAAGTCCAGCAGACACCTGAACCAGGAATATAGGAATGAACTTGATAAATCCTAATATTTTATTAATATGAAATCTCTTCCATTATGTTCCCTACACTAACTTCAATTTAACACTATATTTTGAAGTTTCCAAATACATTAACACTTCCAAATGCTTATTACTTTTTTCTCATAATTTACTTTGTGTAAACCAGCTCAGTAACTCTAATCAATTAAAATCCTAATTGAGGAACAAAAAGACAATTAAAGCTGCATCTTAAAGAAAATATTTTCTTCAAAGTATTATTTTAACTTTATGTTAATTTTGGCTAAATCATCACAGTTCAAATCTGCACTCACTTTTCAGAAAAAATAATTCATACATTTTCATTTATTTGTAAGTTTGCTTATATTTCATTCTGAATTTGACATTTCATTTAATAATGGATTACTGTATAAATTATCTTGAAATATGCTTTTAATTCATAATCATAGGAATAAATTTATTCTCATTTATTAAGAGAGGCCTAACCATAAATACAAACCCAGTTACCCTTATAGAAGTATCAGCAGACTCATTTACGATGAACCATCCGTCATGCTTCATGCATATTTTCAGTCAGCCCTCTTAACATTTTGATGAATAGTATGGACTGCTGCTTGCAATTTAAAAAAAATAATCTTCTTGATTAAACGTTTAACTTTCAAATAATAAGTTGGGGCATTTGCTACCCTGAGTAATCATGCTCATTGCAGTGAAAGATGGTATGGATTACGACTACTATCCCTGTTTTCTCTTCAAAGCAGGAAGTTAATATCAGATGCAAAGCTATACTAAAAACTTAAACGAACAACCCTTCCTGCATTTTTTCCTGAGCTTTAGCAAATGGCACAGGGGTCATCACTGGTTGGCTTCACCTCCCCTTCCAGCAATATGTTCATAACGGCCTTCGTCAAGTAGCTGCATGTTCCTCTTTTTCCCATGGGGGGAGTGTTGTAAAAGGTAGTCATATCATCCTCTAGAAATAAAAGGTGTGATTTTGGAAACTTGTGTCTAAATTTCTTTATTATGATTCTGAACCGACTCTGGTCCCTTCATTGCGTAAAACTACAAATTTGACAGCGAATAAATATGTTACTCACTTGTTTTTCAACTCCCTTGAGTCTGTTCTGATCTTTCTGGAAATTATTAAATGCTTCTTTCATCAGCTTGTCCAAATCCACTTTATCCTGAAACTCCAACTCAGGATTTCTTTCCAGAATAACAGACACAACCATTAAGAGCTAGAGTAGGGGGGAAAATATGAATATCTTACATTTTAGGCCAATTTAAAATCTGGGTATATAAAATTTCATATTATGGACAAATGTTGATGTTCAGTTTAAGCCATAAAGAAACTCATACAGTAACCTCTTAGTTATGTACTTAGTACTAGAAGTTTAAATATATATCTGCAAAATGCATTCTGCCAACTGAGTAAGTAGGAAGATGAGTAAAAACATCATTGTAACAGGCTGAAGTATTTTCAGTCTGTTGGAGGCCGCTCCAAGACTTACCCTGCCTCCTGAGTCTTGGAGCGGCCTCTGTGGTCAGTCGAGAGCGCCCTTTTGGAGGTCCCTCAGGCTCAGTGGGGGGCCACATTGGAGAGGGTGTTCTCGGCTGTGGCGCCTCATTTGTGGAATTCCCTCCCGGCGGGGGTCTGTTTGTCCCCAGATCGCCTCTCTTTCATGTGTCAATGTAAAACTGGGTTATTTTGCCAGGCTTTTGGTGGGGGAGATGGGGAGGGGTTTCTTGTGACTGTTGTATTCTGTATATTTTAAATCTGTTTTTATTGTATTTGTATTTATTTTTATATTTTATTGTACGCTGCCCCGAGCTGCCTTGGCAGGAGGGGGCGGGTTATCAAATTTTGATAATAATAAATACAAACAAAGAAAGTATCAATAAGAAACAAACTGGTTGAGCTGCTAGCACAGATAAAAAAAATGTAAATTTTACACTAAATAAAGAAATGAAGGTTACTTATCTGTAACTGTAGTCCTTTGAGATGGTATCCTTGTGGAGCCACACCTTTGGGTGATTGAACAACAGTACAGGATACTGGAAGGTGGGTATTGTGCAATACACTCAAAGGTCCCTCATGAACTGACTGGTTCATAATAATTGTACCCAAGCTGTCTAAGGCCCTTTTTACACAGACGCTCTAACACCCATAAAATGGGTGTTACATTTTATTATACATGTTGCAGGGCAGCACTGCAGCCAATCACCATGGGCCCTGTGCACACATGATGCCTCCACCCAGTTCCTCTGGGTGGAGATGGGTGTTGGCCGGTGAGTGGGGAGCATTTCCCTGGGTGGAGATGGGTGGGGGCGTCTGTGTAAACGCCACTTTCGGTGGGTGTTGGTGAGTGTGTGCGCATGACCAACACCCATCTCCACCCACACACATGCACGGAGCAACTGGCGGTGGCGTCCGTTGCTCCGTGGGTGGAGATACAAAATTGTATGTCTGTTGTATATTTAGTAGAATGAGACTTTATCAGTTCCTCAACCTTGTGAAAGATGTTTGATATTCATTTTTGAGTGTAGATACGAACAGAACCCCCCTCCCCCCCTTTTTTCTTTTTGCAGAGAAGTGATAGAGTGCCTGTCACACTTATTTAAGTAGCCTTATAAACAGGAAGAACTTTGTAATACACATTTTCAAACCAGTGAGTTTTAAAGAACCTTCATTTTAGCCATGAAGGCTCTGGACTATTATGTGCTTCTTAAAGTTTGTGCTTTGTAGGGTTCTGCTACCTGGTAGTAGGTATTGCATCTCCTCCATGGTCCAATCTTTTCCTGGTTTTGTTTCCCTTTTTTTGGGGTGGGGGGAGGGAGGAGGGTATCAAATGTAATATTGCTATGGCAAGATAATAGATAAATGTAATAAAAGTAAATAAATGTAATAGAGCTATATACCTTCAGCGTATTGCAAAGGAGACTGATATGTCTTTAGGTAGAGAAGGGAGAGTACACCTCAGTTGGGAATAGTTTGTCTCCTTGAAAGGGTATATCAGTGTAGCAGGGCATAGTCAGAAAGGGCTGTGGCCCCTTTAAGAATAGCGGGTGCCAGCGGAGATTACGGCTGTTTTCAGACGAGCGCGGCGGCGCCCGCGCTTGTTTCTTAAAAAAGCCGGCAGCCCGTTCTACACGAGATGCTGCCGCCGAATACGCGCATGCGCGGCCGACGCGCATCCATTTCCGGGCGCGAACTGACCGGGTCGGCGATCGAGGCTGGTCATACGCGGCCGGAAATGGATGCGCGTCGGCCGCACATGCGCGTATTCGGCGGCAGCGTCTCATGTGGAACGGGCTGCCGGCTTTTTTGAAAACAAGCGCGGGCGCCGCCGCGCTCGTCTAAAAACGGCCTACGTTCGAGCTGATAAGGGTTTGGTGGAGCCAGCCCAGTGAGGTAATGGAAAACACAGAGACAGAGAGACAGAAAAGAGACAGAGTGGGCAGACATTGGCCTTTTAAGAAGGAAGTGTGGTGCCTGGCCACACCCCTCTGGGGGATATAAAGAGAAGTCTGGAGAGAGAGGCTTCAGTCAGTGCCTGGCTGCTGAAGAGAACACATCTCTGCAAGGAAGAATGCTGGGATATGCAGCAAAGAGACTGCCATAGAAAAAGGAGTGCTAACCTGACAGAGCAATAAACAGTCTGTTGTTCCTGAATCTTAGTCAGAGCCTTTTGCTATGCCAAAAGGAGATGCTGGGGCTTCTGATCTGGCTACAGCTTCAGTTCTACCCACTGATGGTGAAGGCACCCCCAAAGACCTTCTCGATTGCAAAATTGAAGTTTTTCTATGCAGGGATTCTGAGGCATATTCCGAAGCTTGCAGAGTGGCCGTAACAGCATCCACTTTTTCCAGAGCCCTTGTGCTGTAGATCAAGGATCTGAATGCCATTGCTCCTACTAAAGAACTCAAAGATGGGCTTAAGCTGTCCACAAAAAATAGGCTGGCAGTTTGCATCATCATAGTTGGTTGCTGAGCTGATTCAGACCTGTCTTTCTTATAACTGGATGATAAACTGAGATTTGAAAGTCCTTCTGTGTTTACATGACGGTGTGAGTTTGTCCAGTGCAGGCAACTGGTGCGGTGTGAGTGTGGTATCCTTCCCTGTCAATTGTTGAAGTGGCTCCATGCCGAGTGCTTCACACTGTTCTTTTAAGCTTATGGTCATGGACCTGAGTCAATTGCAGGACCACGATTCGCCGTTTTTCTGCAGAAATCTTTTCCCTGTGCGGAATCTCCTCCCAGCGCAGAATTCTCTTTCTGGTGCATGAGGAAGTAGTGGGGGAGAAGATTCTACAGGGGAAGAGATTCCCTGGCAAGCACACGGGTAAGCTGGGGAGGAAATCCCCAGAGGCAGGGAGAGGAGAGGAGGGAGGGACTTACCCCAGACTCATGCTGCCGCCATCAGGTGATTTACTGGGTTGTGGATGGTGGGGAAAGGGGGAATGCATCCCTCCCACCCACCCAGCCCAGCAGGAAGAGGAGCGGTAGAGGAGAAGGGGAAGGAGTTGCAGGGGGAGGGGAAAGGAGGAGGGGGAGGAATGGAGGGACTCACCTCCGCCTGCCCAGCAACAGGGAAATCCCAGTACAGGTGCCAGGATTTCCCTGCTGCTGGGTGGATGTGGTGAGGTGGGGATCTGGTGAGAGGAAGGGATCTCAGGGGGAGCATGAGGCAGCACCTAGGGGTGGGGAAGCAGTGGAGTGGGCGTTGCAGGGAAAACAGCATGGTGCAGGGCTAGCTGGGGGTCATGAATGGAAATATCTTCAATTTTTCCTAAGGACAATAAAACAGTCAAAAGGTCTAGAATGCTACAGGTGACTACACAAAAAGCCAGTTCCTTTTGATACAGTGGTTGGCATTGGAATGAGTAATTTTCCTCTTTATTTGACTTGCAAAGCCTGCTGTGGTATGGGTTTGGGCAGTCTGGTGAATGCATGAGTGCTAGTGTAGCCTAGTGGATAAGGTATTGTGTTTGGATTTGGGAGACCAGGGTTCAAATCCCATCTTAAACATTAACTTGCTGATTGGCCTTGGGCAAGTTAAGGCATACCTCTCAACCCCTGGATTCTGAAATGAGGGACAATGACAGTTAAATTGCAACACACAATTTGTATAAAATTTTATTTGGCCACTTGGAGAAGACCTGTGCATAGTGCCTGATAAGTTATAGAGCTGTGTTTAATGCTACAATAGTATTGTGGCTGGGTAGTTGGTTTTGTAACTGTCATGCCAGGAGTCCTAGCTTCAATCTGTCCTCTACCTTTGTGTTTCCTCTCTGTTACCTTCTTTTTTTAAAAAAAAAAAAAGAGAGAGAGAGAGAGACACACACACACGAAATTCCTGGAAAATCCAGAACATCCCATAAAAATCTAAGACACTTAGTTAGGGTAAGCAAGGCAAGGCTTGTAAATTACTTTAAATGCTAGAAGTCCAATATAAATGACTACCACTATTTCTACTAATAATAATGTAACGGAATGAGAGGATTCTCCTCTTCCCTCACCATTAACCAGTGCTGGAACAGTGGAGGGAGCTTCAGGCTAAGAACTATCAATCTACAGGAGCAGATGTGGGATAGACAGCACCAGAAATACAAGGAAAGGAAGAGTAGCCCTTTGGCAGAGGGAGTGTGCATTTAGAAGAGAGGCTGTGAAGGAAGGAATCCTAGAAGCAGATAGGTGTGCAGACAAGGCTGAAATTGTGTTATAACCTCATAACTTCTTTGATGTATTCCTGTCTCTTTCACCCCTCTAACTAAGCTAAGCACATACGCCTGCAACGTTACAACTTCTTAGACTTATACCTGTCTTTGCCACGGTTCCTCTTCCCTTCGCCTCCCCAATCTTGTCCCTTAGATTGTAAGCCCACTGGGGCAGGGACTAGTTTATAATTGTTGGTTGTAAAGGGCCACATACATTGCTGGCACTTATTATTATTAATAATAATAATAATAATAATATAAAATGCAATTTAAGTTTTTGTTAATAAAAATCATGACTCAGGAGGGAAGGATTTTAAAACTCTACAGCTAGAGCCTGCTTGGTGCAGGCTGAGGATTTTATCACTGAGATAAAGTGAACATGAACCTGATTTGACACAGGGTGAAAACAGACATGATGCTAACCACCCTTGGTTGTTATTTATGCATGTTGCAGGGCTGTATTTGGTGCCCTATGCAGCCCTGAAACATGCATAAATGACCACCAAGGGTGGTTAGCGTCATGTCTGTTTTCACCCACAATTTCCACATTCATCCCCAATTGTCAGAATAAAGGTGCTCCAGGAAAGGTCACAGGGGGTTGATTTTAAACGGAATAGGACTTCTACATATGTTTGCTTTTTTAAGTCTCTCCCCCCTCAAAAAGAAAGCTTTAGGATAAAATTAGACATGTATCTAGACAATGTTCTGAACTCTGACTAGGCAGTTTTACTTGCAAGAATGCTTATTTTTGCTTTGACATTCCTGTTTGTTCAATTCTTTATCAGGCTCAGTGACTTTGTTTTCCAGGGTTGTAACACAACATTGATATCAAACTTCTCTTCACCATACAGTACAGACCTCAACAATGATTTGTCTGTATTCAGGCCGATCAATGTTTTGCAACATATCTTCAACCAGAAGGGAAAAATTCATCTCGTACATAGTCATATCAGACAATGTTGGTTGCTGCAAAAATAAATAAATAAAAAGTTAAAATATTTTTCAATGGTGTATTGTTTTAGTTTATCATGTTTAAATCAGACACACTGTTTATTAGAGCTTATCAGATTACTTATTGTAAATTCACTAGTTAACATTAACAAATCTGGGTTATTTGTGCAAAGGGAATAAAACTTCAGAATTCCTAACAGCAGTTGTCTGTTTGAAGAACAATGTAAGAACTGCCCTAATGAGTCAGACCAATATCTGGTCTCTGACAGGGGCCAGAACTGGCTGTATAAAAGCACGACAGCTTCTGGCAGTCAGAGGTTTTCTCACTCAACCACTTGGTTAATAGCCATTGACAGCCTATCCTCCATGAATTTATTTAATATAGTACTTTTTGAACCCAATTATAATACTGGCATTTCCAACATCTGATGGGAATAAGTTCCACAGCTTACTCGCATATCGTGTGAAAAAATACTTCACTTTAAGTCTGCTGCCTGTTCATTTAATCAGAAAATGAAAAGTAAATGAGACGTTTTCCTCATATTAAATACCAGGACTAAAGCAAACAACTCCACAACCTAAGTAGAATCCTTTATATTCCATTGTATATGTTTAATAAAAGAAAACGACAACAACAGATTCAGAAGTTTTTAAGAATGGTGAAGTTCTCTGTACGTGTCTCACCTGTGGTAAGAATTTTTCTGCTACTATTAAACCATTGGGGGTTCTCTCCAAGATCTGCCACACCCTGTCATAGAAACCAGAGGGAGTTCGATTCAGAGAACCATCTATCTGACGTCTGTGAAGCCAACATCTGAGGACAAAACAAAAGATGGAAGGGCTTGAAAAACCAATCTGTTTCGGATTCAAAACAAAGCTTGCTTTGTGGATTAATTAAGCCAGTAGGGTAAGCAACGAGAGCAATAAGCAATCCATCAATGATGCAAAACACAGCATGTTGTGTTTCTTGATAAATATTTCATTAGGTAATAAAAATAGCCTTTAAAGAGAACAAGGCAAGATGTTCAGGATTTAAAAGATGAGGTGTTATATGTAAATGTGTGCTGCTGTCTTATCAACTGGCTTAAAGTATTTAAAACATTTAAATCTACTCAACTTGAAAACAAAGGAATCAAACCAAATTAATTTGGGGGTTATGCACAGTGGTGAATTTCATAGCATGTGCACATAAAACATGCAAGTCTTCATATTTTTGGTAATGCAAAGAGATTTGAAACATCAAGTATTAAACTACTAGCTACAGAAACATCTTGCAATAAAGTGAAGTTTGCAAAATTAAAGCACACTTTGTAGATTTTGTCCTTTTCCTTATAGACCAAAAACAGAATAAAATTGCTAAAGATATTTCATTTAGAAAGTTGCTGCCACTATTCATTTAGCAAACATCTATGAGGATTTTTAGCATGCACACAGACATTGGTCTAACAGACTGCTAGAATTGCTACTGTTGACCACTCACTCTTGCTGGATTCCCTTCACTCCCTTGGCTTTTGTGGCTCTGTCCATAACTGGTTCTCCTCCTACCTCTCTGACCGCTCCTTTAATGTGTCTCTCTCCAACTCCGCCTCCTCCTCCTTCCCCCTCTCAGTTGGTGTTCCTCAAGGCTCTGTTCTTGGCCCTCTCCTCTTCTCGATCTATACCTCATCCTTAGGCAAACTCATTGCCTCCCATGGCTTCCAATACCACCTCTATGCTGATGACACTCAACTCT
>QEPC01013596.1:1031711-1117579 GCA_003113815.1 Sphenodon punctatus
CCTAGGGGCAGGGACCGTGTCTATTTTATTACTTTGTAAAGTGCCAGGTACACTGCTGGCGCTATATAAATGTTTGTTAATAATAATAATAATAATAATAATAGAATAGTTTATAAAATTAGTTACCTAACAAAGTCTTTAACACACCAATCATTTGTACTTCTGCAGCCATTAATTTAATTCAACATTACTTCTTAGCAAGTTTACTAAGAATGAACGCCTAATTTTAACCCTTTAAGTAATATCATCACAACCAGATAAAAAAAATACAAATAAACCCCCCCCACAAACAATTACATTAAAAACTGACAGTAAAGAGCTGTGCCAGCTACATATTAGCTAAAGGACCTAATCCTGCAAAGGTTTGTGCAGATGTTTAACTTCATTTCCCTCCTCAGTCTCATTTCTTACATTTTTCTTCTTGTGCCTAGGCAAAACAGGGACTAATCATCATATATTGTGAAACTACTAGAACCAACTGAAAAAGAAAGGTTTATCTTGGATTATCAATCATCGTGCCTTCATATGTTTATAGCAGAGATACTCAAATGCAGTGATTTATGGTTTAATTACAGAGAACTGGATGCTGAAAGTTGACATACCAAACACAAAAATGTATTTCCCCTATGTAACGAAGCACAGACAGCCTATAAAAATATGTCATTGAACATACTATAAACTGCTGTATTTCATAGCTACTTTAAAATCATTTTAAGTGCAATTTGTTTTCTACTGGCAACAGTACCATCCTCATGGTACTGGCAAAGCTTCAAGTAGCAAGAGCTTGTGCGAGTTCTCTCTGATGTATGGGAAAAGAGCTTGGGATACGTGCTATTTTCTTCAGTTATTTTAATTTTTCAAAGCAGGTGTGCAGAAGAAAGTAACGTATCTCAGCTCAAATGAAATGTCTGTTTTATGAAATATTAACAAGGCTTTCTCAGGATGAAAAAAGTACTACTTCTTCAGACAAGATGTAAATATTAGAAGTGTATACATCTAGACTTTGTTGGCAGAGACTGACCCTAGCTAGACTTCCTCCCACAGAGTCTGAAAAGAACTTAAGCAAGCAGTTCTATGAAAAAGGGAAGACCACCTATAACTCTTTCCTACCACAACAGTACAGTTTAAGCCTTATGGTTATATACTGCACTGCTGGAAGTGAATCAGGTAGCTGCTTTGCAGATTTCTAAATACAAATCTGATTTATATTCTGCTCATCAATGCAGCTAAATTGGTCCTGATGGAATATCTTTTTAAGGAACCAGCATTGAGAGCTCCTTGCCTTGCACATCTGAGAAATGCAGTGAAAAGGCTTCTTGAGGAATTTTCAGGCTAAGGGCATGGGAAAAGGAGAACTATATTTATTCTTCAAGTAGACCACTCTCAATAACCAATATGTAGTTAAAATAAATTACTTCATCAAGTTTCCATGAAAGTTGGCCAACATTCTAAAACCTAGGAGCAGATAATAGCATTTTCTGTTTAGAAATTATTTACAGACACCCATTCAGTCAAACAAACCACACACTAAGATTGTCAGTAGTGAGGAAAGAAAGCATTACGAGTAATTTACGACTAAAGTGGAAATGAGTACTCGCAAAGAATTTCCACTTCCCAAATCAATCTGACATCGGGTACTGACTGGTACCTGATGTCCTGGAGCGTCGACTATTGATACCTATTTTTTTGTTTTCTGTCCCAGAAAGTCAACTTCTGGCATCATTTTTTTTTAACTTCTGGTCCTGATTTTTGGGTTCTCTGCCCCAATATACTGATTGGTAATAGAGTAGCCCGTCAAGTACCCAATGTGTTACTTGAAATTGCACGTACTATTTTCAGGAGTAGATCAGCTACCCATTTCAGCTCTAATTAGGACTCATTAGGGCGAATGTGCTGCACCTTATCCAACAAAGTCACAGAAAATTAAGTTCATATGAAGATTCTGGCATGAAAATGTCACACATCTCCTAAAACCCAGTAATTTAAATGCCTGTTCTAAGAATACTGAATTTACTACTCAGCATCATTTTATAGGTGACAGCAACACAGATAATACCCTCAAGTTACTATTTTACTCCTTTGTGATGCACAGGCTAGAAGAACTGTTCCTGGCTGCTAAAATATACGGATGTAATAGTCTTGAAGGAAATAGCACATTTCAGGCAACATGGCTGTGGCTTGAGCATGCTGAGGAGAAAGGGGATTTGAACAGGGCATAATGACAGTCCAGAAAGAAGAGGTCAGTGGCTAAGCCCTACTCTGACTGGAGCAAACTCCTTAAGTAACTAGTTCTGGGGTGATGTTGGCTCACTTCCCAGTATCAAGCTAGATGAGGGAAATCCCACACACCGGATGCCTGCAGCCACTGCCATCCAAAGTATCAGAATACCACTATCCAGCGAAGTTTCACACAAGGATTAAAGAGAGCACATATTAGAAAAAATCCTAAAAAGGAGACCACTGAAACAAACCAATCAGCATTTATCCACTCTTTCTGCTTAAACAACATATGCCTGATGCAATATTGATTACAGACACCTGATGGGTTTTGCATATTAAAAAACAGAAACAAAAAAACAGACTCTGCAATCAATTAATTACTAAAGGCAGCATGTGTGACACACACCGAGATCTTATTACCTTCCTTGCTGCTGTGGTTGAAGAATATCCAACAAAAGCTGCTTCACCTCACTTGGTGACAGCTGGTATAAGTCCACGGCTGGCATATCCCCTGCACGGATTTTTAGTTCATACTTCATGGCGTGGATAATCCATCTGAAGGATGAAAACATTTGATAGGGCTTCATTTAAAGACACTCAACTTTAAGCAACGTAATTCTCCTCTCTATTGAGAATGGTAGCTGGAAACAGTACAGTGTGCAGACCTTTAGGCTGGCTATGTAAATAGGTATATACTTCAGAATTATGGAACATATATTTCTCTTGCCTTTAGTGAAATTAACCCCCTCCCCCCAAAAACATAATGTTACTATGAGATCCACTGGTAATGGGGTCAACAAAGGACTATTATGTTCATTTTACTTCATGGTGGAATTAATTCAAAATGCTTAAGTACATTTTACATATTTGATGCAAGATGAAAACAGCATTGCATACATAATTTCTAGGGAGAGACTGTATAAAATAATGTTGATATAAATGTGATATATACATGGAAGATATACACCCACATTTTTTCTCTAATATCACAACCATTCATTACAAAACATAGGTTGCTAATCGTCTTATGTACCAAAAAATAAATAACATACTGTAATACTGAAATATACCATTGCACTGAGAATGCACTTTGCTGATGGGTTTAAAAAGACCAAACAAAATCATTTTACATCTTAAAGGTTTTGAAGTTTTGTAGTTTTACCCTTTGAAATTCATTTTTGCAATTTATCATGTTTTCTTCACCTACTATTCTTATTTGAAGGGATTTGATTAAAATAATTATGCAAACAACAAAGCTTTCCATTTAACTCTCAGCCTTGGGTATTAGAGAGCTCAACGTCACAAACGGTGAACAAGACAACAGAAAACATTCCTTTTTACATGTTATAGAAATAACTCAGTCTACAGTCTTCAACTGAATAATGAATTTTAAAAAGCTATCACACTGTTAGGTCAACCTGGGTTGCTAGATTAGTCAAACTGTGTTTTATTATTAATAGAAGCAGCTCCTTCAGCAAGCTGAGTTATTTACTATATGAAGATTAAATTTTTTTGACTATCACTATTACTAATTACCACTTTCAAATGCATAAAACCCAAATGATGAGGCAAAGAAGACTGCTGCATCCCATGGGTTGCACATGGCAGAATGTCAGTGACAGAGGCATTTTTTTAAAATTAGACAATGGTTCGCATTAGCACGCACCAGGTGGGCCTTCACCTGCTCTCTTATTAGTGTTTTGTCGGATGTTGGTCCCCACCTCTCATGCAACCCCCACTCATGACACTGTCCAAGGACATCATGGGTCCACTGTGCAGGTTAGTTCATGCCAACGTGTGCTCATGCTTTTGCCTCCCATCTACTGGGTTCGTCCACAACCTCGTCCATACTCAGGTCTGCCAGCACCATAGAGTTGCGGCTAGTGTGGCCTGAAATGAAGCAGCCACAACACTCCCCTCCCGTCAGCTGCTCTGGCAGCTTCTTCCTTGCTGCCCGGCCACTGCCTGTCAATTTCATCCTCGGCTTGGGCTTGAGAGAGCAGCTAGGAGCTGGCTGGGACTGGTGCAGCCAGAGCTGGAAGGAACTGGGCAGCAGGGAATGCAAGCCAAGCCCAGGATTAAAATGACAGGTGGTGGTGGGGAAGCAGCACCTGCAATGCTCCCAGCCAAATCCTAGCTACTCTCTCCAGCCCAGATTGCTACTCCAGATCAGCCAAGCCCAGTTGTTAATTTCATACTGGTCTCGGGCAGCTTACATTCCCTTGCAAACCAAACTGGGGATGAAAACGACAGATAGTGGTGGGACAGCTGCAGTCATCTGAGCATAGGATCGCTGCACCCTATTGGAAGGGTGGGGGGTCACAGCCAGGGAAGAAGCCTTCTCTGGCAGTGAACCCCCTTTCCATCAGAGCCAGGGCTGGGGAGAGGGAAGTGCTGAGTGGTGCCACCTGTGACAGCTACTACCAGCACATTAGATCTACCAATGAGAACTAGTGACGCATGTAGTTGTTACAAAGCACAGCCACAGAATGCACTTACCGCACCTTGGGGAGCTGTACCCCACTCTGGGCAGCCCTACCATGCGATGCAGTGCATTGTGTGCCTGGTGGCTGCTAGGTGTTCACCCCGCCACGTGGTGTGGCGGGCAGTTGGTTGCTACGTGCTGCATCCTTGGAAAAAGGCTGGGGATGGAGCTTGTAGCAGTCTTACCCAAGCAGGGTAAGGCTGACCAAAGCAAGGTAGTGAACTGCTGCTTGTGTGCCCAGTCTCCGTCTGCCTTGCCGCATGGCAAGGTCCTCTGCAGGGCTTTGAGCAGTGGGTACTAGCTCCAGTCACACAGTCACGTCATATGGCCAGAGGCGGAATGGTGGGCGGGCCGAGGGAGACGAGTGGTGCAGGGCCATGTGTCCAGCGTCTTGGTCTGCCATGGAGTGTGGCAAGATGGCCGGTCATCTGTCCTGTTCCCTGTGCTGGTTTCAAAGTGCGGTGGCAGCATTTGTCTGCAATGGGGTGCATGAGAATTGAACTTGGCACAGATCGTGTGGAGGCACCCAAAGTGTCTTCAATCAATCCAAGCATGCAAATTAGGTCAGAAAGGAAAGGTGATTTATTGAGTTACTGCTGAGGTCAAGCTGTTCATCAACTATGAGGATTGAATAGTTTGAGGAGATAGTATTTATTGGCTGTATTAACTGGCTATAGATATTTATTATGGTATTTCCTAGAAGGTCAGTACCTGTTACCGTATAAACACTTAAAAGGAAACTGTGGAGACTTACCTGGTGAATTTTCCTTCTTGTCTATGACACAGGCAGGCCGTATGCTGAGTGTTGCTATTCTCCCCAGAGATAGAAGGCAGGATCCAAAGGCTTTGATTGGCAGCCTGAGCCTGGGGGAGGAGCCACCCTGGCTTTGTTGCCAAGAACTGAGACTGTCAAAGCTTAAGAACTATCATTCAAACTTATTCCAACTATACCAAGAGTGTAGATAACTCAAGAACAGAAGCTGAGAAAATGAATAAAAGAACTCCTAACCTTAGACAAGAGACAAAACAAGGAGTACCTGAAAACTGACAGAACCTAACATTGTCCAGGCATGAATACCCCAGCAAATTGTGAACCAGATCAAAATGAAGCAAGGTTAAGGGAGATAAAACAATGGGTGGGTTGGACTGCCATCCTGTACGTAAGACAAAAAGGAAAATTCACCAGGTAAGCCTCCAAATTTTCCTTTCTCTGTCCGTGGGTGTTTTCAGACGTGACGGGGCCAGTTGGCCCCGTCATGAAATCAATGTATTCATCCCCCGCCGGGACGACCCCGTCACGCCCTAGCAGACGTGCCGGGGGATCCTGGCGGGGAATCGGGGAGGGGGCGGGGCCGCGCGGCGCAACGTGTGGCCACACGGCCCCGCCCCCTCCACACACCCCACCGCCCACCCTCTGGGGAGACGGGCGGGCGGCGAGGCCAATGCCGCCGCAGCGTCTGGCCGAGTTCACCACGGCCCGGAATCCCGCCGGGGATTCCGGGCCGTGATAGCCGACCAGACGTTACTTTTTTTTTATGCCCACCTGGAATCACTTTCACCACGCTTCAGCCGATTTTCGCACCGGTCGCCCAGGAAGCGTGGTTGAAATTGACTCCATGTGGGTATTCAGTGTGGCGAACATCTGGCGGCCGCCGAACAGACATGCAGGGCACAGTGACCACATGTAGGTATTCAGCGTGGTTCACTGTGATCTCGTCACGTCTGAAAACACCCTATGGGTACTTTCAGACGATACGGGGCCCTTTGGCCCCGTACCGGAACCAACGTCTTCGTTCCCCGCCGGGGTCACCCCTGCACGGCCCAACAGACGTGCCGGGGGGATCCCGGCGGGGAAAGTGGGAGGGGCCGGGGCCGCGCGGCGCAACGTGCGGCCGCACGGCCCCGCCCCCTCCACGCACCCCGCCGCCCGCCCTCCGAGGAGACGGGCGGGCGGCGGGGCCAATGCGGCCGCCGCGTCTGGCCGATCGTGCCACGGCCCGGGATCCCGCCGGGGATCCCGGGCCGTGGCACGCGGCCAGACGTTACTTTTTGTTGGCCACGGCCCGGGGTCCGTTTGACCACGCTTCCCGGGACCTTCCCCCGGCTAGCCCGGGAAGCGTGGTTCAAATTGACCCCATGTGCCGATTGAGCGTGGCCAACATCTGGCGCGCCGCAAACAGACGTGCGGGACACGGTGACCACAGGTGGGTATTCACCGTGGTTCACTTTGTCAACGTCACGTCTGAAATCACCCTATGTCACAGGCAGGCAGTTCTATGATGGGATATACCCAAGCAGTATCGCCAATAACCCACCAACTGGGGCAGGTGTATACATTTTACCAATTTTACCTTGCCTTGTCTGACTGAGGTGTTCACACCAGGACCTTCAGGAGCACTCTGTGGCCAAAATTGAGGAAGCTCACATGTTAATATCATAATGACGTGTGGAGATGTGGATAGAAGACCAACATGCCAGCTTACAAATGTCAAATAGTGGCTCCCTGGAGTAAATCTGCACTAGTAACCGCACTACAAAGGGAATGAGCTGTGACTCCTACCAGAGCCTGCAGACTTGCTGAAGTATAGGCTACGATGATACATCCTCGAAGTCACCTAGCTATTGTTGCATTGGACAATAGCTACTGCATTGGACAATAGCCACCTAGCTCTTGTTGCATTGGAAGCCTTACAACCTCTTTGTCCCAATAAGGCTGAATTGATTTGAAATTAATTGATTCTCGCCAGATATATCTTCAGTGCTCTATCAACACCTAATTTGGACAACCAGATGGTAACTCTATGTCTTGTTTCTTATGGAAGGAAAATTTTACTTTTGTGATAAATCCTGGATGTAAGCGCAGAGACTTTGTCTTTGTCAAAATGATATAATTCCAGATCAGACATCAGGTATGTTACTGGGGACTGTTGGGTTCTTTGAAGTGCTTTGTGGATCTTGGCCTCTCTGTCCTTGGTCAGACCCTGTCTGCTGTGGTGTCTATCAGCACTCCTAAGCGTGTTAGGCACTGGGATAGAACCAGAAAATTCTTCTCTCAACTGATAATAAATCCATGTTCTTGTAGGCATTCTATTGTATTCCACAAGGCTGTCTGACACTTGTAGAATGACCCTGCTCTTACCAAAATGTTGTCAAGGTAGGGGAACACATGCACTTCTCTTTCCCTGAGAGCTGCCACTAGAACTACTGGCTCCTTGGTAAACACCCTGGGCGAGGAGGCCAACCCAAAGGACAAAAGCTTTGTAGTGATTGTAATAGTGTTTGTATGCAAAACGGAGGTATTTTGAGTGTGTTGGCCTGACTGATATATGGAGATATGCTTCTCTTAGGTCTATGGAAGCAAGAAAATCCCCTGGCTGAAACACAAGAAGGACTGAGCGAACCATCTTCATACTGAGTTTTCTGTGTTTCAGAAAACAGTTTCGATGCTTCAGATCCCGGATGGCTCAAGTGGCTCCATTTTTCTTGTGGTCTGTAAAGAATATGGAATATAGTCCTGAGTACTTCTGTTGCATGGGGACTGGCTCTATAGCTCCTACATGTAGAAGATATTCGATGACACTGATTATGGTTTGATGCTTGGTCATACAGTTGGACTTTCGGACCTCAATGAAGAAAGGTTCTGGTTGCAATAAGAAGTCTAGTTTATGGTGTTAAGCCCATCTTTGAGTTCTTTAGTAGGAGCAATGGCATTCAGACCCTTGATCTACAGCACAAGGGCTCTGGAAAAAGTGGATGCTGTTATGGCCACTCTGCAAGCTTCGGAATATGCCTCAGAATCCCTGCATAGGAAAACTTCAGTTTTGCAAACGAGAGGGTCTTTGGGGGTGCCTTCACCATCAGTGGGTAGAACTGAAGCTGTAGCCAGATCAGAAGCCCCAGCATCTACTTTTGGCATAGCAAAAGGCCCTGACTAAGATTCAGGAAGGGAGTAAAATCTCTTGGTTAGAGTGGGCATGCCTTTCTGTTTTGCTAGTTGAGCCCACTCTGCCTTAAGAAGCTTCAGATATAGTGAGGGCAATGGAAGACAGGCCTCAATAAGGAGGTCCTGGATAAGGACCAAGTTAGCATCATCCACCAGTTTCTCCTCTTCTGGAGGAGGGTGGGTGGGGACTGGGATAGGCCAATGTGAGCTGCCACTTTTTTGGCAATTTGTTCAATCAGTTCAGGCTGGAAAATACGTGCTTCTGCTTTTCCTACTGGATCATCTACTTCTCGATCCAATATCTCCCCCTCCTCTTTATCATTGTCAGGCAATACAGGGTCTAGAGGGAGTTGCACATTCCCTTTTGGTACTTGCACTGGATTAGGGAAATTAGGCGGGGAACTACCTGACCAGGGAGAGGATTCTCTTCTGGAAACATGTACTGGGTGCTCCCGCAAATCTGAGTCTTAAGTTGACTGGAGCTTCATCTGAGATCCTTCCCAGTAACTGAGAGCCCACTCTGGCTCCTTGGAGACCAGCTGTCTTCCCAGTCACTGGAGGACTAATGCAGGTAACCTCCTCCTCTTCCAGGGGAATCCAGGGATTGCCTGAAGGTTCATAACCTCTGTGACTGGAACAGGACCTAGACTGACAGCGCCCCCTGGAGTGAATATGGCATCCCCTTTTGTGCCGGTGGGAGCTAGACCTCCTCTGGCAATGATGAGACTCAGAAGAGTCCAAAGAATTGGACTGGCAGCGGGAGTGATGCTGACGATGGCTCCTGTGGCTCCGAGAGTGCCTTCCCCTGTAGTGGCTGTGACAGGAATGCCCATGTTTGGAGCGCCTTGGGGAGCAGGAACTAGGTCATTGGTCCCTGTGGTAACTCTGCCCCCTTGCTGAGGCACTCCTTGCAGAGGATGACGGGGAAAGGGAGCCGTATCAGGCCCAAGAAAAAGTGTGCGAACAGGGCCTACTGACTGCCTCAGTCACTTGTGTGTGTTGGCCAGGGGAAGCGCCTTGTATGTCAGCCTGGCTTCGGGTCCCCTGATGGATGCTTAACTATTCCTGAACAGAACAAAAAGTAAACAGCTTGATGCTACTCCAGTAGGTTTCTTTACTATACAGTGCATAAGCAACAGTCCAACATGAAGATGCACATTCACTAATCTTGGCAAATTCTTGTTGAGCAGTTCTTAGCACGGTGAATTTCAGTATTTAAATTGTATTTAAACAGGCCCAGTCAGAAACCTCAAAGAGCTCTACAAAATTACAAACAACTAGGTACTGTCACAGGTGAGAATATCTAGAAATTATGAGCTGTCAGCAGGACACACACACTCTGCACTGTTTATACTGAAGACCATGATTGCCAGTCAATGAAAAATGCTATACAGTGAGAATAAAGGAAATCAATAGGCACTGTAGCAGTAACAGGCTACACAGAATTGGCCTCTTCTAAGAAATAAGGAAGGGAAGAAAAAAAAGAGTAGCAAGGAAAATGTTTTATCTAAGAAGTCTATCGTTTTTTCACATTGTTCACCAAACTATAATCAACTTGGTTATCCTCAGTAATGGCTAATTTGAGTTACACAATTTGATGTTCCCATTAATTTAAACTGAGAATATTCTAAGTATAACTGCTTGTCAATGTGTATATGGGAGGACCCTAAAAATCTGGTCCACAAAGATTTATAAGACACTGGGGCCGCTCCCATGCCCCGCACGCACTGCACGCGTATACATCCCCCATAGGGATAGTATTGAGCTGTGCCGAAACTGTGCAGATCCCACATAGATCCTGCTTGGGATTGCAACCACTGAAAATGATTTTTTTTAAAAAGTTGCCAGAGGCTCTAAGTATTTTGGCAGTTGTTATGCACTTCAAATTATCTTAGCTTTGGAGATAATCCGACTGAGTTTACTAGCACTTTTTTCACTTTTATCTAGCCAGATGTAATATTATACCAGGAAGCAAGCGGTATAAAACTCATCACATTTGCCTTTATCTGAAGGAAATGAATTTTATAGGATAGATTATCTTTGTTGGCAACTTAAAAATCTTATTGGACTGGGTTACTCAAAATCATCCAGACTAGTTTCCTGATTTGTCACAAATATGCTGAAGAATATGTCTTTTTATAAAGCTATTTCTTTATATATCACATATGGCAGAATAAGTGATAATTGTATAAGCTACTACTAGGTGACCTGGATTCTGATGCAGTGATCAATTTTTTCTAAGAAAAACATGACAGCACATGAAAAAACACACAGAAAGAAGCCACCAGTATGTTTCAGCATTTGATATACTCTATCTGTGGATACTTTTGCTTTTGGGGAGTCTCATATATCACTCTTTTGCAAGATGAAATTAAATGAATAAGAAGATGGGAGAGTCTGTTTAATATACAGTTTCTCTGTGTGTCGATGTAGCTCAAAAGACTGGGAATTTTGCAATATCCATTCCAATCGATCAATGCTTATTTCAAATGCGTGGCCAATTGCCTTTGCATTACACAGACAAATAAAAAAATAAACATACAAAGTAAGTAAAACATAAAGCTCTCCAATAGTACACATTGTACAAGAAGAAAAAAAGTTTTTTCCAAACGAAATCAGTCCATACAACCCAGAGGGAGCGACAAAATATTCCATCCTATTCCAAACCCCATGCCTTAAGGTACCATACTCTTATATTGCAGGCATATACAAAAAATTTAGCAACAAAAGATGTTATATCAGAAGCTGTGCCAGCCAGCAAAAACCTCCTGTGATCTCCCTGGTAAGTGTCTTATCAGTGGACAAATTAGTCTCTCTCTAATGTCCACATACAGCCTGCAAAACAATAAGGTATGGGTGACTGTCTCAACCTAGCCTGACCCACAAAGGCATATTCTCAAGTGGAGCGGGACTCCCTTGTAGCGGCCCTCCAAGAGGGCTGAGAGAAAGGCATTTAGCCTTGCCCTAAAAAACACAGCTTTTGGTGTAGGAGACTGGGAATTTCGCCATATCTATTCCTATCAACATTAGCTGTCTTTAAGAGAACTTGCATAAAGATCAAGAAGTAAATATGATGTCAGTTTTACTAAAAAATAAAAATAATAATAATTAAAAAAATCCTGGCATCTAGTCATCACTAGATGACAACACTTATTTTTATTTATTTATTTATTTAAAATTTATATCCCACCCCTCCTGCCCACAGGGCAGCCCGGGGCAGCGAACAGCACTCAATAACACAATATAAACATTTAAAAACAATTTTAAAATACAATATGTGGGGAACCCCCTCCCCCCCACTTAGAATGAAATAGTCTGCTCAACAGAGCTCATCTAGACTGAGTCATCTGATTTCTAGCTTACATACTAAATACAAAATTAGATGTTATGTTTACTGTTTAATTAGCAGCAATTCAATTTACATCTGACATTTCCAAATAAATTTTAGAAAATATATTCAAGTTGGTGGTTAATTAGCACAATGCTACAGTTAACACTATCTATGAAGGATCACAGACAATTAAAGTGCTTTTAATGAACCACATTTTTTATTATTTAAACCTTTGGAAATTAGTTTAATAATCTCAGTTAACACCCACTGAAATTACTGGAAGAGTTCACACTTAGGAGTTATTGGGCTCGACCCCATGCCCTGTGGATTGTGTGCGTGTGTATGCAGCTGCGCTCAAACTGTGCAGATCCGGACTGCAGGTACATTGTGCCCTGTGGAAACTGTGTGCATGCACGCAATCCACGGGGCACGAGATCACGGCCACTGCTTCAGATTGCCTTCAAATTCAGACGTGGCTGCATCAGTTATGCTAGTCGGTCATAGTTTGGAGGTTTTCTCTGCTAGATATGTAGGTGCTGCTGACCATCAAAGTACTCCACCGGCATAAACTGCATTCATTTCAAAAAGTTCGCACCAGACGAGAACTTTGAGGATCAGACTAATTTTCTTCCTTAAATGAAAGACAAGAATCTAGAGAACAATTAAGAGGTCTGTCTATGCACTCCCTGCTCCTTTTATTTTTGGATAAACAAACACCCTTGTCTCTAGAAAATGCAAACATTGCAAGAACACTATGTATACTTTTAAATGTTTTTGCTCAGTTCATCATTTCACTTTTTGCTTATCCACGGAGACCTGTATATCATCCTTCAACCACAGAGTAAGTCTAAGCAAGGAAGAATTTTATTATTCCCTTTAGCGGTTGTGATATCATCAAGAGTTGCAAGGGAGTCTTGAAATCAGGACACATGATGGGGCAAGTGACTTTTCAACCATTTATTGACTTTAAAAATACAAAAATACAACTGTATTATTGATGAATCATGATGTTTATCAAGATCATTAAAATATTTAACTTTAAAAATCACCAAACCAACTAAAAGTGATATTTTGTAATTCAGGGCTTTTGTAATTACCGCATGTGTGCGCGTGCACATGCATGTGCCAACATAAACAAAAGTTATTTGCCTGACATAAAGCTTCTTGCTACATACTATGTACTGGCAATAAAAAGGTGACAAATTGATTAATCAAGCTATGGTTTGTGAACTGTAACTTGATAAGTGACTCAGAAAGCCAGTTGATTTGATGATCAAAGGATAGTAAGATAGGTTCAGCCATCTAGATATCTATCTTTACTCCAACTTGTTTCTCATGCCGAAGGCCAAAAGCAGATATACAGAAATTGCTTTCAGTGGAAATCAGAAACATGCTTCTGAGAAAAAGTACAGTAAATGGACAGAGGCTCCTAGCCTCAATTACATTCCTTTCTTTGCCTTGACAAAGCAATGACATTGTGCTGATACGACAATACAGAATTGCCTTCTTTGGGAATCGGTTCAGTGATACACAGATGCAGTTTAGGCATCAATAGAGACTCATTCACTGACAAGGTATTTTCAGTTTGTAATTGCTTATGTGAGATGTTCTGGCAGTATGAACAGTAGAGATGAAAAATGGCTGATAAAATAAACCTTTAGAGGTATTGCCTTCAAAAACCTGACTGACAGAGCTTGGGTAGAAAGCAGTTGATTGGAGGTCTTTACAGTAATGGGTCTGTCAGGAACCTGATCTATTTCAACAAGAAAGCCAGTGCACAAATCAATAATGAGACACAAAATCAAATCATTATCAGGCTGGAACACTATTTCTCAGAGAAGGTTAATTTTGCTCACTGGAGTGGGTGATAACAGTGGAATAAAGGAAATTGAATCTATAGGATTAACCTTGGAACAAGAAGGAAAACTAGCACATTGGGACTTACTTCAAGAACATTATTGGAGTAATATGAATAAAACTGTAGGAGGGGTATTTAAAATGGAAACAATAAGTGTTATATTTACGATTAGCTGCTAACAAATATGTAACAACACTAAAACAAGATTACGCTCTGACTTGTAAGAGCTGCTATTGCCTATGGGCACTTGCACTATGTGGTTTCAACAGAGAGTATGTGTTTTTAAAAATAAAGTTTGAAAGTTGAGTTGGAATAAAATCTATGAAATTAAATTTCCACTTCTTCTTCATGCAGAATTTTCCCACTTTTTTCATGCAGAATTTCCTCTAATATAGTAAGTATACATTTATATGAAATTCATATGACATTTTCATAATTAATGACACAGTATTTAAGAGGAAAACCTAATGTCTCATCCAAACCAAACAGTGAATATGGATCAGCAGAAATAAAAACATCAACGTTGTTTATTCTAAGAATAAACCAGGCATAAGGAGCTCAAATGAAGTTGTAGTCTCTTGCATTGCAGGTTTTAGGGGTTGTTGCAATACACGTGATGAACGAGGTAGACACCACACTCTCAGGATTGGGTCATTAGGCTTTATTGCTTAGGGACTGGAATAGGGATAGTGGATCCAGTTCTGCCCTAGCGAGGAGAACCAGCAACACAAACCCTTCCAGCTAGTCAAGATGGTTCTAAAGCACTGTACAAACTATAGGGTCTCTTATACAGTACAGGACAGCTTGAGGCAAAGGGAAGAGTGAACAAAGGAGAGGGCGAGTCAAGAAGATTGATTAAATCATAGCTCCTTGGGAGGTATGAATGAGTCTGCAGCTCAAGCGAGGGAAGTGCCCATGGCTACTAAATCTAATTAGGGAGCTACCTGTTCATGTTCAATGCAAGGACACTGGTCCTTACACGGTCTTTCTGCTGGTTTATACCATTTATGGACCTGCAGGCTACCCTGGACATGCCAGGGCATGTCAGAAAATGCCAACAGAAGTCAAAGAAGCTTCAGGAAAAATGTAGTAATTCAATGGATGAGGTTATCTGATAAAAATAATGTAAATTAGATCTGAAAAAGGTAAACCAGCTCTCAGGTCAAAACCAGTAGAGAAAAACAATATAATAAAATAGTCAGAAATAGTCTTCAGTTTAACACTTTGTCTAATGTGTCCTATAAAATGTCTTGGTTATATAATGCTGTTAACTGCTATATACTGCAACACTTCAGTATGGTATTGCATTTTGAACCAAGCATTACTAAAATTGTTGCAGAAGAACTATATTCAGATGAATAAATTGAGTTTTAATCTGAAAAGCCTGATGCATACTGGCTGAAAAGGAATTGGTATCAGATATTTAACAGAAGTAGTCATGCAAATTTAACTGGAAAGATCATTCTAGCTCATGGGATGATGCATCAGATGGCCATCTTAGTCAGGAGTTTCCAATATCTTTGGGCAACCACACTAATATGCTGACCAATACCTCAAATACTCCTATCGATGATAGCTGTCTTCTGTTGTATCATGTGTGCTACAGTATAAAAATTTGGGCATCTTAAAATATCAACATACAATTGGGAAAGCAGCACAAGCATCAAGTTAGGCTACAGTAGACACTTCTAAGTTGGGATGCATGACTTGTATAATATTACTGGAAGAGACAACTCTTGAGTTTCTACTAGGTCCTAGGATAGGAGTAGGGAACCTCAGGCCAAGGGGCCAAACGTGGCCCGCAGTTACTTTTTATGTGGTCCCGGATTAATTTCTTACCCCCAAGCACTGAAAAACTTAAGAGCTTAGGGATAGGGGACAGATCAATGGCAGAGATTTGTGATCTCGACCCTTCTCTTCCTGAGTGCACCTGTTAAGTCTTTCCAACCCCCAACTTCTGTATGGCCCTTGGAGCTTGTACTAATTTTCAAAGTGTCCCCTGGAAGGGAAAAGGTTCCCCACTCCCAGCCTAGGACAATGAGGTCCCAGTCTCAGTTGGGTTTCTGCAGAGAGTATGACCCTATTTGAGGTCCTGATATACTGGCTGGGAAACTTTGCTCTACGTGCTACTGGTAAAGCAAATAATAAAGAAATTGTACTGACCCAACTCGTATTTTTAGCATGCCATTAAATAGTTCGGGGGAGTTTGAGATGATCCAGCCAATGTGAATGACAAGTTCTTGCTGAAGTACAGCTTCCCTCTCATCCTGTAAATTACACTTGTTGTAGATGATGTTTTTAATCGTGCCTGGAGACAAGGGATTAGAAATAATTTCCTCTTCATGGCCAAAAGCTCCAAGAGTCACCTGAGAACATATTAGCAACACTTAGGGTTAAAAACAAGGAAGTAGCAGTGGAGGACTTTTTACAAGTTACCCTTTGTATCCTATATTTTCCTTGTTCCTGTCAGGACTAGATTCAGGGCAAAGAATTAGCTTTATGGTTAAACTCATGGCTGATAAGTAAAATTAAAGCTAGCATGATGCCTGTTATATTTATTAAAGCAGCCAACTGAAATATATAAGGACAACTAAACTACATCATCCCAACAGGACGGTAAGAGAAGTGTTATAAAAGTTGGGCTAATGCATGTCTGAAAAAGTATGAGTTGTTGATATGTTGTTTGTAAACAAATGTATGAAGTGTAATTAAATGGCATTTCCTTCTAGCTAGACTTCCTTAAAATTAAGGCTCATGATTTATGCTGTCATCTTAATGTTTTTATTAATTGTTCCAAAGTTGTTATCTGGAACCCTGGAATTAGTCTGGTTAGCCAAATATCATGATTAGATATATGAACATTTAACTACTTCTTATATAAACTAAATAAAAACAAAGAAACAGTGGATGATCAGGACAAATAAATCCAAAACAAGAGGAAAATAAGAAGCTGCAAACCATGCTATAAGCACATTGACTTTCCTAAATAGCTATGTAGCACGAGAAACATGCCATCAGCCCTTCATCTCTACCATCACTGTCCCACTCATATATATACATTTTAAAAGCTGTAAGAAACTTTCCATAAAATTATTCTTTGTGCCAGAAAAAGACAAACAATACTTCCCTTTTAGGACTAAAACAATCCTGTGCCCAATCTGGAATTGGAGCAGGGGAAAGGAGAAGGGGCTGTTGACAGTACCCTTTGTGCTAGCTTCTTACAGCACAAAATTAATCAATGCCTTTGTTAGCTATTCCATTCAGTATAATTCATAACATTTTGTTTGAATTAAATTTTACTTTTTGCTTCCATCACTTTTTGCAAAACAATTACTCTAATTTCTTCTTACATATGTTCCCTCATAGCCCTGCCCTACATATTATTTAACCCTACAGTTAGCTCCTTCCCCACAGCCAAGCTGTGGTCTGCCTGGCTACTTACAAGCTCTCGGGCAGGGACCGTGTCTATCTTATTCTTTGTAAAGCGCCAGGTACATTGCTGGCGCTATATAAATGCTTATAATAATAAAATAACTTACTGTACATTGCTCTCTCAAATTTTTTGATAAATATTTCTATATACACTCTTTACAGACAAATAATTTTAGTAATCATTTTAGTACTTATATATCTTGATTTATTTATTTTTAAAAAAATACATCATTATTTTAAAATTTGGTATAATTTTTTTAAAAACCCCACCAATATCTGGGAGGCCTTCAAAATGAAAAGCCTTAAGTATTTCTCCTGTTTAACATCCCTCAATGCAATTTCTAAAAAATGCAGACTTACCTGTTTGCCCTGAACTAAAACATTAGTAATAGATGGTGCAAGGCTGTCCACTAGTTTACCTAAAAGGCTTGCTGCGAAGCGCACAACAGACCTGAGGGCAGAAAACAGAGCAATCCCACTGGATATCAAATGGAAGTTTAATGAATTCAAGTATATGTTTGAATTCTGTCACCACATTTGATAACTCCCCAAACACTAACCATTCAAACACATATAATATTGTCTTGATATGTCTTTTCAGTGGTGTAACCAAGGTCTTTCAAATTGTGTGTGTGTGAGTGAGAGTGTGAGTAGGGGCACAACTAGGAGGAGGGCAACAGCAGACAGAAAGAGGAGAAAAATGAATAGGGGTGGGGGGCACAGCTCCCCCACCCTTGATTATGCCCCTGTCTCTCTTCGTATAGGGTTTTTATTTGGAGGGGAAAAGAAAGGAGCAAATCCTGAACTGTTAATTAATGGAATAAGTACTGTATAATGGCAACCCAGGAATACAGTTTGAACTCAATAAACTGCATACTTCATTCAGATAATAAATGTTGTCCTTTTTGTGACAACATATTTGGAGTTTTTAAAAATTATTTACTCAACAAAAATCTGTTTTTGTCTGCTGACGTTTTTACTATCTTTTCAGATATAGATGTTTTGGTTCATCTAGAAAGTGTTGCAAACAGCTAATTTTTTTTTTAATGAAGTTCAAGCATTTGACTTCTTATAAAGGATCTAAGAAAAAAATATTTATTTCCTGTTGTAAGAGAAAGCACAGTGAATGCAAAACCCTTTAATGACAAAGTCATCCTGAGACATAGGGGAGGGGTATAAATTTAAATAAAAAAATATTGGGCTGTTTTCTAGATGGAAGGGAATGTATTATATATAAAGTATAAACAGAAAGGAACCATGTAACGTGCTGGATTTAAAACTAGCTGCAACTTTCAGAAGTGACTGGATTTCATGTAGCTATACTATGAAAAAGCAATATTTAAGTGTATAAATGGTCTTTTCATGACACACTAGAAACACAGTAAGACTGTGTTTTAAGACTTTCTAATGTGGATTTTATAGCAGCAGGGAATAATTTATCATGAGAGTTAATGAACAAGTTGTAATATTATATTCTATAAAGTTTGTGCAAAATCCATCAACCAAATTGATGTTGACTTCTGTGAAAACTGTGGAGCACTCTTTAAAATCAAGAGCAAAGCGTTTCAAAACTGCATTAGCCGATACCATCAAAATGCAAATAAGCCAAAAACCTCAAGCAGTACCATATCTGACCTCTGCTCACTTTACCTGTTTCCCATGTACCACCAAAGTGGTAATATGCGGGGCTATAGAGGAAGCAAATTTCTGTTTAATTGCAGCACTGCAGCGTACCACCAACCTAGGCATGTCATATGACAATCATAAAAGAGAAATATAAAAATAAGACATTACATATGTTTGCTGCATAAAATGCCATAGAATACCCATTGCTAAATGAATGTCAGAATTAAAACATTTACTTTATTTCTAAAGCTATGGTAAGAAATGCTAGACTAAAGAGAAAAAGAGAATCAATTGATTCTAGGATTTGGTTGGGCGGTAATATTTCCTGGGTTTCACCTTTGATCAATTCTTTTCTGCAATGGTAATTAGATTTCTACTGAGCTTTCAGTTAGAATAATTACTTAAGCTACATGTACAAACCACAATTTACCTTCCAAAAATTTGTATAGTCATTTTTTGAAGTCACCCTTAACCCAGTGGGCTTTGGAAATAATGAATACCACATACATTTATCACAGTTATTACGTTCATATTTCTAATTGCTAGCATTGCTACTGAAATCCAGTTATCTTACATCATTGTCATCTTTTGGGGAAAATATTACATCAGTTTCTCTAGTATTTGCACTTCTTTTCAATTGACTAATGGTGTACATGTACAGTGCTGTTTGTTACGGACACATTCTAGTACTGCTGAATAGCAACAAGAGTATCACAATTCATGTCCAAATGCTAAATAATGTTAAGAGTCAGGCCCTCAATTGGTGTTAATTGGCATACTTAACTCCACTTAAGTTAATAAAACAGCAGAGATTAATATTTGCTGAGGACCTGGCTTGAAGTTTGGGCTGAAAATGCCTTGTGTATCAGAACAAAAATTAAACCCATAGACACTGTATACAAACCAGAGTTTCTTGGTGCCAGATTTTCTATAGATTCTTTCAATATGATCAGAAACCGTACCTAAACACAAAAAAATGCAGTACATTTTAGGCACCAACCATAAAGTAAATGCAATCTAATTATTCATTTTGGCATACTACTGCAAGAGTTAAGAACACACTTGAGATATTGGGCCATTTTACAGCAGTTCAGTAATACTGGATCTTTTTGATAAAATTTGTTAGCTGACCAAAAAAAGGGTAAGCCCAAGGGTAATTACAGGGTGGATGGGGTGGAGAAAAGAGGTGCATCCCCCTGAACCTTCAAAGCAGGAGGGGATATGTGATACAGAGAGAGAAAGCAACATACTCAGAACACATGATATTGGTGCGACTCAGGAATTAACTGTAACCTACCCATATTTCATGTCTATCAAATGGTCTACTAACTTCAAATCTAAGGAAGATTAAGACTTGTAAAGATAATATAGAGAAAAATAAATATAGATTGTAAGCCCAAAATCTGACAGTGAAGCATCGTTATACAAAAGTAAGCATCTGACTAAAAAAATACTTGGAGCTGTGTTTCACTTACAAAAAGCTCAGAGGAGAGTTCAGAAATCTCTGAAAATCATAACTGAAGTTGCAGAGAAAAGGCAAGAGGGTTCACTACCAAAATCACATGAAATAATATGTAACAACTTATGGGAAACTTGTGACCTAGAACGTCAGAATTTCATGACAGCCAAGAAGAGAACACCCCACATGCTCTCAGCAATGTGGATGGGTTTGTGCCTGCCTGCCCCGAACACGATGCTGGGCAGGGGAGGGGTGAAGGCTCTTTTGCCCCTCCCCTGCTGCTTCTGAGGCACGGCACGGTGCCCCAATGGGGACGGAGGAGGGCACCTGGTGGGTGGAGAGCCAACCAGGTATATACCTGGAATGGCCAGGTGCCTCTTCCTCTCTCCCCCAACTTCAGGGCCACGCACAGGGACTTTTTACGTTGGACCTTACCTGGACTAACGGATTTTTTGTGTGGTAAGTGAAGTGATGGGGTCTATGTGGGTCCATTTCCCCTAGTCAATTTCAGGAGCCCAGCGTTAGGAAGCCCCATAGGAGGTGTGTGATCCCACGGCTTCAATTTAAGGAGCCTGGGGGGGGGGGGGCAGAGAAGCCCGCGTGGACTGCTACCACCTGGGTCAGTGCGGTGGTGCTCGGCTTTAATTTACAAAGCCCCTGGGGGGGGGAACCCGCGTTGAGCGTCGCCACCTGGGTCAGCGTGGCGGCACTGGGCTTCAATTTAAAAAGCCCCTTGGGGGGGGGAGGAGCCCGTGTGGAGTGCTGCCGCCTGGGTCAGTGCGGTGGTGCTTGGCTTCAATTTGCAAAGCCCGAGGGGGGGTGGGAACCCTGCGTTGAGCGTCACCACCTGGGTCAGCGCGGTGGTGCTCGGCTTCAATTTACAAAGCCCCAGAGAGGAGGGAGCCTGCGTTGAGCGCTGCCGCCTGGGTCAGTGCAGCGGCACTTGGCATCACTTCAGCCCTGGGGGGGGGGGAGCCCATATGGAGTGCCACCGCCAGGTCAGTGCGGCGGTGCTCAGGAGGCAATTATGGGGACCCATAGGAGGGGGCCCGTGCGTACCGTTGCCGCACTGACTCAGGTGGCGGCACTGACCATTCCATGGAGGAAGCCCCAGGGAAGGGGTCCACGTGGGGCGCCACCACCCGGGTCAGTGCGGCAGCGTTCAAAAGGTGATTGGGAGAGCCCAGGGAAGGCAGCCCATGTGGAGCGCCACACAGCGGTGGCACTCAATATCCACTTGAAAGAGCCCCTAGGAGGGGTCCCACATGGAGCGCCACCACCTGGATTAGAGCAGCGGCGCACAGGAGGCAATTAAAAGAGTCCCTAGGAGGAAGCCCACGTGAAGTGTCGCTGCGCTGGGCCAGGCGGTGGCACTCAACGAACAATAGAGGGAGCCCTAGAGAGGGGGCCCATGTGGAGCACCGCTGCCTGCAGCACGGTGGTGTTCATTATGCTATCAAAGGATCCCCTAGGTGGGGGCCGAACCACGCATTTTAATTTTTTTTAAAAAAAGTAATAAATAATAATTACTAAATAAAGGTAGGGGTCAGGAAGCTGGGGGTTTGGGGGGGCACATCTACGGGTGCCACTGCCTCCACTGAGGTGGCGCTCAAAGCACAACATACATACCTTCCCCCCTTGCCTGCGCGATGGGGTTAAAGAAATCTTTTCTTTGTGTATTTCTGCGAAGTACAGGTCTACATGGCACATACAAGGTCTAGTCGTGGTGGCAGGGGTTCTTGGGGTTGGCAGGGCACAGGGGCCCCATCCTCTAATGTTGGGAGGGGACGAGTCCGGTCGGGGGCTGCTGCCACTCCTGCTCCGAGGGGGGACTGGAAGCAGCTAGACAGCATTCCTAAGTACATCATGCAGGAGGTAACCGAGATGCTAGCCACCGCGTTGGATACCGTAAACGCTCGGCACTCAAGCGAGGCAGCCGGAGCTTCTCTACCGCCCAAGCATGTGCGGGGCGAGGGGGGCGGGTCCCTGGCCCTAGACGAACGGAGAGCAAGGTGGGAGCACCGGAGCCGGACATCAGGAACATGGCTGGAGGGACGCAGGCAGCCTCTATTGATGCACCAGGGGCAAGAGGGATACCACCAAGGTGAGGGGTCCATGGGTCCTACAGTTACCAGTACTGTAGGCTCCGTGAGCCAGGGGGTTGGTGGCCAGGTCTGTAGCACGTGCGTGGCCACAGGGTCCAGTCCTACGGCCGACAGACAGGCCGTGCAGTGGTACTGGGATAAATTGGCTGCACTGGCGTTAGATACCAACGCTGTGACACCAGCATGGGACACAAATGTAGTTTGCATGGAGGCGCAAGCCACTTACGGGCGGCCAGGTTTTACTTCGGGCTTACACGCTTATGCCATCCCCATCTCCTTGCTCGATGATCACCTGTCCCTGACAACCAAGGAGAAGATATGGAAGAGGGAATTTCTCGACATTTTTATGTTGTTACATGGAGAGGAGCCAGTCAATGAGGGCGCTGAGTCCGACAAGGGGGGCAAGGGCAATAAAAGAGGCTCCCAGTACCTAGGACTTGGGAAAAATGGTCAGCCTATTTTTACATTTACATGGGGGTGGTGGCATACAGATTCCCAAGTAGGACCTGGCAGTTAATTCAGTACGCTGCTATTATACAAAAAGCTTACTTGGACTTCGTGGGGGGCAGTCTGGCTTGAATACGATGAAATGTTTTGTCGCAGGGCTGTGTCTAACCCCCCCACACGCTGGGATATTATCAATTACAACATGCACTCACAAATTATGGCCCCGCACCGCCCTGTTTTAGGCATCCGGATGGAGAATGGTGTGGTTCTACCAGGGCCTTCAAAGCAGGTTTCTGGCAAGCAGGTATGCTGGGCTTTCAATGGGAAGGGGTGTTTTCGTGCCCGTTGTAAATACACCCACACATGTGCAAACTGCAGGGGTGGTCACCCTGCCTCTTCCTGGTTCAAGGGGTGGTTTGATTCTGGGAAGCAGAGGTTTACAAATGGAGGCCCAAAGCAGGAATGGCAAGGGGTCAGTGGGGGCAGCAGGCGAGTGGGGGTCACGGGTTTGGCTCCTACGGCAATTAAGCTTGAGTTACTAGGTCCCCTTCTGCAGCATTACCCAAACAGGGGTGATGCTGATTACTTATGGCGGGGTTTTTCGGAAGGTTTTGAGATTCCTTACATGGGTACACAGGTCAGCCAGAGGTCTAACAACCTGAAATCTGTGCGGGGAATGGAGGAAGTGGTTTGGAATAAAATTAGTAAGGAGACAGCAGCAGGGAGGGTGGCGGGTCCATTTGGCTCCCCGCTGGGGATAGTATCTAAAAAGACCCCGGGGGAGTACCGATTGATACATCACTTGTCATACCCCAGAGGCAGTTCTGTCAATGATGAACTTGATCCCGTGCTGTGCTCCATGCAGTAAACATCTTTTGATGCTGCTCCAATACCTGGAGCTGTGTTTCACTTACAAAAAGCTCAAAGGAAAGTTCACAAATCTCTGAAAATCGTAACTAAAGTTGGAGAGAAAGGAGAATTGGTTACCTACCTTTGGTGAATTCCTTTCTCGCTTACACTCCTTATCCTCCTCCTGTTGGGTAGCTCTGCCGCTGGCCGACAGGAGGCAGATGAAAAAAATTTCTTCTTGCGCATGCGCACTACGAGCTACCCGGTCTCTTCAGTCTGTATCCTAGCCGAGTGCCCCAGGAAAGTATCTCTTAGCCAAAAAAAACTACGAACAGAGTGGGCCCAAATTTGAATAGGCGGGACCCTACCCCCAGCCTTGTAGGTCTCTATGATGGCATGCTTCACCCACTTTGACAATAAGGTTTTGGAAGCCTTGAGACCCTGAAGGCCTGGTCGAATATTAACAAACATGGCTGTGGATTTGCGGAACCCCCGGGTTCTGGCCAAATAAATTTTGAGGGCCCGAGGTACGTCCAACATGTGCCAGGCTCTCTCTTTGGGATGGACTGAGTTGGGGCAAAAAGATGGAAGCATCAACTCCTGTGACCTGTGGAAGAATGAACTGACCTTTGGAATGAAGGCTGGGTCTAATCTAAGAGTCACAGAGTCTGGATGAAAAATACAAAAATTCTCTTCCATGGACAGTGCGCCCAGCTCCGAGACTCGTTGAGCCGAGGCCACTGCTACTAGGAAAACCGTCTTGAGGGTCAAAAGATATAAAGAGAGATGTTTTAATGGCTCAAAAGGGGGTTTGGTTAATGCCTCCAAAACCAGGTTTAGGTTCCAGGAAGGCACCCTGTGCACTACCGGAGGGGAAAGGAGCCTGGCAGCCCTTATGAATCTCTTAACGTGGGGGTGGGAAGAGATCGCCCTGTTCGTCGATGCTCTGAGCACCGAGTCTAATGCTGCTGTCTGTCTGGCCAAAGTGTTGGCCCTAAGCCCCTTATCTAATCCCTGTTGCAGGAAGTCTAGAACTTGAGGAACCCCTGCATTACATGGATCTAGCCCCTTCTGCCGTGACCAGGAGGCGAACATCTTCCATGTAGACTCTCCAAGTGGCTGGCCTTCTGGAACTCTGAAGAGTGTCGAGGACTAAATCTGTATACCCTTTTTTCTTTAACGCGGAGCGCTCAATCGCCAGACTGTCAGCTTTAATATCTGAATGTCTGGGCATAAGACTGGTCCTTGAGTCAGAAGGTCCACCTTTGGAGGAAGTCTTCTGAAATGACCCTGGCTGAGCTGGATTAGCTCTGAGAACCAGGGTCTCCTGGGCCACAAAGGTGAGATCAGCAGAAGTAGCGCTTGTTCCTTGCGCACTTTGGCTATGGTTCGCGCGATCACTGGGAATGGAGGAAACGTGTAGAGCAGGCCCTTGGGCCAGGGTTGGTTTAATGCATCGGTTGCCTCTGCTTCCCCGCACGCCTCCCCTGACATAAAGCGGGGTAGTTGAGTGTTTGTCTTGGTGGCAAATAAGTCCATGAGGGGTAGACTGAACCACGTTACTATGTCCTGGAAGACTGCTCTGTTGAGGGTCCACTCGTGGGACTGCAGGGGACGGCGGCTCAGCCAGTCTGCTGTTATGTTGTCCTGCCCCTTGCTGTGGAGGGCCTTCAGAGAAGACGTGTGAGATTGTGCCCATGTGAGCAGCCTGATTGCCTCTTGATGTAACTGTGGCGATCTGGATCTCCCCCCCGATGGTTCACATACGCCTTCACCGTCACATTGTTGGTGTATATCAAGAGGTGGGAGCTGGTTCCGGAAGGGAACAGTTGTTGTAGGGCAAGACATATGGCCTTCAGTTCTAGGTAATTGATTTGTTGTTGCGAGTCCCTCTGTGACCACACCCCCTGCATGGATCGAGTTGTCGTGTGGGCTCCCCAGCCTGCTAGGCTGGCGTCCGTCGTTATTATCTCTCTCATGGGCTCTGTGAGTGGTACGCCCGCCTGGAATGTTGCGGGATCTAACCACCAAGACATGGATCTTTTTAAGTGTCTTGGTATGGTCACCCAGGGATTTAGCTGGTGAGCTCTCGTTGGAAAGGCCTTAGCAGCCTCTGCAAGGGAAGTAGGTGAAATCTGCCCCACATCACCTGGGCCATGCACGAGATCAGCAGTCCGAGCAGCGATGCCAGCCTTTTGAGCCTCATTCGTTCCTTTGTCTTGAGAATCCTTACTAGTGTCCGGATCTTTTGACTCCTGTCCTGGGGGACCAGCGCGAGGTCGGAGCTGGTATCTATGATGGTGCCCAGGTGTTCCAGTCTCCTCGTCAGGATGAGATGACTTTTCTCCCTGTTTATCAGGAACCCGTGCTGTTCGGGATAGATGATCGTCTTGTTGAGGTCCTGCAGTGTCTTGTTTGGAGTGTGGGCCCGGATCAGCAGGTTGTCCAGATATGGGTGTATATGTATTCTCTCTGTCTGGAGGTTCGCCACGAGTGGTATCAGTACCTTGGTAAAAGTCCTAGGAGCCGATGACAGGCTGAATGGAAGGGCCCTGAATTGCCAGTGGTCGTTGTTGTACGCAAAGCGGAGCCACTTTTGTGAGGAGTCCGAATCGAGATATGGAGGTATGCCTCCTGGAGGTCCAGAGACACTAGCCAATCGTCCCCCTGGATGCTGCGGCAAATGGATGTTACTGTCTCCATCTTGAACTTCTTCTTCCTCACATGGTGATTCAGGGCCTTTAAGTTCAACACGGATCTCCATTTGCCCGTCTTTTTTGCGACCAAAAATAGTATTGAGTAAAGACCTGAGCGTCGCTGGGCAGTTGGTACTCTCTTATGGCCCTGGCGGCTGCCAGACTCTTGATTTCGGAGGTCATTGCGAGATGTTTTGCCGCGTCTTTTGATCTTGGCGATATTAGGAATCTGTGGGAGGGAGCGCTGTCCAGCTCGATGGAGTAGCCCCTTTCCATGCAGGAGAGGACCCAGGCGTCTGTGATCGAGTGGGCCCATTCCTCGTGGAACTGCTGGAGCCTGCCCCCGACCTGGGGATCGGTATAGTCAGGCGTCCTGTCTTATTTTACTGAGGGCTAACGAAAACGGCCTTCCAAATGCTCATGGGCACGGCTGCGCTGCCCCGGAGCTTCAGATGGGGGGGGGGGGAGGCGCCCGCAGTGCTGTTAAAACGGTGAGGCTTCCCCTGAGGCGGCACTATGTGGCTTTGCCGAACGACTAAGCCTTGGTCATGGAGGCTTCCTACCCCCACTGACATTCTTTTCTTTCTTTCTTTTTTTGTAGTTTCATGGAGCCGCGCCGACGTGTGTCCTACTGGCCGAAGGCAGATGAACGGACTGAAGAGACCGGGTAGCTTGTAGTGTGCATGGGCAAGAAGAAAAGTTTTTCATCTGCCTCCTATCGGCCAGTGGCAGAGCTACCCAACAGGAGGAGGAGAAGGAGGTAAGAGGAGAAAAGACAAGAGGGTTCGCTACCAAAATCATATGGGGCAGTTGTGACCTTGAAGGTCAGAATTTCATGACAGCCAAGAAATACGCCACTCACTTTTCCCCAAAAATACAGACTAGCATACGAGAAGGAAGACATGCTTATAGAGTTTAAGGGTGATTCCATCAATATTATACAGGCAAAAGGAAAGATGAAAGAACCTGTAAGGGTATTATAAATAGGAATACTGTTATGCTTAACTTTAGAGTTAAAAACAGTGGAAGGGTATTGTTTAAACAACAACGCCTGTAAACCAGGTGTTTCCATGTTATCTCCCTCTCAACCAAGGCTAAAAAGTCTTTTCTACTGAAAAAGAAACTCTGGCAATAGCGTCTCAAACTGCTGCCAGAGGAAGGCCCAGTGCCTGTCCTCCTGACAGTGGTCCAGGCAGGCCTCGGTAGCCAAGGTGTTGCTTTGTGCAGCGTTCTCCCATACAAGCTGCCTGTGCTCCCAAGGTCATGGTCTCCCCCTGGCAGCTCCCTCGACAAATCTTCCTTGTGCCACGGACCTGCAGGTCCTGGTTCTACTGGCCCGTTCGTCTAGAAGTCCTGTACTAAGGAAACAAGGAAAGCCATTATTTTATTAGTTCAGACCACCCACTCCTACCTTCCTGCCCTGGTGTTTCAGCCCCCGTGTGCTGTTCCCGCCCAAATATACCAACAGCACTTCAGCTGCCCAAAGGGTAGCTTGAAGGATTACTTGGCCTATGCTGCTGCTGGGGTAGTTGCTGCGGCAAGCTCTAAGTGCCTAGCTGTTCTCCTCCCATGATCACTGTAGAGGAGTGAAGAACATATAGAAATCAAGCACCACCATTTGCACCCTTCCAGCAGCTGCCATTTTGTCTTCAACAACCCCACCCTCACCAGCCTGACATGGTGCCTTCCTCCCCCTGCTTTTTCCTCACCCGCCACTCCGCCATGGTGCTTCCACCTCCCCTCCCATTATGTGGGTCCACTAGGATGCCTTCCCACCCACCTCTTGCACATACCGTTCACATCCGGTGCTGCTGTGTCCTGGGCAGTATTTTGCTGCTCCCCAGTGCTCTCCTGGCCCTGTGAACACAGTAAAGAAAAAAACCCAATAATTAGATAGCAATAAATGGAAGCTTCAGCATGCAGCTGTGTAAACGCAGCCCCTGCCCAAGGTGCATTAACTTACCATAGTTGTCTGGCTGCTGTTCTGAGCCATGAAAAGACCGTGGTCTTTTCACAGCGATGAAAAGACCGTGGAAGTTGCCGAGGAGAAGCTACCAACAGGTTCTGTAGAGTGAGCACAGGGCACGTACTGCACACCAGGACAAGTTGGGACAACCCATGTCTGAATTTGGCGTGCATTGGGCCACATGCATGCCAGTGCGAGTGGAGAGAAGGGCAGGAAGAGGTCGCTCCTTTGAACACTCTAGGCTCTTTGCCCACGACACTATGGTGCTGGAGGACCTGTAGGCGCGTGATGCTGCACACAACCTGACGGGACATGGACGCATGGGTGCACATTAACCCGCTCGGTGGGCTCTGCATGCTCCGGGACTCCGCCATGAGTGGGGGCTGCATGTTAGGTGGCCATATGGTCAGTGGGGGCAAACACTTAATAAACGGGATGGTGGACACCCACCTGGTGTGGGCTGCCATCTCATTTATTAACACCACTAGACTTCAGCAGCAGAAACAGGGTGGGGGTGAAGAATGTCTGAAAAAACACTCAGTTCTTCAATTGATTAACTGAATTTGCAAAACAAAAGGTTTTTGGGTGTGGGATGCTGTCTCACTAGGACTTGAGAAAGGAGGAAGAAACAGACTCTCAGAGCAGAGCTGGGGTGTGTCTCTCTACTGAGAAAAACAAAAGGGAAAGCTTGACTTTTAACAACAGGACATTAACGGCAAATCCTCCACCCAGTCAAGTCAATGGCCCAGCTTCCACTGACTTTAATGGGTGAAGGTCTGCTCCTTGAGGCTTAAAGTCACCACTCCTCTCAGAATGTTCAGGTTTAAATTATGCCACTGAGTAAACCAATCATAAGGCTGGTTCATTATTTTAAAGTAGGGGTAACCAAGAGATGGATTGTGATCTATTGCTAGACCATGAGTTAATCTCTAGTAGATAATGGTATGGGAAGGGGACCACCCTCTCAGAGTTTGTGCCTACGAAGGAGAGCAGGACTGGCACCCTGAGAGTGTCTCCAGGAAAGAGAAGGGCTAGGAGAGTTTCTCTAGTGCAGCAGGGTAGGCTCTCCCTAAAGGGGAATACTCCTCTCCACTCCTGAGACCAGTTGCTAAGGTGCCCTAGAGCCGGGGCCAGTGGAAGGGGTTCCTGGCCTTGGAGTGACCGAACAAGCGGAGACGTCATGGTAGATCAATGGAGGTCAACGCCTGAATTGAGTGGACTGCATGCAGACTTGGTCACCTATGTTTTAAAGCTACAGCAGCTATAAGCTACCAGTATAGCTATTGCTATAGTATGTTTGAAACTTTGGTGACTTCCGTTAAGATAAATACAACAAAAAAATAATAATTACGCATAATGCAAATGGAGAAATTTATCTTCAATATGAGTTGCTTAGCTCATTTTGAAATAGACTTTTTATTTTTAGTTAATGTACTTGAAGAATGTCTAAGATATAAGATGAGAAAATTAGCATTGGCAAGAATATCGAGAAAATAAATTTTGACATTTATTACAAACTGACTATTACAAACTGATTTCCAATGAGGAAGCAGTAATATTAGCTGCTAAGTTGCATTATTACACTGGTCAGATCTGGTTACCTACACTCCTTTCTCTTCTGTTCCACAGACACAGGTGAACTAACCTAACCACAAAAGGCAGAAAATTAAAGAGTTTGCAGAGTGAGAAATGGGAGTTGGCCTGGTGACAGTGACTGAGAAAACAGCATGGGGGACTATTTAATTCCATAAGCTTAAAATATCGATTGGATTTAAAAAATCTTAGAGATGTGTTTCTGACAGCCACAATAAAGGATATTTTCAGACGTTACGAGATCATGCTCAACCACAGTCAATACTCTGTGGTGGGGAATGGTCCCGTAACGTCTGTTGGGGAACCGGAAGTTCCCCCCCAGATGTTTGCCACGCTCAATCCCCGCCGGGAATCACATTCACCACGCGACTGGCTGAATCTGCGGGGCCGGCGCCAATTGCGTGGTGGAGGAGATTCTCGGCTGGGATGAAGGGGCCTGTCACGTCTGGATGGCAATCACGGCCTGGAATCCCCGCCGGGATTCCGGACCGTGGTCATTTCAGGCAGGCGCTGCGGCTGCATTGGCCGCGGAGCCCATCCGTCTCCCCAGAGGGCGGCCGGCGAGGGAACGTGGAGGGGGCGGGGCCGTACGGTTGCACGTTGCGCTGTGCAACTCCGCCGCCTCCCCAATTCCCCGCCGGGATCCCCCGGAACGTCTGTTTGCCGTGCCGGAGTGATCCCGGAGGGGAATCTGAGGGTTGTTTTCGTGACGGGGCAAAGCTGTCCTGTCACGTCTGAAAACACCCAAAGTCTAGATGCAGAGACTGCTACTTACAATACTGCCAACATAATGGGGCCCACACTAGTTGTGGCCTCTATCTGCTACTGATCAAAGATTATGTATATGTAGACCTTTCTCACTCAGACTGAATGGGTTCCTAGACATATCAGCTGAAAAGCCTTACGTACTTCAATACTTTTTTTTTAGTAGGAAACGGAGATAAGGCAGGAAGACACCATTTTTAGGTGTATTATTTATATTAATCTTGGAATACAGGGTAATGTACACAATTGGCTGACATGGACTCTAGTTCATGTCGCTTTACCCCAGAACAATATCAACTAAATGACCTCATCCTCCACTGCTTTATCTTGGAGAAGGCCCCTGACTTTGCATGTATTAGCACCATATGGCTAGGGGGCACCACAGGAACTTTATTAAGTCCAAAGGTTCTCAGTTGGACTTTTAAATTTAGTTTAAATTGAGCTTCTATAGAGGCAGAAAGTAGTAGCAGATTTAAAACAAACAAAATAAAGTATTCTTCCACTCAATGTACAATTAAGTTGTGGATTTTGTTGCCAGATGTTGTTAAGGCCAGTAGTATAGCTGGATTTAAAAAAGGATTGGTCAAATGTTTGGAGGATAGGTCCCATAAGCAACTATTAGCCAGGCCCTAAAGGTTTTAAAGATGCACTTTATATATTGCAACAAATGTCAAAGTGTCATCATGTGCTCTATTGGTGAGCTAGACTGTGTCTTCAGAGAGCCTGTGAAAGAGGGTGGTATATGCCCAAGGAGTACTCTCACAATTAAATACTGCCCTGAAACCTCCTTTCTTTGGAAGGGTGAAGAGGATATTTACAGCAGGCTTTAAGCAGAGCAACTTATGCTAATCCTTCCTGTTCTTTTGGCCTGTATGAGCACCACCCACGTCTGTCTGCTAGGAATGAGAATTTCGGTTTCAGATAAAACCGAAAGTACCCGAAAATGGCTATTTCGGATTCATTCAAAATTTTGGTTCTTTTTTGGTTTTTTAACATTGTGGTTTGTCCCCCAAAACTGCAATGTTAAAAATTCGGTACAATAATCAATGCAAAAGATCCGATAGTACCGAAACCGAAAAAGAACCGAAATTCACGAGAACCGAAACCGAAATTGACCAAAACTGAAATTTTGCCCAGAGTCCCATCCCTACTGTCTACCCTCATCTCACTTGCTCCTTTGGGTGAACACAGCGAGTCAAAATTAGGCACATAGCTAGGCAAACATTAATAGGCAAATTGTTACCTATTAATACATTCTTTTGGAGGTCTCGCTTGTGATGAACTCCTGCATACTAATGCAAAGCTCTGTTACAAAATAAATTCTATAGAAAATATTTTGTGAAAAACATTTTCACAGTATTTCTCAAAATGAAGAACAAAACAAAATCATCAGTGTATGATTACTGACATACTAGTCAGTCACACGCAGCCTGCCTTCAGCTTCATTTTAACATACAAGATTAAACCCATTCTTTCAAAAATTGTGCTCAGAATTACAAACAGGCAGTGTACTGCATGCAAACAATTTAAAAGAGTTAATACATTTAACAGCTCATTCCACTCCACAGTATAGGAATGCACATTTTCCATTTAAACTAGAAACTGTTTTAATGGAGAGGAAAATAGCTACACAACTTCTTGTGTGCATGTCTATTATTCATGTACATTAGAACTACACGGCAAACTACCTTCTAGAATATTTGGGGCTACCACATGAGAGGAGATCTTACCTTCTTTAGTGATGAAATTCGGTCCTTCCTTTTTGAGCAAAATACCCAACAGAATTGCTTGACTTGCTAAGCAGTTGCAGTCCTAATACGGAATAGTCATCAGAAACAACCAAGAAGTAAAAGACACCTTAATTATTCCAAATTTCAAGTGAAACAAGGAGACAAACATTATTTTTACATAACATTTTAAGAATAGAATCTCTCTTTCCACAAATCCCAAAACTCCAGGTGGTTAAAATGGAACATGGAGTAATACACATTAAAAAAATTATTTCATGGCAACTACCTCATAGCATACCTAGTGTTAAAAAGCAGCAGCGTGTAAGAATATTCCCAGCAGTTTACCTACCCAGAAGTTAAAATCCACGAAAGGTTGATATCCCTGGAGTAAACCCTTGTATGGACATGAGCAGAGATTCTATTAAGGGAATGTAGGACTCTGTGTATTTTTAGATGTGGCGGCTCTGAGTCACCACGCTTAAACCCACCCATCAGACGTGAAGGCTTGCTCTACCACAGTCTGGGGATGCCTACCCTGGACAGTGGCAGGACTTAACATGGGATGTGCGCTGGCCAGGAGCCCAGCACACATCCTGTGTTAGCCCTGCCATGGTCTGGGGTAACTTCTGCTTCAGCCCTTCTGGTGGGGCGGGAGCAGACGTGACACCCCTGCCCGTGGCCACGTTAGGGTAAGCGTGACCACGGGTGGGGGTGTCATGTCTGAAAATACCCTAACAGACTCAGATGGGAGACTGAGGCACAGGAAATACTGTAGCAACTGGACAGCAACTATAATAGAGAATGAGAAGTTCTGAGGTGGAAACCAATGCAGGAGGCACCAAGATAACCCATTGCCACTAGTTCTGTTTAAAAGAACGCTGGAAAACAAAAATGAAAAAATCCCTTACGAAGTAAGGCTGCAGGAAGCAACAGTGATAACCACAACAAGAAGGGACTGCTTGTATAGCTATCTGATTTTTAAAAAGGTATTGCTTGGTAAGGCAACTAAAGCTAGAGATTTTATTACATTTTTATTTCATATTGTCAAGAGATGCGTTCTCTTGGCCAATGTATTTTTATTTTTATTTGTGTTTAATATTTAATTCATTTATCCCTAGGCATGAGCCAGTAATTGTCGATCAACCCACTAATGTTGTAATGATATCCTACCCTGGCCATCCCCATTTGGTTTTTCCAAATGTACAAATTTCAATTACTGTCTATGTACTTTCTTCTCTCCCTTTGGGGGTGTTGTCATTTTCATGCAATGGTCAATGGCTACGCCAAATAAAGATTGATTGATTGACTGATTGAAAGCTAGAGAGTGATTTCTCTCATTTTCTTACATTTAGTTTCTGAAGAATCTCGTAAGCTGATCTGTTTTTCCAGTCATTAATGTTAACTTCTGGCTGTTGTTCCAGTTCAGAAGCATTTGGAGTGCTAGTTTGTCTCTTGACTTTTGAATGTTTTGGAAGTTCCAACTCCTCAAAACTCTTAAATTCTGGAGGACTAGAAAAAGCAAATCATTTTATTTTCCCGTTCAGAAGACGTTTTAATGATCAACACACATTATAATTAAATTTCTAATATATCCTTACTCTTCTGTTTCACTGATTCTTAGGAAGTCAAGTTGTTCAACAACAGCTCCAGAAATTAATGTCTGAAATGGGAGGGAAAAATAACCATAAAAAACAAAGACGTTTCAGCTGGAAATGTGTGCGCATTGCGCAAAACACAAACCCTAAATTGCTTACAAAACTGGAACCCCCTGTATCCAACCTTTATGAAAGTGGGCAGGAATGAACCCTTTGGTGAGTGGAATAAACTGTCCAAATTACATGCAAATCAGATAAAAATTAAGAAGTTACAGTCAGAAAACCATTTCCCATCAAAACCCATGGAAAACAAAAATGAAACTTATAAACGAAAACAAAAATTCTCAATAACGAAAAATGAAAATGTTATTAATGAAAATTAAAATTAAAATCGAAAACCAAAATTTGCTCCTGGTGCACACCCCTAGTATTTTGATCTGGCCACATAGCATTTGAAGCCTAAAGTCTAGCATAGGGCATACTGGGTATCCACCCATTCTTTATCCTACTAAAATTTTTACATGAACCCTGGCTGATGTGGTTTGGGAGCGTCAATGAAAGTTGTTCCCATGCAGACATGGGAGTAATTCCAGCTACGTGGCCTCATATGATGTCTCCACAGTGTTTGCACTGTTGACATGGAGTGGTACAGATGGTAAAACACACACTGACGAATTGAATGGAGACTTTTATGTCTGGAAGAGCTTCCATCTCCCCATTTACCTTCATGCACAATTCTCTGCACAAGGATTTATGTACACTCTAGGACAACGTGATGCTTCCATCCATTAATATTTTACTATATTTAATTATTCATTATAATCAATTCATTTAATATTCATATAAAATTCATATATATATACTTCTAGAAAAAAGAAATCTATTCTACTGAAGCTATTAAAAAGGCCTTTTGGGGAAAAAAACAAGTGAAGAAAAGTAAATAGATGTACTGTGAACCTCTGTTGTCATTTCACATTTTCTAGTGAAATACCACAATATTAAAGAGTGTGAGTTGATTGTGACAATAAATTTGCTTGGATTTTTTTTTTTTTAATTTACTGCCAACATCTCCCTCTTCCATTTAACTTGAGTAATTCCCTTGAGCACAACTGGTGATGAAAGGAATTATAGACAGCAAATGGAAAATTATTATGGGTAGTGCAGAAAACCTTATTAAATTATGGTTCTGAAATGGATGAAAACATTTTGATGCAAATATCACAAAGAATATGAACCTCTTCCATGAATTAAGGTTTGAAAACCTAACCATACATATTCAGGTACATGCATATAAATGGACAAATTGCTTGTAAATTTTGAAGATGCATTATAAATTCCCTTAAGAGATAATGCATCACCATCATTTTGCAATCTCAGCCATTTTTCAGGTTCCCCATCCCCTTTAATGAAATGGATCCTTTCCAAAATATGACAGCGTATTAATACAGGAAATTATATGTTTAAACATTAGCAAAATGAAATGTAATGTTATGCAAGTTGATAAATGTAGTGCCTGAAGATTAGTTCAACAACGCAGTCAGCTTTCAAACATTACACTCAAAGGATCTGCTCTTGGGATGATTCATGCACCTGTTTAACTTTTCTGCATGGTACTGCAGTTAAGCAAGCATGCAACTCTTTAGTACTTAAAAAGCAAGGTCTATATCAGTGGTGGAGAACCTCAGACCTGCAGGCCAAATGTGGCCTGTGTCAAGTTTTTATGTGGTCCCTTTCCACTTCCTGGATCTGGCCTTTGAATCCAGTTCTTACCTCCAAAACTGAGCTCAAGGGAAGGGAGCAGATATGAGGGCATGAACACAAGGATAGGGGACAGTTCCATGGCCTAAATCCATTATTTTGGCTCTCCGTTCCCTTCTCTCCTTGAGTGCATCCCTTAAGCACCCCTACCCCTAACTTCTATGTGGCCCTGTGCAAGTTTTCAAAGTGGCCCCCGAGAGAGAAAAGGTTCTCCTCCCCTGGTCTATACTATTACAGCTATAAAATGAGAAAAAGACATTACATTCAGAAATTAGTAGTAGTAACCTATATGTAACAAAATTACTTAACCCACATCAATCAACAGATAATAAAAGCCAAACAACTTCTCATCCTTCCTCTTTTAGCTAATTTGTATACATGGATTCTGTTGGTTGGGAGTGGAAAAAGAGATTGTCATGGACAGATGAGAATTGATTGATGGTTAGAAGGGTGGTTAGAAGCAGGTACACTCGTGGTTCAAACATCAGAACATAGTAAGGCACAGAAGCACACGGCAATTGGAGAGGGGGGGTGGGTGAGGGGATAGGTGCACATGTGTAGGGGGATGGCCAAATCAGAGGAGATGGGGATGATACATTGGATGCAAGAAAAATATGGGACAATGGAAGAAGCCTAAAGTACACATAGGGGAAGAGTACATATGGGGAAAGAATAGCGTGTGGGAGTCAGATAACATCTACTGAGTAGTGGCTGAAGGATCAGGACTACAGAAAGACAGATGGTTATCAAAGAAGAGGAAACACGTGAGGTTAACAAGCAGCTGCATGATGGGCAGGCAATGCACTGCTATGTACCCATGGTGGCTGGTGAGCTTTTAGGCTGGTGGGGCGGTGAGCAGAGCCAGCAGAGAATAGGACCAGCATTAAAATTTCACACTTACAAGGCCAATGAAATAGAACACACTATGAATGAAAAACCCAGTGTATGCAGAACGAAAAAATACACAATGGTGGTGGTGTGCAATAGGAAGCAAAATGGAATGCTCTGTGCGAAAAAAACAAAAAGGGAAAACACCAGAATTTGCTTCTGTAGATTAGCTGCTAGAAAAAGAAAAAAAAGGAATTGTCAGTTCAAGACTTCAAGTCTGTTTTAGAAGGGATTTTGGGGGCAAGTGACTGGGAGGCTGGTCCCTGGGTGAGAGGTTGCTCCCCCAGAAGTTGTGCCTCGCTTGTATCGCCCCCTGCTGTGTGACAGCTAGGCCCCCTGGAGTTGGAACAGTGTGCGCTGCCGAAGAGCGCTAATTGATTTCACCTGGGACTCGGAGAAACTGGTGTGCATCCCTGCCCCGCCGGACTATAAGACCAAGATCCGCGCCTTGCGGCAGTGTGTGGTGAGCAAGGGATTTGGGGGGCAAGTGACTGGGAGGCTGGTCCATGGGTGAGAGGTTGCTCCCCCAGAAGTTGTGCCTTCCTTGTATCGCCCCCTGCTGTGTGACAGCTAGGCCCCCTGGAATTGGAACAGTGTGCACTGCTGGAGAGCGCTAATCGATTTCACCTGGGACTCGGAGGAACCGGCGTGCATCCCCGCCCCGCCGGACTATAAGACCAAGATCCACGCCTTGCGGCAGCGCCAAAAGGCGCACACCAACAGGCATAGCGCCTAAGCGCTGTGCGCGCAAGGGCGCACCCTTGTGCGTGCGGCCTTAGGCGCTGGCTGTGGGCGGGCTGAGTTTCATTTTTTCTACTCTTGTACTGATTTGGGCGTTAATTTCTGTGTTTTCCAACTTTGTCCTTGGAAAGCCTAATGTATTGTAGAAGTGACTTTTGGGGGTGAGGGGCTTGAACGTGAATTTTTGTCGGCTGTGTGTTTTGAAGTGAGCCAGTAATTTTTGGTGGGAGTCTGCCTAAGGTATGATAGGAGGATAAAAACAATTTTGGTGTGGACATAGCAGGATAAATACGAGACACTCCTCAGAGTGGTGGGTTTTTACATCCATATCCCCTACTATCAATCTTGGGCAGGCGAGCAATACCCTTGAGAGTAGGGAATTGGTAGTTATAAACCATCATGGAGGGAAATAACATAACAGGGGAACTCCATCTCTCCTGGAAGCAGCAAAGAAACTTAATACCCAAGTTAAAATAACAAAATACATCACATGTAGAGGGAGGAAACTTGAGCAGTTGGGGTTGATGTGTACTTCCTCCCCATTAGTTACAACTCATTTGGAGGAGGTGGGCTCTTTACCCACCGATGGGTATTTGCAAGGAAGGGTGGAAACGGTGGGTAGCCTTAGGGCTACCACTAATAGTAATATATTAGATTACCCTCCATTTCAGGAGACAAATCTTATCAACCCTAAAATAGATTTGGATTCTCCTACAAAGACCAGTTCAATATCATTGAACTCCAATTTGGGGAATAGCTTTATTACTTTCCTAGACAGTTACCAACAACGGTCCCCTTCACAGCAAATTAATGCAGTAAATTGCTCAAAAACAATCAATTCTCTGATTCATGAGAATTGTTGCTGCAAATTGCTTAGACAAACAATCGACAATCTAAATCTTGGATTTACCTTATTTATAATACGGTATTTTATGTCTGTAAGAGATGGAGAAGTTAGCTTACATAATGGTAAGAAGGATGGGACTACTTATATAGGAAGCCCTTGGGAGTTCAAAACTGAGGTCTTATTGAAGATCAAAATGACCAAAAACGATGTTAAGTGCAAATTGGGTTGTGTGGAATTTTGATTGGTAAATTTCTTCATGCAGTCGACTTGACTGAAAACATATGTTTCAAAAAGTTGTATTATTAAGAATGATGTACAATTCTTTATTAAGTTTTATATGTTTTTTAACAAGATTGTAGTATTACTTCTTTTTTTCTTTATGTGAAATTTGACCTATACGGGACAGGACTATCTATCTATCTATCTATCTATCTATCTATCTAAGTCAGTTTTAAATAAGGGGGCACTGTATGTATGCATGATTTGTTTCACTTTTTAAAATGGCTATATTAAAAAGAAGAGTCCATGCAGGAGAGAAACTCTGACACGCAGGGGAGAATCCTTACATGTCTCCTTTTTTGATCAAGTTACAAGTTTAGTGGATCATGGGAATGCTGCGGACAAAATATATCTTGATTTCAGCAAAGCATTTGAAGTAGTCCCCCATGATATTCTTGTTGACAAGCTGATAAAATGTGGGCTAGATGATAATACCATTAGGTGGATTTACAGCTGGCTAAAGAACCCTACTCAAAGAGTGCTCATCAATAGCTCTACATCAGTCTGGAAAGAGTTGTCAAGCAGGGTGCTTGCAAGATTCTGCCCTGGGCCCAGTACTGTTCAACATTTTAATTAATGACTTGGATGAGGGACTAGAGGTTATGCTTATTAATTTTGCAGATGACACAAAATGGAGAGGGATGGCTAAAACCTTAGAAGACAGAAATAAAATTCAAAATGATCTGATAAGTGGGAAAACTGGGCTGAAACTAGTTCTGCATTTAGGTAAGAAAAATCCAATGTACAAATACAGGATGGAGGATACCTGGCTTGGCAGCAATACATGTGAAAAAGATCTGGCGATTACAGTTGATCACAAATTGAACACGAGTCAGCAGTATGATGCAACCACAAAAAAGGCTAATGCAGTTTTAGGCTGTATTAACAGAAGCATTGTTTCCAAGCCACGAGAAGTAATAGTTCCACTCTATTCTATGGTGGTCAGACCTCATCTGGAGTACTGTGTCCGGTTCTGGGCACCACACTTTAAGGAGGACACTGACAAATTGGAATGGGTTCAGGGGAGGGTGACAAAGATGGTTAGGAGGTCTGGAAAGCAAGTCCTATGAGGAAAGGTTGAAGAAGCTGGTTATGTTTAGCCTAAAGAGAAGACTAAGGAAAGACATGATAGTGGTCTTCCACTAGCTGCAGGGCTGTCACAGAGAGGATGGCAAAGACTTGTTCTCTCTTGCCCCTGAAGGCAAGATTAGAAATAATGGGTTCAAGTTATAAGAAAACAGATTTCAGTTAAGCATTAGGAAGAACTTCCTAATGGAAAAGCTGTGTCAGTGGAACAAACTGCGTAGGGAGGTAGTGGGCTTTCCCTGACTGTAGGTTTTCAAACAGTGGCTAGACAGCCATCTGTCAGGGGTGCTGAAGCTGTGAATTTCCCGCACTGAGCAGGGGGTTGAACTAGATGACCTCTGACATACCTTCCAACTCTATGGCCTCTTTTATACGAGACACACCCACTCATGCCCACAGAGGTTTGCTGTGCGGCCATGAGTGGGTGCCGCCTGTGTGACTGCTACGGCGGGTGAGTGGGGGTGATCCTGAGACCTATGCACCCCCAAAGGGAGCAACCGGATAAAATGAAGGTTGCTCCGTGCGGGACATGTATGGGGGATGGAGATGAACCTGTGTACACCAGCCCTCCCACACCACCCTCACGACGGCGCTTGCACCCATCCTCCCTGCAGTCGTGACCCATGTGAAAAGAGCCTATGATTCTAGGAGCCCTGACTGGGAAATGCTTGTAGAGTGGGGGACAAAATTCAAAGTGGCTAACATTATCTTCCCTTTCAAAAAACACTAAAATCATACAAGGCTGCATGCCAATTGCAAAGGAAGTATTTTTGACGTGTTCATGCTGCAGCAGAAAGACTGAATTCACGAAAATAAATCTTCTGGAAAAGCTTCTATATTCTTTCTGGTTCCCCCTGCCTTCCTTCCTCTCTCTGTATTTTTCACCACTATACGAGGCCACCAAAGTATCTCAACAACAAAAACATTTAAATATTCAAAGTTCCACAAAAAGCTTCTCAAGCATCAGATCACTCAGGAAGAGGGACAAAATTCAAAGGGGCTATCAGAAGAAAGGGCACCAATATAAAACAGTAAGAGGTCACATGAAAAGCAAGTATTTTTGAAGTGTTCACACTACTGTAAAAATATTAAAGTCTGCAAGTAAAGCTCAGGGAAAAAGTTTTAAATTCTGTTTGCATTTCCCCCCCTGCTGCACTAAGTCAAGGCACAATATATCCACACCAAACATCCAATATCCAAACTACATACAAATACAAATTATTTTAAAAATGTAAAAGAATATAAAAAAGTAAAAAGTATAAAATCCAAAAATATATTCAATCAACGCACAAAATATCCAAAGCAAAAATACAAAACTATTAAAAATATCCAAAAATATATTTAAAATATTCCAAAAAACAAATATCAAGCCCCTCTAAAAATAAATCCAAACTAAAATACAAAATGCATCACTATAGGAAGGGGAACAATTAAAAGGGGCTCTATCATACTGAAGAGCAACAAAAGTCAGGGGGAAATAAATTTTAAAAAATAGAAAATAATTAAAACTAGAAAAATAAAAATATAAAAAATAATTGTTTAATATTGTTACTCACCCAAAGTGGAGAGATCCAGCCTGTCACCTGCAACAGCAGCCTCCAAACCAGCCTAAACCAGTTTCAGGCTGCTGTTCTGTGTTTGGCTCCCTCCCCCAACCCCTCTCTTAAAGATGGGAGGGGTGAGAGAGAATTCCTGAGGGCTCATATTGGTTTTTGGGTGCCTGGAAAAGGTGCCCCCAAACCAACCTGAGTTCCTCCATAGAAACTGAGTCTGGGAGTCCCGTGGCACTCTCCTGGCCCCTCCCAATCACCCCAAACTCAAAGAGCATGCTTCCCTCAGGCAGCCCTGTAGCAGAGAATTCCCCTGCTAAGCGCCCGTGCGCTGCGGGGGGCCTTTGTCCCTGCTTCACTCAGGGGAGAAGGCACAGTGGTGTGTGTGTGGGGTGAGTCTTTTCCGCTGATTGGGGAGCGGTTGGGCTGGCTGCAGCTTGAAAACTGCATCTCTCTGGGGATGCAGTTTGCATTGGGTAGTCTCAGCGCCATTGCGCTGCATCGATTGGCCGGTTCAAGGCCATGTGATAGTGGAGCGTGCTGTGCAGCTCTCATTAGGCTGGCAGCGTGAGGATGAACAGGACATGTGCAGCCGGGCGCAGCAAACGGGTCTGATCCAGGCCTTGGGAGCTTCTACCTCCCCCACCCCCCGGTGGATTTTGTGAGGCTACTGTGGCGGTGGTAGAGGGGCTTGAGGATGTGGTGGCAGGCTGAAGAGTGGCAGCAAAGGCTAAGTTCTCAGGCAGCATTAAGGAAAGGGGGGGAGGGTGGACTAGCTAAAACGTGCATTTCCCAGGCTTGAGATATCAGGTTGGGGAGTTGGTATGAGCAGGAGAAAAGGGCCTGGGGAGGGGGGCAAGAAACCCATGAGCAGGGGCCAAAAGGCTGCTGGCAGGGGAATAGGGGGTGGCAGGCGGAGGACTGCTGACCTTCCACCGCTGGCACAGTTGGGGGTTCAGGGTGCTGATGATGGCCTGATGGATGTGGGACCTGGCTTCCTCGATGGGCAGAGGGTGGCTAAGCTGGCATTCCAGACAGCTAGTGAAGGTGGCGCTAGGCAGCATGTTGCTGGCCAGTTTAGTGACGACGATGCCCCCTCTGGTGGGGCTGCAGGGGCAATGCAAGAGGCACTGCCTGGGCAAACTTGGCAGCAAGCTGCTGTTGCTGGCCAGTTTAGTGACGACGATGCCCCCTCTGGTGGGGCTGCAGAGGCAATGCAAGAGGCACTGCGTGGGCAAGCTTGGCAGCATGCTGCTGTTGCTGGCCAGTTTAGTGACGTGGCCCCCTCTGGTGGGGCTGCAGGGGCAATGCAAGAGGGACTGCCTGGGCAAACTTGGCAGCAAGGTGCTGTTGCTGGCCAGTTTAGTGATGCGGCCCCCTCTGGTGGGGCTGCAGGGGCAATGCAAGAGGGGCTGCCTGGGCAAGCTTGGCAGCAAGCTGCTATTGCTGGCCAGTTTAGTGACGTGGCCCCCTCTGGTGGGGCTGCAGGGGCAATGTAAGAGGGACTGTCTGAGCAAGCTTGGCAACATGCTGCTGTTACTGGCAGTTTTGTGATGCGGCCCCCTCTGGTGGGGCTACAGGGGTAATACAGGTGGGAATGGCAGAGTAAGCTTGGCAGCACGCTGCTATTGCTAGGCAGTTTTTTGATGTGGCCCCCTCTGGTGGGGCTGCAAGGGCAACACAGGCTGTAATGGCGAGGCAGGCTCCAGGTGGGCTAAGGGGCCAGGAGGATCAAGGGATTGCACTATTCCAGTCCCTTGCAGACAGGATGGATGCGTGGGATGGGGTCATGGGCAGGCTGGCTGCAGCTGGCACGAGGGGGGCGGAGCAAGGGCCCGATCGGTGCGCAACTGGGGCTGGCGGTTTGAGTGATTCTGCCCTTGTTTTACCTCAGCCTAGTGAGCATGCTGCTCTGATATCTGTGGCAGCTGGTGCAGGAACCGGTGAAAATAACCTGGCGGTGGAGCAGTTTGCGCAGAAGGTGGACCGGATAGAACAACAGATCGCCAGGATTGCGGCGTTCATTGAGGCTGGCGGCCGGCCTGCGGCAGGGAGTGTGCCTCCTGTCGTAATGGCGCAGGTTTCACTGGCGCAGAAGGCCCCAATAGCGGGGGACGGTGAGTATCTGGATGGAGGTAGTCGTATTAATGATGGGTCCGGAGGGCCGCAGCTGTGTGAGAGTAGCTGTGGGGTGCGGGCACCGACTGCTTCGAGCCAGGCATCGTCCTCACAGGCTGGGAGAGTACGGTAATGGCTGTTGTGTTACCGACACAGCTGCAAAGGGGTGGAGTTGCGACAACGGGGCAAGCTGGACAGGGTCAACTGCGTGTGCAGCAGGATCCAAACCGCTTGGTCTGGGCAGACAATGTGTGGCGCCCACAGGCGGGGACTGTGGCTGCGAGTCAGTCTAGGAATGTGGGTAATGGACAGAGTCAGGTAGCACCAGGAAGCGGTGCTCAGGTTCAGCCCACTGGGGGTCGCCAAGCAATCTAGAGGATGCAGAAATGGCGGCACAGTCAGGGAGCAAGCTCCCTCCCCTGACAAGTAGTTACGCCAGGGTTTCTGCACCCACTGGGGTGCACTTGATGCAAGCCACGCGAGAAAAATCTGGAAGGGGGAGTACATTGATTTATTTGCCCTGCTCTTTTGCAATCCTATCCCTGATCCTAACGTGAGGCAGGAACCTAGGGAGTATGAAAAGGCAAAGCGAAGGAAGGTTGATAGGAATTGGGCAAACTGGAAGTCTGCGTTTATCATTTATGCCGGGGTAATTATGCAGGCGTTTCCCGAGAGGGCGATAGCCCTATGGAAGTATTTCGATATTGTGAGGAGGGCCTATTTGATGAGAGGGTTTCGGGTGGCTCAGATACGACGAGGCCTTCAGGCAAAACGTGGCCATTGCACCGGATGTGCGATGGGATGTGAAAGACAATGATTTGTGGCTTGAATGCATCCAAGAGAAGGATGTGGCTAGGGCAATTCAATTAACTGAGCGTAGCCTGAGGCCGTTGCTAGATAAAACAAAGATAACATAACGTAACATAAACAATATTAACATACAATAAACATAAAAACTTTCGACAAGAGAGAACATACAGCAAGTAAACATAAATCAGTTATCACCACCTATAGCCTTGCAACCTGGGGGGACTATCCCTATTCCTGCAGGGATTCTGATTTAAATTTAACAAACTGGGGGTCTCCTAATAAAAGTTGCAGTCAAAAACATTACCACTGCACTGGTATTGTCCTGGTTAGAGTCGCTAAGCAAAAATTCCACTGCCCTATCATCGGACCACCCAAACTGACTCAATCGTAAAGGCCCCAAGAACTCAGAGGATCATACAGATGGCACCTAAGCAGGACATGATCTACTGTCTTGACCTCCAGTTGGTCAAAGGGGCAAAGTCTCTGCACAAGCGGCACCCCAGCTATTCTGCCCAACCAAAGCTGCGTTGGAAGAGCGTTGAATCTTGCAGCTGCCAACAGCCACTTCTCTCTAGCCAAGTACCTCAAGGTCAAGTACTGGGCCAAGGAGTCGATCACTGGGGCCAACCTTAGATAATGGGACATATGTGCGGACACTGCCACCGTTGCCCTCTCCTCTTGTAGGTCCACATCCTCCCACCTCCGTATTAATTCAATCACCATCACCCCCCGGTCTCTGGAGAGAATATAAGGCTGTGAAAAACCCAAAGTGGCCAAATGTTCCTCCATCCTCCGGGCCCACTGAGTCCTAAAGGTGTCCTCATGGAGATAGGAGAATAAACCCCTCTGAGACGGATCCACCGACCTTAGCCAGAGCCTATGTGCCCTAGACCATGCCAGGAAAAACCACTGCCGCTGGCCCATCTCCAATCTGATAGCAACCCCCAGGGTTCCCCCCGGAGCCCTTAACAGTGCCCTAAGAAAAATCGACTGGACTCTATCTATGTGCGAAGGGGCAAAAGGTGCCCATAGTTCTGCGGAAAGCTGAGGGGTGAAGGTACCGCAGGCTCAGCCCTTAAACTGTCTCAGATGACAGAATAAACTGGTCAAGGAGAAAGGGGACTGGTGCTGCAAAATTCAATCATGCATAGTTTTTACTAATAATGCTGAGCATAAATAACTGGATTATACACATATCACATCATACAAACATGTAACATGTAATACCTAATGTGACAAGCACAGTGGTTGCATCAAATAAGAAGCAAACATATAACGTCATGGAATGATGGAATTGCAAATCCTAGCATACAATAGGAAGCAAACATGTAACACCATGAAATAGCTGATGGAAAAGTGAAGTTGCAGTACAATGGTTGCATCAAATCCTAATGTGTCACTGGCCTTCAGACACGTTTCGGGGACCTGCCCCTTCTTCAGTGAACCTAGTGTTCCATCAATAGACAGGAAAAAATGCTTTCACAAAGTATGGATGCAGTACAATGGAGTCGACTGTGAGCCTCTCACACTTCCTTCCTGATGAAGGAATCCTCCTGGATTGTCAATCCTCCTGAATTGTCTTCCCAAGAGGCTGCCCAATTGTTCCTCAGATGTGGCAATTTCTGTGAAATAAGAGAGACAGCTTCGAGACCCAAAAGCCACTCTGCTGGGGGGCCTGTGCTAATACCACTCTAATCCAATGGATCCCAATTGCAAGTGGTTGCTGACATATATTACCTCAATAGTATGTCCTCAATAGTATTACCTCATGTGCCTCTAGCTGCTCATATTAACTGGTGGTGGGGTCCCTTAGTCCATGTGGAAAAGGGGAAGAAAGCTGGATAAGCTTCTCCAATCCCAATAACAAACTAGGGCATGAAAGCGGTTCTCACACCCAGGGATCTCATGGACCAAATGCCAATGTCTCAAAACAGTCTCGCGTATTTGCCCTGACCCTGGTCCAAAAATTATGGGACAGACCACCCTTGTGCAGGGTGGTCTGTTTTTTGGGAGCAATAGGGATTCAGGTTCACTGAAGAAGGGGCAGGTCCCCGAAACGCATCTGAAGGCCAGTGACACATTAGGATTTGATGCAACCATTGTACTGCAACTTCACTTTTCCATCAGCTATTTCATAGTGTTACATGTTTGCTTCCTATTGTATGCTAGGATTTGCAATTCCATCATTCCATGGTTATATATTTGCTTCTTATTTGACGCAACCACCGTGCTGTTATGTGTTTCATGTCACATTAGGTATTCCTTGCTGTTACATGTTTGTATGATGTGATATGTGTATGATCCAGTTATTTATGCTCAGTATTGTTAGTAAAAACTATGCATGATTGAATTTTGCCCCCTTTCTCCTTGCCCATAGTTCTGCCCCAAACAAGGCCTGGGTGGTGGATTTAGCATTGAAGGCCCGAAGGGTCATTCTAAACTCCCTCCTTCCGGAGGAGAGGAAAAATTTCCGGATGGCAAAGGCCGATTGCTTTGCGGCCGCCAACACCCCCTCTATATGTTTTTTCCAAAAAACCCACAAAACTATCAGCTAGGGCTGATAGTGGCCATGCTATTGTAAAGGGAGCTGGGCAACCGACTGATAATTTTCGGGGCGAGTTTAGCAAGAAAGGGAGCCAGTCGCTGGCATGCTGGGATTTTAATGATGGGTCCCGTTGTTTTCATGCCAACTGTAGGTTCAAATGTGTCTGCTTGCAGTGCGGTGGGCCTAATTCCATTGCCAACTGCCAGAGACGGAGGGGCGGGGGTCAAAGGGGCAAGCACCCCTTCCTGAATGGAGGAGGTCGAGGTGGGGGTGCAGGACAGCAGGCTGTTAGTAAGCACACCAACCCCAGTTAGATGGTGGGTATCAGGGAATTGTTAAGGAGTTACCCACAGGTACGGAATGCAAGTTACATTGTTGAAGGTTTTCGTGTTGGTTTTGAGATTCTGTTTGAAGAGGAGCGGGTGCACATGTTTGCCCGTAATTTGAAATCTGTTAGTGGTTTGGAGGATATTGTTGAAAGAAAGTTGACGAAAGAGTTTTTAGAGGGACGGGTTGCGGGCCCCTTCCCAGTTTTACCTATGGACAATTTGAGAGTTTCTCCACTTGGTATTGTACCCAAGAAAGCCCCAGGGGAATACAGATTGATACATCATCTGTCATATCCCCAGGGGTATTCGGTGAATGATGCGATTCCGCGGGACATCTGCACGGTGTACTATGCGTTGTGGTGGAATTGGTGCGGGATTGTGGTAGGGGTGCCCTTATGGCAAAGAGTGATATTAAGTCGGCATTTCGCCTTTTGCCTGTTCACCCTAAGGATTTTGACCTTCTGGGGTTCGCTTTCAAGGGTCAATTCTATTATGACAAGGCTATGCCCATGGGATGTTCCATCTCATGTGCGGCTTTTGAAAAATTCAGCACCGCACTAGAGTGAATAGTCAAACAAAGGGTGGGACCGGGTCATGTGACCCATTATCTCGACGATTATTTGTTTATCGGAAAGGCAGGGTTGCGGGAGTGTGCCGACTTGTTGGGTGTTTTCCGTGAAGTGTCCGAGTTAGTGGGTGTCCCTTTGGCTGAGGAGAAGACTGAGAGCCCTGCTCAGGTGCTAACCTACCTGGGCATGGAGCTGGACAATTATCACGGTTACCCCAAGCTAAGATTCAGGATTTGTGGGTTGAGATAAGGGCCTGCATGACGGCTGGTAAGGTTACGTTGAGGTTTTTGCAATCCCTGCTGGGTAAGCTGAACTTTGCTTGCCAGGTTATTGCCCCGGGTCGGGCTTTCTTCTCTCGATTATATGCCAGGACGACCAGGGTCTCGCTTCCCCATCACCACATCAGAGTGACGAATGAGATACGGGAAGATCTGGAGGTGTGGTTGGAGTTCTTGAGGATGTACAACGGGGTTAGCCTGTGGCATGACCTGTATCTGCTGGAAGTGGAGTTGCAGTGCACTCTGATGCTGCTGGGGCAGTGGGCTTAGGGATTTATTTCCAGGGTGCCTGGTGTTCAGAGAGGTAGCCAGATCAGTGGCATGCATCAGGTATTTTAAGAGACCTAACCTTTTTGGAGTTGTTTCCAATTGTAGTTGCGGTGCATGTTTGGGCTGACAGTTTTAGGGACAGGAAAGTTATGTTTTGGTGCGGTAACATGGCCGTGGTGCAGGTGGTTAATTCTTTATCCTCGAAATCAGAGAGGGTGATGTGGCTGGTGAGGGTCTTTGTACTGCGCTGTTTGAAGTTTAATATTTTGTTTTGTGCCAGGCACGTCCCGGGAGTGAAGAACGAGATAGCTGATGCCCTCTCCGTTTACAGATGCGGCGTTTTTGGGAGCTTGCTCCCCAGGCGAAGAAGGAACAGAACTTCGTGCCCTGGGAGTTATGGAACCTTGGAAGTTAGAGCTGATGGACACAGCAAAGGGTTCTGTGTCTCTGGCGACATGGCTCATGTATGAGAGGGCGATCAAGGAATTCTGTGTGTTCGCTCGTGGTAAGCGATGGCCTGTGGTATTCCCGGTGCCTATACAGCAGCGGGTTTAGTTCGGTTTGGAATTGCACAAGAGAGGTTTGGCGGCCGGCACAATAGAGGCAAAGTGGTTGGCGTTGGCCTTTGTGTCAAAGGTGTTTGGAGTACAGGAGTCGGAGCGGATGCCGGTGTTGAAGGTGATGATTGTCTCTTGGTAGAGGCAGGGCCGGATGCGGGCTGACAGCAGGGTTCCTTTGTCTACAAAGGTCCTGGCGGATATTGTTGGGAAACTTGGTGAGGTCTGTATTGACGTTGGGGAAATTTGTCAGTTTAAGGCGGCATTTGTTTTAGCCTTTTTCGCAGCGCTAAGGGTTAGGTGAATTGGTGGTGCAGGCCAGGTCCGACTGTTCTAGGTGAGAATTGCAGCTCAGCGATGTGACCATGGGGGGAGTAGGTATGGAGGTGTGCATCAGGCTTTCTAAGACTGATCATTTAGGCAGGGGTTCGAGGGTTGCTCTGGCTAGGTCCACTGAGTCTTTCATTTGTCCCGTGGCATGTATGGAGGAGTATTTGAGGGTTAGATCTGGCATGCCTGGATCATTGTTCGTGCACCAGTCGGGGCAGCCGTTAACTCGTTGTCAATTTATGGCAGTTTTTCGGCATTGTTTGTGTTTGCTGGGGCTATCTGAGGTGGTTTTTAGATCCCATTCATTTCAGATTGGGGCAGCATCTTCTGCTGTTGCGGTTAGTTTTACTGATGGAGAAATTAAGAGGGTTGGACGCTGGAGTTCTGTTTTTGTTTTTTTTAAAACTTATGTGCTCCCGTTCCCGGTGCTATAGATATGTAAAAGGCTGTTGAGTGACTGTTTTTTCTTTTTCCCTTGTTCCTTTCAGGAGGCCAGCTGAATTATCGGAAAAAGGCAATTTGGATTCTGGGCCACAGTTTCATTCGTTGGGCTGAGAAAAGGGTTCAGGCAACTAGTTGGGGCACACAGCTCCGTTTGGCTGATAAAGCGATCATGGTTTGGAAGGGCCGGAGGGGTATGCTGTGGCCCCAGTTGGTGCCAATCGTCATGGGGTGATTAGAAAGGCCTCCGCCTGATCTGATTTTGATCCATTTGGGTGAGAATGATTTCACCAGGGGATCTGGTATAGATCTTTCAATTATGATTAGGCAGAATTGGGTCAGATTGCGGGAACTTTTTCCTCAGGCCACTCTGGTGTTCACTGAAATGTTGCAGAGAATCAGGTGGCCTGGGGCTGTTAACCGAAGAGCGGTGGATAGAGTAAAAAAAAAAAGATTAATGTCGAAATTAGGAAGTGGATAGGGTCGCATGGGGGGGGGGGTTGGTTTAATCACCCTGAAATTTGATGGACCAAACCCGACCTATATTGGCAGGATGGGGTTCACCTATCCGAGATTGGTTTGGATCTGTATATTGGTAATATAAAGACCATGCTTAAAACATTAATTTAGGGAGGTTTTTGGATGTTAAGTAGTCAAATAGCTAAATTGGGGGTGTTCAAGCAAGCGAAGCTGCTGAACTTGTGGCGGTTTTCAGTACCATACAGTAAATTGGTAACGGCTATATAGCCTGGGTACAGTGGAGGATGATCAGGATCATCTGGCATGGTGGAGTCTGGGAAGCAAATTAGGGGATGGACACCCCAGATGATCCCAGAAAGGAAAGGGCAAATGGGGAGGATCCAAGCGGTCCCGAAATATGCATCAGCAACATCTGTCCTTCATGGAAATGGATCAATGCGGTCCATGGGAAGGGGATTGGACTGGCATCTCCAATCCAAAAGGTGGGAACTCTATGGTACTGAAAGCGGGGAGTGAAGAAAAATTTGGATTGGATAATGATTTGATATGGCACTCCCCTTGTTATTCGATCACCTTAATTGGGAACAATTTAATTGGCATTTAATTGGCACGGTAATAATACAAATGAGATTAATTGGCTAATACTGGTTTAACTTCGCAAGGCGAAGGTTTAAAGAATTCAATTCAGGCTAATTGGGCTTCGATCTCATCCACTGCTCTTTAAGGTATTAGAGTGGATACATTTGGTTAATTGGTTTGGTTTTTCTTAACAGGTTAATTAAGATTGGATTCAATAAATACAGCTGCGGCCAGCTTTTACCCAATATCCTTCGTGTCTGTGTCCTTATTCCTAGTGCGGGGACAATGCTTACTATTTCAAGGCCATGCTGATGGACCCAGTTCCCCCTGTCCCTTCTGCTGCTCACTGGGCACCCTTGGGCCCCGCCTCCCCTCAGTTCATTTGTAGATGCCTGGGGAGGCACTTTTGGCTCAGGGCTGCCCAGTCCAAGCTGTCCGCGCCCCCCCAATTCGCCGCTGCCCGTTTGCCCCAAGATCACACGCATGTGCAATAGCACAGTTTGCTGCTATGCGCTATCATGCATGCACACACGTTCCCAGTCATTTTTGCTCTCTGTAGTGCCTGGACTCCATTTCCCAGCACAGTCACACAAGGCTAAAATGGACCTTAAGGGTCATCTAGTCCAGCTCCCTGCACCACTGCAGGACCTGCCACACCCCAACCATCCACACAAAGAAATCCCACCAATAGCTGCAAGTAGAGATTTGGACCAACAAGAGCACTCGGATGCCTGAAAGAACAGGAAATAATTTTAGGAAAAAAAGGATCCAGATGTTCCAATCCAGATCCAGCAGGCTCAGGAGAGCAAAGATGGCAATAACAGTGTGTGCGCACACAATAGTGCATAGCAGCAAACTACACTATTGAACGTGTGTGCAATCTTGGGGTGAATGGCAGCAACCAAGGAGGTGAACAGAAGCAGTGCTGCAGAGCTGGCTTGCGGGGGGCTCAGGCCTAGGGCTTGGGGGGAGCATCCATCCAGCCGCCTTGAGGTACCTGCTGCACCTGCTATGTACTCTGTTGGTTGTTTTTATTTTGCCAGCTTTTACTGCTACTACAGTGCAGGTTCACTAAAAGCTGTCACTTCAACAAAGCTTGTTATTTTGCCAAAATGTGTTACCTTAGAGTTTGCTATGGGCTTTATACGAATTGCTTACATGCAGAAATCCAGCACACACTAACTTCTGACATTATATGTGCTAAAATGAGGACAATGAAAAAGAGAAGTGTCCAGTTTAATTGTGAGTTTCACAGCTGCTTTGAAATTTGAAGGAAGCTGATAACAGGTAACATTTATGCTTTTTTATTTATTTTTTCTGCTGCTGATCCACTAGTGAGAATTCTTGCATCTTCTGCAGATTTAAGTAATATTTAAGTTCGCAACACGCACACTATATGGTCAACTGTGGCCAGAGGGACAGGGGGCAGTGTAGCCATTATTTTAAGGGCCACATGGTCCATCTGGTGATATCCACTGCAAACTCCATCTGGTATAGGGGGCCTTCATCTTGTGGCTGATTTGGCCAGAGACAGATGGGTGCTGCTGCTTGTATACTGCACCGTATACCGTGCTCCTGCACAGCAGCATCTCTATGTGGTGTCGGGGGTGGTCTTGCAGTCCCCGAGGCTGGTGGTCTTAGGGGACTTCAATACACACTCCGACGCCAGTCTTAAGGGGGCGGAGCAAGAGTTCATGGCTGCCATGCAACAATGGGCATGTCTCAAATGGGGAGTGGCCTGAGTCCTGAGGGGGGGGCATACACTGGATTTGGTATTTTGTACTGGTCTTGAGGCGGGGGGGTGGGTCTGTTAGTGGGGATGTGTCAATAATAGCCTCGTCATGAACAGATCTTTATCTCCTATGGGCCAGTCTTCTCTTCTGGCACAGGTCTGCCCCCAGCAGGGTGAGGAACCGGTTCATTTTGTTCGCCCCCAGAGACTTATGAAACTCAAGAGGTTCCAGATTGCTCTGGGGGATATACCTTCCAGTCTTGACAGCTGACAGCTCAATGACCTTGTTGCTTTTTGGAACACCCTGTTAGCTGAGGCCGTTGACCAGAAAGCTCCCAGGCATCCGCTCCCAAAGCATCAGCAACACAGGGCTACATGGTTCACGGAAGACCTGCATCGGCTGAAGCAGAAGGGGAGACTGCAACAGTAATGGTGGCGTTGTACCTGTACTGAAAGTGACCGGTTGCAACAAAGAGCTGTTTTAAAAGCCTACGCTGCAGCTACACGGGTAGCAAAGAAGAGTTTCTTTGCTACCATCATATCATCCACAGGGCCTCGTCCAACTGAGCTTTTCTGGGTGGTGCAGGGGCTGGTCAGTCTGGCCTGTCTCCGCCTGGAACTGGAATCTTCCAGTGCTCACTGAGACTTGTTTATTGACTATTTTGCAGATAAAATCTCTCATATAAGCTTATAATAATGTTCACCACAACTTCGACGTTGCACTTGAAGCAGTAGGTGTGCCTGAGATTATGGATGTCTTGTCCAGCTTTATGGGATCAGTTTCAGCAAGTGACATGTGCCGATGGCAATGAGGGCCACAACTTGTGAACCTGACCCATGCCCGTCATGGCTGGTCAAGACCAGTCGGGAGACATTGGGGCCACTGCTGGCGGGGGTTATCAACACCTCATTTTGCTAGGGCAAGGTACTAGGGTGCCATCTCTTTACATTGATTCCCTGGCCAGCTTTTGGCCAGTCTCTAACCTTCCCTTTTTAGGGAACGTTATTGGACGGGTGGTGACCCAGCAGCTCCAGGGGCATTTGGACCGCATCGATTTCCTTGATCCCTTGCATCTAGCTTTTATCTGGGTTATGGCACTGAGACTGCACTTGTGGCCTTGGTTGATGATCTGGGCCAGGAGTTGGACCGAGGATGGCCCACTCTTCTGATATTAGATCTTTCCGTGACTTTTGACACAGTTGACCATGAGATGTTGGTGATTTTCCTGCAGGGCTGTGCTGGGGTAGGCAGGATTGTTCTTGAATGGTTCAGCTCTTTTCTGGTTGGAAGGACTCAGTGAGTGGCTCTGGGGAACTTTTCTTCATCTCCTCGGGATCTCATGTGGAGTTCTACAAGAACATTTTGTCCCCTCTCCTGTTCAACGTATATGTGCAGCCTTTGGGCAAGATCGTGAGAGGGTTTGAGGTTTGGTGCCATAAGTATGTTGATGACACGCAGCTTTACCTTTTTAAAAAAATGTGACCTAGGCCCTGCAGTCTCTGTGTTTACCCAGTGTTTGGTGGCAGTGGGGGATTGGATGAGGGTGAGCCATCTGAGGCTGAATCCTGACAAGATGGAGGTGATGTTGGTGGGAAGGGGCGAGGGAGTAGAGGCTCCCATCATTGATGGGGTGCGTCCTTCTTTCGGTCCTCAGGTTCGGAGCCTGGGTGTGCTCCTTGATTCGCAGCTCCGCCTGATTGTCCAGGTGGTAGCTGTGGTGAGGAGCGTTTTTTGTAAATTACATATGGTCCATAAGTCTTTGGCCATATATCTCAGACTCTGATCTTGCCACCATTATCCATGCCTTCACATCACCCGCCTCCTTGTGGGGCCACTGGCGGCCTATAGTCTTCCGAGCCCGATTTAAGGTGTTAGTTCTTACCTTTAAAGCCCGATACTGCCTGGGCCCCGCCTACGTGCGTGACTGCCTCACCTCTTGGATCCTGGATCAGCTCCTGCTGGCAGCCGGGAGTGCTCTCTTGGAGATCCGCCAGGTTGGATGTTCTCAGTGGCCATGCCACGACTGTGGAACTCTCCCGGCAGAGGTCTGTTTATCCCCAGAGCTTTCCTTCTTCCGTAGACAATGTAAAACCTGGTTGTTTTGCCAGGCATTTGGCGAGGGAGATGGGTAGTGGGTGGGGTTGGTTTTTTTGTTTGTTTTTTAAGGTGGTGTATTTATTTGTCAAACCTCATGTGTTTTATTCTAAATTTTATATTTATATTTTTGCGATCATGTTTTTATAGATTTATTGTTAGCTGCCCCATGCTGCCATTGGGCAGGAGGGGACGGAATACTAAATTATGAAAATAAATTTAAAAAATAATTTTAAAGACAATTTAGTGAGTTTTCAAAGAAATGTAATATGAAATGCAGCTCTGCGACATGGGAAAACATTCATTCAACAGTATATTTAATTGTGGTAATGGCTAGCTGGATCTGGAGGATTCTGTAACAAAAGTGCAGGCAGCTCACAACAACATGGTTATGACATACAGCATAAGAGAGTGTTGATGAAACTATGCCAATGCCAATGCCAATCCAGTTTAAAAGGTTGTTGAATTTTTTTTTTTTAATGTTAACACCCCTCAGGAATAAGAAATAAAACAAACAGCAATGATTGTCAGAGCTAAAACATATTTCTAAAACACGTATTATTTAAAGAATTTTCATGGAAAAGCAAGGAGGGTGGAAGAAACAATGGTCCTTTGAGGACTCTGAAATAACACAAGGGCATGTTTTGTAGAGGCTGTTTCAGAAAATCTTTTCACATCAGTTTAATTAGATATAGAATGTTAAAAAAGAGGCCTTCAAAATTCTTTACCCGTTGCACTTATACCAAGAACATTTGCTGTAAGCAAATGTACCATCTTGCAATATATTAAATATTATGTAAATATGATGATTAAATATGATGTAAATCAGAGCTCTGTGGCCCCTGCCACTCCCACAAAATTGAAGTCAACAAGAGTACACTTACTATATAAAGGGTATTTTCAGAAGTGACGATGTCACACTTTGCCACACTCCAAAACCACCGTCACTTCTGTTGGCAGCCACCAGATGGTCACCACGCTTTGCCCCGGACCGTGGCAGCAGTCACCACTGGTAGTGATCTCGGAAAATCACGGGGAACAGCCGGCGATAAGCACTATTACAGTTTGGGGCAAAGCATGGTAAGGCGCATCGACATGTTTGTTCTGCGTATAAGCCTGCCCCAGGGCAGGGTGGCGGCCGGTATCCTGGATTGGATCTAAGTGTGGCAGCGTCACTTCTGAAAATACCCAAAGTTAAGCATGTACATAACATTTTCAAGACCGGAGCCCGCTATGGTCATAATATTATTATTATTATTATTATTACTTTATTGATGGCACTGGCTTCGCCATGGCCCAACCAACAAAACAACAAACATACAAAAACTAAGTTAATAGAATCCATAGACTATAAATAAAAAGTAACAATAAATTATAATTATATAATTGTATAAGTTTGAAAATCAATCATTGATACAACAGCAGCAAAATCATTAATATCAAACATCTGCCCTATGTCAAAAGGTCCATCCAAGCTCCTGCGTGAAACCAATCATCAGCCAGACCAGCAAGATCCATACAAATCTCAAGACCACATTGCAGAATGACTACAATATAGCCTCCAACATTGCTGGACCAACCAATACCAATAGTGTTCCACTATTGGGGAAAGGTCAACACACACACCCAAAATAAAGATAAGATGATAACGCAATAGAGGTCAATAGATTTTAATATCCCATGCCCACTCAACCTAATCTAGATGGAAGTTGCCAAAAAGCTATGGGACCTTCTCCTTCCTGTAGTCAACTGATGTTTAATATATATTCTCTTTTTATGGTCATAATAATTTAGAAATGTTTATTTAAATCATTATTGAATTTATTTTGTAATTGTGACACATGGTAATATATTCCTGGTAGATGACTCAGCTGCCTCTATAGTTGAATATTAACTAGCATACACACGCTCCTAACTAAGAGAGAACCCTCAACTCAAAATTACAGCCTTGCTCTGACTGATAAGTTCCATAAAACTGATTAAATTTTTTTTTTTTAATCTCTGCTACAAATCTTCCCCATTACTTTGAAAGGCATATTTGTAGTGAATATCATCTGAACAGGCTAACTCAAAACAAAAGTTGTGTGCTTCTCCTTAGGAAAAAACAATTATTTGTATTGTAAAGAAATGAAGCAAGGGCTTTAAAAAGCTGAACAGAACCTTTGACTTGATTTCCTCTTTAATATTTTAAAGTTAATTGAAAATATTATAAATCAAATGGAAAAACCAAAGAATTTTGATATTATATTTATAGAAATCAAACACAATATGTTAATATGTCACAATCAAATACATTGAATAATGATCAGACTATGAATACTACATATAAAAACGAAATACCTGCAATCTATCAGCATGAACCTTTACTCCACCAACAATTCCCTTCTTAAAGGCTGCCAGCATATCTAATATTGGATTGAATCTGCTTCCCCTAAAATTTTGAAGACAAATGCATTAATATTGCATACATATAAAATCTCATTACAAATGATATTTATCTAAATGTCTGTGGCATACCGTATGTTATCCTCCCGGATAAGTACAACGAACAAGGGACGACCAGGCATTTTCCAATACTGTTTAATGAATTGCAAGGCATTCTAGAAAAATACAGAAACATATCAGTTTGGTGCAAGGAAACGAAGAGTACAGTATGTTGCAAGAATAATGAAATATTTGAAAATATAAAAATACCTCAATATCAAGGTATTTAATTTGTGGTCTTAAAGAATGTGCGACCGGAAATAGTCTAAACGCTGCCCGCAGCACTTTTACATGCCGCATGATTACAGGTGCGAGCGGGCGGCACTCATGTAAAAGCAGCCTAAGAATATTAATACTTCCACCAGAAGATAGTTTGAATCAGAACAGCCCTTAGCCATTCATCATTCTCCCAAAGGAAGACTGTCTGCTTTGGGGGTTTCACAAGCCTCTTTTCCAGAGAATCAGGTGCTCCACTTTATGTCAACACAAAATATACATCCTCAACCTCAAATCAAAATAAACTTTTTGTTACCAAAGGACAGCCACTAGGTAGTATATAGGAAAATTTGGTTCACTTACCTTAGTGAATTTTCCTTCTTCTCTCCCAGGAAGGCAGGCGGTCTACCTGTGGGGAACGAGGAGCTAGTCTCTTCGTGCCACCGCCACTGCTTGGCATGTGGCTGGGATCCTGGGGGTCTGGAAACGCCTGCACTTTCCCCTGTATCTATGTTGTTAAGGGGAAAGGCGCCCGCACAAAGTTGCTCCACCTACAAGCCCCGTGCTACCCACCCTGAGAGTGGGGAGGTCTGGGGCAAGGGAACCTGCTCTTTGGGGCACTCAATTTAAATCCCTCTCGAGAGAAACAGGGAGCAGGGTGCTTCCCCCCAAACTAAAAACTGATGGAATGTAAAAGGAAAAAAGAAAAAGAAAACTAATTTCTTCTTTGAGGGAGAAGAAAATTTCTCCTGATACACTGCTGGAGGCAGGAAGAGATCTGTGGTCCGGGACTGGGGTTAGCTCCTCCCCTGGTCTCGGCTGTCAGTGAAAAGCCTGATCCTGCCTCTGATTGGAGAGAAGGAGCTAAACCCAAATTAGGACCGCCTGCCTCCCCTGGTGAGAGAGATTGACAGTACAGCAACAGTATTTTAATTGTTCATTCAAGATAACTTTGTTTCTTTGCTAAATATATTACAGGTTACTAATTAAGTTGCCCCCTCTTCCCCATTTGCAATGCTATACATCACCACACTTCCAGAGCTGTTCAATTTATTCCTAAATGCTAAATTTATTATATTTAATCAATTTTTATGTAAGATGAGCAATAAACAGGCAGTTACCTTAATGTCGTCAATCAGCATCATAACATCCTGAGACATGTAGAAGTCACTGAGATCGAAAATGATCGGGTAGCAAACTACTGTCTTTCCTAGTATTCGATAAATCTGTAGGAGGATTGGTGAACATTCATTGCTTTAAAATAAATTACACTGATAAATGTTTCCACTTTTAAAATACTGACAAATACAACTGCAGTCTTTTAGCGCTGTTAAAATAATAATAATAATCTGCATATTGAACAGCTGAAGAAAGGTGCACTTTGGAATCCTTGGTCTTACAGGATAAGCAAATCCAGTGTTCTTTAAAATTAAAGTATCTCACCCTTAAAATAACCAGCCCTGTCTTGGGTAAGTATTGTTGTAATTAGGTGTCTAGAAAAGCCATGAAATAATGTAACGGTAAGATAGTTTATGCTTTATCCTTAATGGGTTTTTAAAAGTAAATTAAAAGCATTAAAATATATATACAAAGTAAGATTACACTAAGTTCAATCATTTAAAAAGTTCTTTTCAGATTTCTTCCGGTATCTATACTAATTATAATATATAAAGCATTGATTTTTTGCAAGGACCTTTGATGTTCCAAGGCATCCCATAGGTCTGTCTGGTCTTCCAGACAATCCAAGTTTGTCATTCATTCCCAAATGGAAGTAGGCCTGTAATTTAAATGGAAATAAATTAAATTAAGTACAAACTTAACATTCAAATGCATGCTAGAAATGGAGATAGTACATCTCTGCCTGAGGAGGAGGCATGGAACAGGAAAAATGGAAATTTTATTTGTTATGGGATTAAGGAGGATAAATATTGAACCGAGAAATTCTTCCTGTTGGCTTTTTGGAAACGTGATCAGTATCACAGGATGAGGTACAAGTGTATTAAAAAAATTAGCTTGGCCTAACAGTTTTAGTAAATACCAAATACTGCTGCAGTATGACTGTTTTGTGATTCTGTAATCTATCCTTCTAAAAATAACTGAGAGAATTTGGTGCAGGAAAAGGGCAGAGTGAAGCTTTACTCCCCCTTTTTTGTGGCGGTTAGCGGGGTAGGAATCATGCTGTCGTATGGCTCCCTAAGAGCTAGGTGGTGCGCTCGCCCCCATCACCACTTGGGGAGCGGGGGGGCTCTTAAGGGCGGGGGCCCCAGTCCAGGCTCGGCACGGCTGGAATGGGGCACCAACCTGCCCTGAACTGAGGAGAGGGTGAATTTGAAGTGTCAAATCACCTGGGTTAGTTTGGCAAGAACTAGCTCTGCCTCCTTTCCTGCTATGTATAAGCTTGGTTCCTCTCTGCTATATACACACAGGTTCTTATATATATGATTGTGTTTTTTTCTGTTAACATTATGCATACCATGTAATAAAGTTGCGGCTGATGCCTCTTTAACCCAAAGCGTGTCCTGACTGTTCTTATGGGTAGTGCGGGCACAAATGTTGAACTGAGAAATTCTTCCTGTTGGCTTTTTGGAAACGTGATCAGTATCACAGGATGAGGTACAAAGTGTATAAATTAGCTTGGCCTAACAGTTTTAGTAAATACCAAATACTGCTGCAGTATGAATGTCTTGTGATTCTGTAATCTCTCCTTCTAAAAATAACTGAGAGAATTGGGTGCTCATGAAAGGAACAGCATGCTAACATTAGGTAATGACACATAGTATAAGGTAAGGTGCTAGATAACCATCTTCAAAATGCTGTTTACAAGTACGTGACCATGGTCTTAATCATGACCATGAACACTACAGTCAGAGTTCTATGCCTCTTCATAAAAGATTTCCTACGATAATGAATTTGCTGCACATGGGTGAGCTCCTTGGCCTGTGTAGAACTCCACTGACTTCTGCTCCCACACAACAAACTCTAGGGTTAGGGTCTTATAATTTTGTGAAGGAGGAAGTTCAAAAGAGATTGATAAATTCATATTTGGACATAACAAGTATTTCACAATATATCTATGTGAACAGACGACTTTTAGATTTCTAAAACATTCAACTAATACAGAACCAAAACATAAAGCAATGAGAATCCATTTTAAATCTTTTATTCTTAGTGTCAAGGAGATTTATGCACAAACAATAGGTTATGCATAAATGAAACATCACACTGCTCTGTGTCTAATTCTAATCAATTTGAGCTGTTTTATTCAACATTATTTCATTGAGTATGTTGCAATGAATGGAAAATTTTCTTCTCTGTTCTTTGAGATCTATGGGATTGTATAAAAACAGTTACACCTAATGGAGCCACGTAACTGTTGATTTAGGAGTAAACATATATGCACATGCAAATCAAATCTTTGAAAACAATACTTGCATAAGCAAATGCTATCTATTTGGACAATTTTAAATGACAAACCCACAATTATTAAAATAAAACTAAATGCCCTATAATTGTCCAAATTACAATAGTAAGATGGCTCTGGAGACCTTCCTATATGCATGCAAGTCCTGCAGGCAAATAAGGAAATTTTAAGGAAAGATATGACTATTTATGATCTTTAAGAGAATGACAGGTTGTGATTAAAATGGGAAGTATAATACCTGCTATGGCAAAAATCCAACCATTTAGAACCCCCCTTGATACAACAAAAGCCTCACTGAATACATCAACTCTTGGGGCTTTATTCAACCCCATCTATCTACTGCTTTCTCAGCCACACAGACTACAGAATGCTATGGTTACAGGTTCTGTAGCAGGGTGCCCTTGGCAGAAGAAAGGCCAGCATGCTAAAGGAAGCCAAAATATAAAATAAAATCCTCCCTACTGGGGTATTGTGGAGAGGAGGAGGAAGAGCTAATGCGAAGCGGTAAGAGAGTCAGAGAATAGCAGCTGTTTTGAGAGCAAATTACTCCACCTCCTTTAATAAACCAAAGCTGATGAAAGAACAGCTCACATGCCTGCAACTCAAGCTGTCTGACAAATTGAACAGAGGGAGCTCGGCCCCTTTTATTTGTAAAGAATCCCATTTTCCTAGCCTATACTGGCCATATTCTGGAAATTAGGCAAAATGTAAATTACCCTGGCATTATTTCAATTTTATTGTATGCTGCATTTAAAAATACCCAACCACCACCAAATGACTGTTGGCATGGAAATAAAGTGATTTTCACTAATTATAAAGCTGGAGTTTGAGCTGTAAAGATCCGAACATGAAAACTGCTAACAAGAGAAGAAATTATCTCCTGTGTAATAAACAGACTGTTACCTAATCTCAGTAAATCACATTGAAGTGGGGAAAAAATAGGAAAATATTTTCATTGTAAAAAAGATTAACAATTTTAGCAAAATGGTATATCAAACGCAGATATAGAGATTAAGCAGCTTTCGTCCGGGCTATGGCACTGAGATTGCGCTTGTGGCCTTGGCTGACAATTTGTGCCAGGAGTTGGACCGAGGGTGGTCCACTCTTCTGATATTATTAGATCTTTCAGCGGCTTCTGACACAGTTGACCACAAGATGCCGGTGACTCGCCTGTGGGACCGTGCAGGGGTGGGAGGGACTGTTCTTGAACGGTTCCATTCCTTCCTGGTCGGAAGAACTCAGCATGTGGTTCTGGGGGATTCTACATGTTCCCCCTGGGAAATCTTGTATAGAGTTCCGCAGGAATCTATTCTGTTTCCAATCCTGTTCAACATGTACATGCAGCCTTTAGGATGCAGCCTTTATGATGCCTGTCGAGAAGTGCATTTGGTAAATTACATCTGGTCCGGTGCCGTCGGCCTTATATCTCAGGTTCCGATCTTGTCACTGTCATCCATGCATTCATAACTTCAAGATTGGACTACTCCTACAACGCATTCTATGTGGGGCTACCCTTGGTGACAACCCAGAGACTGCAGCCGGTGCAAAATGCAGCAACCCGCCTTCTGATGGGGACAGGCTACTGGGAGCACCTAACACTGGTGCTTCGTTCTCTGCACTGGCTGCCTATAGTCTTCTGGGCCTGATTCAAGGTGCTTGTTATTACCTTTAAAGCCCCATATGGCCTGGAGCCCTCCTATCTGTGGGACTGCCTCATCCTTGTGTCCTGGATTGGCCCTTGCGGTTTGCTGGGGACATCCTCTTCAAGGTCCCCCGGATTTCCCAGGGGGTGACATTTGAGAGGGTGTTCTTGGTAGCCGTGCTGTGGCTATGGAATTTCCTCCTGACAGATATTCACCTCTCTCTGGACCTTCCTTCCTTCTGTAGACAATGTAAGACCTGGCTGTTTCGCCAGGCATTTGGTGAGGGAGCCAGGTAGTGTGTGTGTGTGTTCTTTTCTTTGCGGTGAAAGGGGAGTATTCTTTCTGGGCCTTGCTGGATTTTACTTGCTGTTTTTATGATTTTTCATTTGATATTTTGAATTATATATTTTTTATTTTTATATTGATTTATTTATATGTTGTGCATCGCCCCATGTTGCCATTGGGCAAGAGGGGGCAGTATAAAAATAATGAAAATAAATAAAATGAAAATAAATATTATAAAAGACTCTACCAATTGCCCCTATGTCCCAAGAAACAAAAATGTAGCGTTGCCTCATCTCAGTTAGCCGAAGTTTACATAACTAATTAACTTACTAGCTCAAAGCACCAGATTTGCTGATTCAAACAAATTTAACGGAGAACTAGGTTTTCACATTAATGTGCCCATTCAGTCTAGTTTGTTAAAGTGCAGCAATAATTACAGATATCTTAAACTTGCAAAAAAAACCCAGAGGTGACCGTGCTGTGGCAGCAACGCTGCCGCAGACATGGTCCGGACCGGCTTGAGCTGCAGAGCAAATGCTCATGTGGCCGGGCTGGGGGGGGGGGGGGGGTTTTGGGTCTGCTGGCGCCTATGGGAGCAGTGACTGGGGGGGCGACGTGGAGACACACAAATGTGTGGCCAATGTGACCCTGCTCCTGTGTTGCGCCGAGCTCCTGGCCATAACAGACCTTTGATGGCCACCATGACAGCTGGCCATGGTGGATCTGATCTGAGCTGGCAGGAACAGACGTGTGGACACGCTCTGACCCAGTTGGGTTGGTGCTAGCCCAAGCTACAAAACTCTGGCCATTTGCCGAGGTGAAAGCCCAGGCTAACCACCAACATGCCTGGGGTCAGTCTGGGTGAACTCTGGGGCCCCAATAACAAACGTAACAGTGGCCTGTGGGCCAAAGCGGGTTACTATCACATTTGTTTTTACCCAATGAATGATAATGGGTACCTAGATTCTTTTTCAAGAAAAGTGAAAGTTAACTATCATGGTATACGTTTTTTTGTTCTTCTATTCTGCTGCCACTGCTAGTTTATTCTCCTCTTCTGTTTCTCTCCTCTACTATATGCTGCCCTATTTTACTCACCTGCTGATCTTCATCTTTCCTTTTCTCTATCTCCTCTTCCTGTTTTTTAAATCAGATTTTTTGTTGTCTTTTGATCTCTTGCACACTTTTTAACCTTCCTCTGTTACTTTTTTATTTCTACCGACTGTTCTTTTTTCTTTTATTATATATAATATTTCTTTGCACAAATTCTCCATGTTCTAAAGAGCTCAGATTTTAATATGCTATTAACAGTGGCGTGGTCAGTTCAGTAGACTAATAAAATATTTTTAACTGCATTAAGCATCAAAATTTAGTGTTTAAATATAATAAAAATATAATAAATTTGTTAAGAGGAGCAAAAAAATAACATTTTAAAAATTCTTTTTGGCAGATTATGTTCAACATGGCAAAAAATGCTTCAAAATTCATTTTACATTACATTACAAAATTGCACTTTAAGCACAGCAAAGGAGGAAGAAGAAACAGAAAAAGAATGAAATGCAAGAAAGTAAGATGGGAGAGAAAAGAGAGATGAGAGAAGAGACAGTATTAGAAAAATTAAAGAAAATTAAAACAAAACAACCCACAACTCATGCTCTCAGCAGGGGTGGGTGTGGGTTTGTGCCCGCCTTCCCTGAGCCAGATGCTGGGCAGGGAATTGGCAAAGGCTTCTTTGCCCCTCCCCTGCTGCTCCAGAGATGTGGCGCCATGGCCCAATGGGGGAGAAGATTTATTTATGTTATTTCTTTAATATATTTATACCCCGCCCCTCCTACAAAGAGCTCAGGGTGGCTAACAAATCTCAATAAAACAATGTTTAAAATATTTAAATCATCATAAAAATCTCAACAATTAAAACGGGGAAAGAAAAAAATTATAACAAAAAATAAGGAAGGGTAGGGGGATAAAATCCCACTAACCCACCCTCCCCAAAGGCCTGGGTGAACAGCCAGGTTTTACAAGCTCGCCGGAAGGTTAAGAGCCTTGGGGCCAGGTGAGCTTCCTCCGGGAGGGAATTCCAAAGACGCGGCCCGGCCACTGAGAATGCCCTCTCCATTGTGGCCCCCCGCTTAATACTAGTACCTTGAACCTGGCTCGGCACGCTATTGGCAACCAGTGCAGAGCCCGGAGCACAGGTGTTATGTGGTCCCAGCGACCCNAGACCGAAGGAGCCGCTCTGGGGCGCGGCGATCCCTGAGGTATGAGGGGCCGAGACCATGAAGGGCCTTATAAGATTAATACTAGTACCTTGAACCTGGCTCGGCACGCTATTGGCAACCAGTGCAGAGCCCGGAGCACAGGTGTTATGTGGTCCCAGCGACCCGTCCTCGAAAGGAGGAGGGCCGCCGCATTTTGCACTAGCTGCAGCCTCCGAACCAGGAACAAGGGCAGCCCCATGTACAGCGTGTTGCAGTAATCCAGCCTCGAGGTGACGAAGGCTGGACTACTACTGGAAGATGCACCTGGTGGGTGAAGACCCGACCAGCTATATATTCCTGGAATGGCAGGTGCCTCCCCCTCTCCCACCAACTTTAGGGCCACTTGCAGGAACTTTAAAAAAAAATAAAAATCTTACCTGGAACGCTTCTCAGATCCCTTGTGGTGAGTTTAAGGTGGTGTCCCGGGGTGTGTGTGTGTGCAGTCGAGTGCAGGGGAAACCTGCGTAGAGCCCCGGGGAGGGGGAGGGGGAAGCCCCGGTATTTAACTTAAGGAGCCCCTGGGGAGGCACTCGGAAAGCATTTAATTTGTAGAGCACCGCCGCCTGGATCACCGTAGTGGCTCTAGGGAGCCCTGAAAGGGTTCCCGGGTTGGGGTCTACATGGAGCGCTGTGGAACTCAGTTTTCAATTAAGGAGCCCCTGGGAGGAGGCAGCTGTGGAGCACTGCGGCCAGGATCCGCACGGCAACACTTCCGAAAAGTTCCAGGGCTCCTGCGTTGGGGCCCATGTGGAGGGACGGCGCGCCGGGCGGCAACACTCAGACTTTAATTGAGGAGTCCGTGGGAGGGGGCACCCGTGGAGTGCCATGGCCGGGATCCGAATGGCGGCACTCGGGAAAAGTTCCAGGGCTCCTGGGTCGGGGCCCATGTGGAGTGCCACTGCGCTGCAACACTCAGTATTTAATTGAAGGTCCCCTTTGGGGGGGGGGGGGCACATGGAACGCCGCCGTCTGGAGTGGCGCGGCGGCGCTCAGTAAGCATTTGGAGGGGGGGTCACATGGGGCACTATGGAGCGCCACCATTTGGCAGGCATTGGGGGTAGTCCTGGGGAGGGGGGCTATTACAGGGCACTCCTACAGGGCCTCTGGGGGTGGGGCCCATGGGGAGCGCCATCTCCTGGCTAGCGCGGTGGCCTCAGGAAGCAGTTAGCTGCCCTCTAGGATGGGGCCCACAGGAGGTTTTCACTAAACATGGCCCCCTTTAAAAATAAAATAAAATGGGGGGGGGGGAAAGCATTGTACTGGGGGACACATGTATGAGTGCCACTACCCCATGGCGGTGGCGCTCAAAGCACTACACCATGCATGCCCTCTCCCCCCCTCATGCGACACAATTGAGGTTAACAAAACCTTTTCTTTGTGTTTCTGCTAAGTACAGGTCAACATGGCGCATACAAGATCTAATCGGGGTGGCAGGGGTTCTCAGGCCACAGGCCCCTGATCCTCTAATGTGGGGAGGGGGCGAGCCAGGTCGAGTGCGGCTGCCACCCCTGCTCCGAGGGGGGACCGGGAGCAGCTAGACAGCGCTCCTAGGTACACCCTGCAGAAGGTGATGGCGATGCTAACCACTGCGTTGGAGTCCGTGCACGCTCAGAGCTTGGGCGAGGCAGCCAGAGCTGCCCCGTCTCCCAAATGGGTGCAGGGCCAAGGAGGGCAGGTCCCTGTCCCCACCAGAACAGCGAGTGAGGTGGGATTACTGGAGGCGGATGTCAGGAACATGGCTGGAGGGATGCAGGCAGCCTTGATTGATGCACCGGGGACAAGTGGGATACTGTCGGCACGGACGGAACAAAGTGAGGGGTCCACGGGTCCCCCAGTTACCTGTATTGTAGGGCTCCGTGGGTGTTGGCCTGGTCTGTACTGCGGGCGTTGCCGCTGGGCCTAGTCCTGCAGCTGAAGGCTAGGCCGTGCAGTGGTACTGGGAGAAATCGGCAGCACTGACGCTAGATGCCAACGCTGCGACCCCAGTTTGGGATACAACGGTTTTTGACATGGGAGTACATGTCAATTACGGGTGGCCAGGTTTTACTCTGGGCTTACATGCTTATGCCATCCCCAACTCCTTGTCCAGCGATCATCTGTCCCTCACAACCAAGGAGATGATATGGAAGGGGGAATTTATTGACATTTTAATGTTACACGGGGAGGAGCCGGGCGATGAGGGAGGAGAGTCTGACAAGGGGGGTAAGGGCAAACGAAAAAGGTCCCCGCTACCCAGAACATGGAGAAAATATTCAGCCTGTTTTTACATCTACATGGGGGGTGGGGGTGGCATACAGATTCCCAAGTAGGGTATGGCAGCTAATTCAATATGCCGCTATTATACAAAAAGCTTACTTAGATTTTGGGGGGACAGCCTGGCTCGCATACAGTGAAATGTTTTGTCGTGGGGCCGCATCTAACACACACCCCCGCACATGCTGGGATATTATTGATTATAACATGCACTCACAAACCATGGCCCCTCACTGTGCTGTTGTAGGCATCCAAACGGGGAGCGGGGTGGTGCTGCCAGGGCTTTCAAAGTAAGTTTCTGGTAAGCCAGTATGCTGGGCTTTCAGTGGGAAGGGGTGTTTTTGTGCCCAATGTAAATACGCCCATGCCTGTGCAAACTGTGGAGGTGGTCACCCTGTCTCTTCCTGTTTTAAGGGGCGGTCCGACTCCGGGAAGCAGAGGTTTACAAGCGGGGCCCCAAAACAGGAATGGCAGGGGGGGGGGGGGACAACAGGCAGGAGGGGGTCATGGGTTTGGCCCATACGCTAATCAGGCTTGAAGTGCTAGGTCCCCTTCTTCAGCATTACACGAATAGGCTGGACGCTAATTACTTATGGCGGGGGTTTTCGAGATTCATTACATGGGTCCATGGGTCAACCAGATGGCTAACAACCTGAAATCTGTGCAGGGAATGGAGGATGTGGTTTGGAATAAACGTAGTAAAGAGATAGCGGCGGGGAGGGTGGCGGGCCCATTCGGCTCCTGTCCATTTCGTCCTTTTAGGTGCTCCCTGCTGGGGATAGTGCCTAAAAAGACCCCGGGTGAGTATCGATTGATACATCACTTGTCATACCCCAGGGGCAGTTCTGTCAATGATGGAACTGACCTCGTGCTGTGCTCAGTACAGTACACATCATTTGATGCTGCGGTGAGTATCATATGTGCATGTGGTAAGGAGGTGCTCATGGGGAAGCGTGACATGAAGTCGGCTTTCTGCCTGATGCCGGTATCCCCGAGGGACTTCGACCTCTTGGATTTTTCCTTTAGGAGTCAGTTCTTCTACGACAAGGCCATGCCCATGGGCTGCGCCATTTCCTGCTCTGCTTTCGATCGCTTTAGCATCATACTTGAGTGGGCAGTGAGGGACAGGTCAGGTTTACCGTACGTATTGCATTATCTTGATGATTACCTCTTCTCGGGGCGGGAGTTCAGCTTCAAACGTGTGTTCAGCTTATGTCTGTGTTCAGTACAGTAACAGCTGAACTGGGCATCCCTTTGGCTGGGGGAAAGACAGAGGGTTCAGCAACCCGGCTCTCCTTTTTGGGGATAATGATTGACACGGTCTCTTGCACATCGAGTTTCCCTCCTGACAAGCTGGCTTCTCTGCGGGAGCTGCTAAGACGAATGGTGGGCGCCAGGAAGGTGACATTAAGAGCCATGCAAACTTTGCTTGGCCACTTAAACTTTGCCTGCAGGGTAGTTGCCCCCTGGAGGGCTTTCTGCGCACAGCTAGTCTGAGCCACGGCAGGCATGATGGCCCCCCATCACCGCGTTCGGATATCCAAAGGCCTTCAGGAGGACCTTGGGGTCTGACTAACGTTCCTCGATAGTTGCAATGGGATTTCTCTGTGGAGGGAAGGGCATCTGCTGGAGGCGGACCTTCAGGTGGTATCCGATGCTGCGGGGTGGGGAGGATGAGTTTTGGGGTTTTCTTTCAGGGCAGCTGGTGTGCCCAGCAGCGACTGTCTGAATGGGTTGCTACGGAACTACTCAGGGACATAACTTTTCTGGAGCGCTTCCCATTACTGGCGGCTTTGGAGCTCTGGGGGCAGCAATTCCGGGACTCCCATGTATGTGTTTGGTCTGACGATCAGACAGTGGTACAGGTAATCAACCAAAAATCCAGTAAGTCCAACAGAGTCATGGTCTTGGTCCGTTGGTTTGTGCTGAAGTGCCTTTCCCTTAACATGTATTTCTTGGCTAAGCATGTGCCTGGTGTACATAATGATATTGTTGATTCCTTCTCTCATTTTCAGATGGAGCAGTTTCATTCCCTAGTGCGAATATCCACCCAGAGGTGATGCCGGAGGTCTTGTGGAAGCTTGGGAACACAGATTAGATATGGGTGCTAGAGCTGCTGTATCGAGCTCAACCTGGTGAGCATACGCGAGCTGTTTTTGAGACTTCCGCAAATTCCTGTCAATGCACAGGTTTCAGGAGAAATGGTCCATCCCTCCCTGTCACGTAGAGTGGTTCACGGTGCACTTGACTTGCTGTGGGTTGGCCCCGCATACCATAAAGTGTTGCCTGTCAGCTATCGCCTTTTTCTGCAAGGCGCATGGGGTGGTCGATCCATACGCGGGATACATGCTCCGCAGGGCTGTCGAGGGGTGGGCTAGGGAATGGGGGCCTAGCAGGGATACACATCAAGAGATACCTGTCAATGCACTGGCCCGTTTAGTTGCCTCGCTGTCTCAGCTCTGTTCATCTCCCTAGGAGATGTTGCTTTTCCAGGCGGTTTTCTCTACAGTATTTTTTGCAGCATGAAGGATCAGTGAGCTGGTACCTTCTTTCCGGTGTGATTGGCCTGGCATGGCCCTGGAGTTACGGGACATGGCCCAAGTGCCTGACTCTATTGTCATCCTGATTTGGCGATCCAAAACTGATCAGGAGGGTCGGGGCCACCTATTGACGTTGCACCGATTTCCAGTCGGGGTGGTGTGCCCGGTCTTGACAATGGATGCCTATTTGGACGTTTGCCCATGCCTGCAGGGCCCCCTCTTCATTTGCCGGGACATTTTTGTCCAAATTCCAATTTCAAGCTATTTTTAAAAAGGGCATATGGGTCACACTCTTTCCGAATCGGGGCTGCATCCATGGCAGCTGCGGTGGGGGGGGGAGGGCTGCTGGCCTCTCAGATTAAGGCAATTGGCAGATGGAGGTCACGCGCTTATCGCACTTACATACAGCCATTCAGCCCTTCTCAGTAGACTTTGACAAGTCGGCAACAATATTATGTTTTATCATCTGCAGACGTGGGACTTCTCCTCACCATCTGGATATGTGGGCACAGCATTGTGTGTTGGGCCAAACGCCAAGCAGCCAATTCAGACTTTGGTACCCAGTTGGGTTGTGGACTGCGGGCCTGCCTTTACTGGTTTGGGTGCAGTGGAATGCGATGGGAACACCTGATGCCTTCACTGTTCCGCAGGGCTGTACGCTTCGGGCCGCCTGACATCCTGGTCATCCACTTGGGTGAAAATGATCTTGGCCTGCGCAATGCATGGGAGCCCACTGGCGAGATGAAGAATAACATCTCCGAATTGGTAGCTGCCTGGCCACAGTCCTCCATATGGTGGTCAGACTTGCTAGAGCATCGCACTTGGCGGTATACCACCAAGCCAGGCAAAATAGAGCGAGCCAAACGAAAGATCAACAGAGCTATGTGGGCATTCTTAGAACACGTAGGAGGCCGGGTGGTACACCATGAACGGATTATGTGCCGGGATGCAGGCCTTTTTCTAAACGATGGAGTACACTTGTCTGTGCATGGGAATGCTCTTTGGCTGGATGTTTTGAGGGCTGTCTTCCATAGCCATTTAGGGGGGGAAAAGGGTTGAGTGAAGTTTTCCTCCCCCTTTTCGTGGTGGTTAGCGGGGTAGGAACCATGCTGTGGTAAGGTCCCCTAAGAGCTAAGGGGATGCACTTGCACCCCATCACCACTTGGGGAGCTGGGGGTTCTTAAGGGTGGGGACCCCAGCCCAGGCTCGGCATGGCTGGAATGGGGTGTCAACCTGCCCTGACCCAAGGGGAGGGTGAATTCGAAGGGCTGAATCACCCAGGTTAGGCCGGCGAGAACTAGCTCAGCCCCCCTTACCTGCTTTGTATAGCATGGTTCCTCTCCGCTTCATACACACAGGTTCTTATATTGGTTGTTTTTGTTAATATTATGTATACAATGTAATAAAGTTGCTGCCCATGCCTCTTTTAGCCCAAAGCGTGTCTTGACTGTTCTTATGGGTAGCGCGGGCACAAACAGACTTAGCCCACTGATCTAGGCTGTTTTTGCATTATCCTTTAGGATGTCCCAGCTACTAAGTAAAGTAGATAATAACAAATTACATCTAGGCTTATTGACCCAAGACGTATATCTAAGCACATTCCCAACTTTCAATTACTTGCTAAATACTGCAACCAGGAATGTACTATTGACCAATAATGCACCTTTTATGGAACTTGATGGTTTAATTAGTAAGAAACAAAAAGCTAGATAGTTCCATCACAACATAGAAAGCAGTTTTAATTGCTTACAAACAAGAGATTAGTTTAATCTAAGGGAAATGCATGTCTAAGTAATAGATGTAGTCTCTTACTTTGACAAGTTCCTGTTGAGCCCATATCTGAATGGGTTCCACCTGTTGCGGTGTCTGAGTTTGGATTCCATATGTGTTCAGAAAAACTTGTAGCCTACAAAAGAAAAGTCAATTGCAGGATTTGGTTGCAGCAGAATTGGAATCTTCTTTTAAACAAAGGTTTACATAGCAATTACTCAAAAAAAATGCTGGATTTCATAAGTAAATAAAAAATAGTTTTACACCCTCTTCTTTGAGAAACTTTGGCAAAAGTTAAAATCATAACTACATTACTTCTTACTGTAGAAACTCTTAATACAATTGAATTGCTTACCGTTGACTTTCTGCTACCAGAGCCAAATGGATTACTAAATCATTTTCTAGAGGACCCTAAAAAACATGTGTAAAAAAACTTTATTGGCACAACAACTAACTGGTTATTGTTTGTTACCTGAAAAACAAGGACAATATTAACAATATATAAACAGTTCATTAATATTACTGACATAATCTGGCTGCATTGCTACTTTTCCTTGCCATTTACTGTCTACTAATCAATTTGACAGTGTAGACAGGATAATGGAGCACTATAGAACTAGAAGCTATAAATCTCAGAGCTACCTGAGGACATGCACTGTCAATGGCAGTTTGAATGATACATACTGGGGAGCAAAGGATAATACCCTTTGTTGCCACCTTTTTATATTTTTGGAACAGACAAATAACAAAAATGTGACTGAAACTATGTGTTGTAAAAATCCTTCATTTTATTTTTCTGAAACAATACAAGGTTGTACTGCTGGTATATTTGCTTGGTGGTACATATCATAATATTATCTTCCTGTAATTCCTGTAAGGAATTAATAAGTCAGCTGATTGAATGGCTTATATTACCATTGTTAAAAGAAAGATAATGGCTTGAATAATTTAAATCAAAAGTATTTTTGTCTGGACAACTGGTTACATATAGTTTACCAAAGGCTAAAATAATTCTAGATACAGTGTATCATTAATTCAGGGCACAGCAGGGGAAGGATAAATTACAGTATTTGCAAAAAAATGACACCAATAGTAATGAATTAAATGTTCCCTTTTAACTTGTAACATACTTAACTAGCTAAGTTGTTAGGTGTAATCTCCTTTCATTCCTTCTATATCATCTAGTGTAGTCTATATACACATTCTGATTGGAAAAACCATGCATAGGAGGAGATTCTGTAGTCTCCCTTCCTTTGAAATCACACACAAACTCTCTCTTGCAAAGTTTTCTAGCTCCTTCCACTCAGAGCTTCCATTTATTGTTCACTTTTCTCAAATTAAACAGTATTTAATCTAAAATAATAAAATAATCACAAATAACTTAAGCAAAATGCTAGATGTAGGTTCTTCCTGGCTATGCTGTTGAGCCTCTCTCAGCAGCTGCTGCTTCTCTCAGTTGTCAACCTTCTGAACCAACGGTTCAGCCCTTTATAGTGTCCCTCCCCTGCTGGCTCACAGTTGGGGTCACTTAAGCTAACCAGGTTCTGACATCTGCCTCAAAGGGCTGCCTTCTTCAGCAACTTCACACTAGTGCTCTATTACACTATGGTATTCACAAAAGGAAAACTTGATCTGTCCTAACACTAACACTCTCTCTCTCTCTCTCTCTCTCTCTCTCTCACACACACACACACAAAATACATATATTGCAATGTACCACCAATATCAGGGGAAGCTGGATAAAGAGTTGGAAACTCAATATAACAGTTGTCCTGGGAAGGAAATAATAGATCAAGGATGAAGAACATTTCCTCCCCTGTAGACCACTTAAAAAACTTAATATAAGCTCCGTAGGCAGGACTGGAGTTGGTGTAGGGTGGGCTTAACCCTCACCTTTCTACATGAAAAAATTACACTCGAGTTATCATGGCGTGGATTTCAACCCCAAGCTGATTTTGGCCTGGGGATTGAAAGCGTGCAATAAAGTGTAACTTTTTTTTTACAGTAGCCACAAAATCTATGCCCAGTACACACACACACACACACAGACATTATAGAGTCTGTTTTATGAGAAATACCAGCTCCACACATGAATAAATAACAACCAACACTACTCGTTTTTCTTTGCAAAAACATTATTTTTTTATTCAAACTACAGAAAATGGTTTTTATGAAGTTTAACTAGCTATATAAGTCTGAAATGGCCTTAAAAATGTTGATTTGACTGCTTTTAAGCTGGGGTGGATGTCCACCCCAAAATGCATTGGAGTGGATGTCCACCCCAATAGGAAAATTGATGCTGGGGTGATTTTTCACCCCAGGCCTTTTTTTGAGTTTTTTATTATACAAGTCAAACGGTAAGAGATATCTGGATGAAATTTGAGTATGTTATGCCCAGAGGTGCTGGTGACAATGTCCTAAAATCTCAAACTTGTAGAGCCACGAATTGCTATATTTTTTCATGTTTTTTTCCACCGGGGGATTTCTACCCCAAGCTGATTTTGGCCTGGGGATTGAGAGTGCGCAATAAAATGTAACTTTTTTTTACAGTAGCCACACAATCTATGCCCAGCACACACACACACACACACACACATTATAGAGTCTGTTTTATGAGAAATACCATCTCCACAGATGAATAAATAACAACCAACACTATTCGTTTTTCTTTGCAAAAACATTATTTTTTATTCAAACTACAGAAAATGGTTTTTATGAACTTTAACTATCTATATAAGTCTGAACTGGCCTTTAAAAATGTTGATTTGTCTGCTTTTAAGCTGGGGTGGAAATACACCGCAAAATGCATTGGGGTGGATTTCCACCCCAATAGGAAAACTCTATTGATGCTGGGGTCATTTTTACCCCCGGCATTGTTTGTGTATGTTTTTTATTATAGAAGACAAACGGTAAGAGATATCTGGATGAAATTTGACTGTGTTATGCCCAGAGGTGCTGGTGACAATGTCCTAAAATCTCAAACTTGTAGAGCTACGAATTACCATATTTTGTCATGTTATTCCCACCAGGGGATGGGGAAAAAAAACATTGTGATAGGTTAGGGTTTTAAAGGATGTTTTGAGAATGGAGAGGGAAGGGGAGGGGCCAGATAACAGAATCATCCCTATCCTTGAAAGTATGCCCTCATCATCACTCCCTTTTCTCTGAGCTCGCTCTTTCAGGACTTGTGTGCTAGGACTTGGTCCATGAACCAGACTGAGAAACTAGAAAGAGACCAAATAGAAAATAGCTGCAGGCTGGATTTCATGCATGGGTCCAAAGTCCCCCACCTCCACAACAGAAAAACATGAACAGCAACGTGGACAAATAGACACAAAAGACCATATGAAAAGGCTGTCCAGCCAATTTGCGTAGAAGATTTTAACATGAAAGGGAGAAATGAGGACAGAGAAGTAAGGAAGAAGAGAGCACTTACTTTGCTTCTCTCTGCTTTACATAGTCACTAAGACCTGTCTGCTCATATTTTTGGAATATTTAAAGGTGCAGGGTGGGGAATAGACATGTTTTGGAATTTATAGGGAGAGCAGGGTTTGCTATAACTACTTGTGAAAGGTGGGGTAAGCGCAAGGGATGGTTGTCTGTGTCCCCTGTGGGGAATGGAGAGGGTACAAAGCAAGGGGGATGGAGGAATTTTTATGAGGAATATGGGGTAGGGAAAATGTGGGGTTGGAAAGGTAGGAATGATTGCTGTATTGGAGTTATTAACTGACGTGATTTTTTAAAATGAAATAAGATTAAGGCATGTGGGGAGGGAAGACAAGAAGGTGTTTGAGGGTATTTAAATATTGTATTTAAATACAATAAATACAAGTATTGTTGTATTTATTATATGCCACCCTGAAGCCTCCTTGGAGAAGGACAGGATTTAAACTGAATACAACACCAACAACAACAATAGTATCCATCTAACACGCTGGCTGTTAACCAAGGACCCATGTTCACTGTATTTTCCCCATTGGCAGCAGTGAATACAGTTAACACACCGGACGGAAGGTGGCTGGAGCACAGGGTTGCTTCATGGAGCCCCCGCTTGCAGTTGCTGGATGATGGACCACATAGAAGGGCTGGCATTCTGTCTCCCTCCCCCAACAGTCCACCGTGCACAGCCCCCGCCCTCCACTCCACCACCGAGTTGCGGTTGCTCTAGCAATGCTCTAGGCTGTTGCCTGCAACTCCACGATGTGGAATATCTGTGGAGGCAACGCACACCCTAACACATGGGGATGGCCATGCAGGCACACTGTGGCATGCCCCAACTGATAGGTAGCATGCACTGTTACCCTGTGTTACCCTGCACGGCGTCTTTGGTCTTCCCCAGGACACTGCCATAAGTAGTGGCCATAGGGTGGTCCCGGGGTGAACATCTGGCAGCCACTGTACAGATGAGCAGGTGAATCAGGGGTTAATGGGGACTAATGTAACATCTCATCTGTTTACACCAACTTATTCAAGAATTGTCTACTCATGGCAAGTAAGTAACACCTCCCCACACACACAATATTGAAGACATACCTAGTTATCTATGGTTGATTAAATTCCATCCATGTCACTCCATGCCACAGAGTTATGTAGTTTCAAGTACCACAGACACTGCTGTATGTGGGGTTATCAGAGAGATTCCCAAAAGACTTCAGCATGGGGCATTTCCAGCTGACATCAAACACACTCATCTTAGATCTTCCTAGATAGACACCCGAGCTGCTAGCTTTAGGCATGAGTCACTTCTAACCAATATCCCCAATGAAAGGATGAGAGTCACTATTGGATAGGCAGACACTCTCTAAGGTGATGATAAACTAGAAAAGAAATTGCTTTCTTTCAGAAAGATGGTGTAGCACTATAAGCTACTTCAGTATTTGAGTTTATGGAGTTTCTCTGCTGGGTTGTTGTGTTTTTTTTTAAAAAATCAACTCCATCATTTAAGAAAATTGATTCCTTAAGAATCCTACTTGAAACAGAAATCTGGAGAAATACTTTTGGGGGTCAAGGGAAATGAGGGGCCGAGGAATGCCTATGCACATCAGATAGAAGAATTCAGATTCCAGTTTAAATTCTGTATTTCTAGGTAAGTATCTAAATTTGTTGGGTAATTGGATTCTTGTTGCTCAAAAAGATATTGGTAAAACAATTTTAGCTATGTATCTAACTATGAAACTCTAGAAAATTATGTTTAGGCAAAAATGAGGAGGTTCCCCCCCCCCCTAAACTAAATTGCTGATTCCCTCATTTCTCATTTAAAACTATTTACTGTGTGCAGGATTTCACGGATTGCTGCACTTGATGAAATATTTTATCATAAAGGTGCTGCAATCTTTTTCTAGGTGACTTGCTGCTTCAGTCATTTTTATTTTAGAGGACCTGGTTGTGTGAAACCTAGATAGACTTTGGGGGGGAAAAGATTGTGAGAAACTCAATTTAGTGCACTTAACTAGCATACTGCTACTATATATTAAGCAGAAGGGAAGTGAATATCTTATAGTGTATCAGAGTGGAAAACTAGTAAATCATAGAGACCTAGAGTATGTAAGATTATATTCTAAATAGTTAGGAATGGAAATGGGAACAACCATTGCTCAGTGCCTTCAAAAAAGAAAATGGGACTAGGCTCCTCAAATTCCACACAAAATAAATAATACTGAAAGCTATGCTTAGCAGGTGCAGAAACTACTGCATTCATGACTAAAGAAGGATGGTGCTAAGAAACATATTCACTCAAATTGCTAAAGCTATCTGTCAATGGTATACAGCTTATGGCGTGGGTAGTTTTAATTGTTTATACTGTTGACATTTAATGTATTTTAGTATTGTTTTATCTGCTGTCAGCTGCCCCGGGATGCCATAGGCATCAGGGTTTGGCCAATAAATATAAATAAATAAATATGACCAAAACTGGCAAAGGTTCCTTTTTTTTGATGATAAGTACATTTGTTACAATGGAGGAAAAGATGGTTACAATAATATTTAGCATGCATATAACCCTTTACACATTGTAAAGACGGTTTAAAAAAAAATTACTCAAATATGTGGTAAGAGTAAAATATTCTCTGCTATGCACACAAAATGTGCAGAAGTTATTTAGCTAATAGTTACAAACAATCATTACATAAATAAACAGGGTAACTGCTGTATATGCCTTATGCATTTTTGTTTGATTTACAAGTCTGTCAGCACCATGGACAAGGATCACATCCCTGGGAGGAAGCTGCTGCCAGTCACCTGTCAGCTGTTGGAGCAGACCCTGGGGAGGAGGAGCAGAAGCCACAGGGGGGGGGGGGAGGAGAGGACCCTGGGATGAGGAGGATCAGCCCTGGTGCCCCTGGCTGGAGTGTTTACTCACACAACCGGGAGACACTGGGACTGATCCTCCTCCCCACAGTCTGCTCCAACAGCCGACAGGCAGCTGGCGGCAGCTTCTTCTGGGGGCCTGATCCTGCTGCTGCCACAGCAGAGTCCCTGGGTCCTGCTCATGTGTTGGGCTTCCCAGGTTACATTGGAGCAGTGGGGTTGCATGGTAGCTGCCTGTGTGATGCAAGACGCACATGTGGGTCTGCCTGTTTGAAGGGCTCCCCGCACTGTCTCTACATGTGGCTGTTGTGTGGGGCCCCATGGAACAGCTCTGGCCTCCCTGCCCATCTGAAAACACCCAATGACTATACTCTCCCCATCAACAATGGTAAGAACAGCAGCTAAAAGATTGACTGTTGCTGTAGGTTCACAAAGGCCTGGTGCAAAAACAAAGTCTGTAGACCCATGCAAATAACTTACAGGGAAAGCTCAGTGCTCAGGAAGTAAGGAATCCCCTATGGAAAAAAATCAGCCACGTTGGCTTCTACTGAACTTACTGAGTACTTATGTTTGCAGTAAAATTATAAGATATTATATACTGCCAATTAATGTCAAGGACACCGGCACATAAGAGGTCATAGCCGTAGAAGAACAAGAGCCCTTGGCACACAGCGAGTGAGCTAGTAGAACATCAAGATGTTCAGGAAAGCAGTTGCAAAGATATTGGGCCAGAAATCTCTCTCTCAAGTCAGTATAAGCTGGGCAAAGAATACAACATGCTTGAGGGGCTCTACTTGACCAAGAGGGCAATTCAAAAATAGCCTAAGCTCCCTTTGCAAGCCAAGATATCTTCCGCTAAGAATGGCAGAGGGGAAAAGATTGAATCGAAACAGCAATAAAGCATGTCTTTTCCGCCAATCGGGCCAGAGCATAAGATAATTAGACTCACTTGGGTAGGGATTAATCTTAACATAAAAAGGAGTAACTCTCTGGTTAGTCAAGGCTGAAAGTTCATTTTGTCTTTCCTGGTCAAGAATTCTCTTTTTGACCATCTCCAGCGCACTCTTGAAATTATAGGAAAGTAAAAAGGCCTTGGAAAAGCCCAAGTCCCTAATTTTCTTCTCAATCACCAAGCACCAAGGGTTAGCTTCAGCTATATTTATTACTAAGCTTATAAGACAACTAGATTTTACAGAGAATAAATAAATCTTCATCCAATATCTTATGCTGGCTAAAAGAGCCTGAGATTTTAAAGTTTGTGAGGATGTCTCGGCTCTCAGTAACACCTGGGGGGTCCCTCTTGGGGCTTTCAAAATCGCACGCAAGAAGCTATTTTGAAGTTATTTGATGGAATTCAAAAAAGTCAAGCCCCAAATGGGAAAGGCATACAGAAGTTGGTTTACTGCTTTGGCTCTGAACAGGCGTAAAGCTGGTTTTACCAAAAATAGCAGCTCTGGATGGTATATGAGGATTTTTTTGCCTGGTCCAGAGCCAATTTATAATGTAATCGCCAGCTCTTGGAGGCCGAGAACGTAACCCCCAAATATTTATAGAAAAAAAACCTGTTCTATTTGGTGGTTACCCATAAACCAAGAATGAACTGGTTTCTTGCTTCCCACTACCATAACTTTAGTTTTAGCAAAGTTTATTACTAGATTTTCATTTTGACAGAAAATCATAAATCTCTGCATGCTCCTTTTTAACTCAATAGGAGTCTGTGAGATCAACACCGTATCATCCGCATAAAGAAGAATAGGTATCTTACGGTCAGCCAGTTTGGGGGGATGGGTATCGATTTTTGCCAAAAAGGAAACCATATAATTTAGAAAATATTTGAATAAGGCTGGGGCCAGGATGCAACCCTGTCTTACCCCCCCCCGCAGTACCTGAATTTCTTTTGTAGGCAGATGGTTACGTGAAAAACGAGCCTGCGTGGTGTTGCCACTATAGAGTTTAGCCATAAGAAATAGCAATCGGCGATCAACTGAAGATCTACTTAGCTTGTACCAAAGGCGATCTCTGTCTATGGTGTGTCAAAGGCTGACTTTAAGTCGACGAAGCACAAATAAAGTTGTGATCTCTGGGAAGAGCAAGCACATTTAACAATCAACTGGTGCAAAATAAAGGCATGATTAAGAGTAGATTGGCCTTCCCGGAAGCCTGCCTGTTCGGGCGCAATTATCTCATTAGCATTGGTTCAAAGCTGGAATTTCATTAAGAGATGTTTAGAATATAATTTCCCAATCACACTTAAGAGGCTAATAGGCCTGTAGTTTGAGGGGAGCAATGGATCCCCTTTTTTGAAGATTGGCACAGTCACGCTATTAAGCCAATTTTTGAAAAAGTGACCAGATGCATCTATATGCATTAATAAAGGCGCCAGGACAGAGGCCCACCAGTCAGGATCCAACTTAAGAAGGTCTGCAGTGACATGGTCACATTCAGGAGCTTTCCCAGTTTTCAAATTGGCAATTAGGTCCCTAATTTCAGCTGGTTGGACCGGTTGCCAAGGAGGGAAATCCTCAATAGAAATCCCCGAAAGATTTTAAAAAGGGGTGCCTGAGTGTGGTGTTGTAAATAGATCCAAAAAATAATTTTGCCAAACAATAGAAGATGTAATAGCTGATGATTTTCCAGTAGATCTGTCTTTAGAGTGCTTGATAAGAGACCAAAATTTCCGAGAATCATTTCCCTGAGCTGCCTTGATAAGTGATAGCCATCTCGCCTTGGTATAAACTGATCTTTTCCTAGCTAGTAATTTCTTATACTCCTTCCGCGTGGAAATTAATAAAATATGGTTAAATTTGGTGGGAAAGCCACTTACTCATTTAGCAAGTCGACGAAGAGTGCTTCTCAAGTTGCGGCAGTTTTTATCAAACCAACCAGATAGTCTATGAGACTGGGGTCGCGATATATTTGGCACACATAAAGAAGCAATTATTAATTCTATTAAAGCATTATCATAAGCAAGGGGATCGGACTGCATATGGGATATTCCAGTTACAAGCTTAGCAACATGTTCTTGATAGCCAAGAGAAGGGAATAAAGTTATTAATTCTTGATGGGATTTTAAACGAATTGCACTGGCATACTTGCCATCCCTCTCCATCTGAGCATCATCCCTCTGCAGCGATGGACTTTTGCTATGAGGGTCTCTAACAGATAAACATAGAGGAAGATGGTTTGTCATGAACATTGGCAACACCTGGAAATCCTGGGTGATAAACAAATGATCAGCCTGTAGCATAAAATAGTCAATAATGCTCGAGCCTAAAGAGGAGTGGTAAGTAAAGTTGCGTTTATCATCACCAGGAAGTAGCCCATTCAGGACCACTAGATTTAAATCGTTCAAGATTTTGACCAATAACGGAGTTCTAGTACTAACCACACAGTCCACTGAATTACGAGTATTATTAAAGGGTGGAACTAAATACTCTTCCATTGACAGATTCATCATACCAAGCTTAGGATCCCCTAGTTGGGTGTTGAAATCACCACCCATGATAAAACAGGCATTAGGAAATCTCCCCAGAGCATCCAAGGATTGCGACATTATCACAGATCAAATCTCACCCGAAAAGTAAGATGAGGAGCTTGGGGGAATATATACATTTGCCAACAACAATTCAAGACCAGAGGCAAATAGACAGTGACAGATTGCAAAGCAGGACTTATAAGCACTTACTAAATGGATTTTAATGTCAATGGCTTTAGACACCAAGAAAGCCAGTCCCCCGCTAAGCCTGCCCTTAGTGGCAGAAGAGGTAGCCGGATAACTTGAAACTCAGGGCAAAATAAGTAGTTGTTTGTCCAAGTCTCCTGGATCAGGACTATAGCAAATGGTTTTAGAAACGCATAAAGGGAAGGGTCAAAGTTGTGAGCCGCTCAGCCTGCTATATTCCAGCATAAAAGAGACACTAGGGCTGGTTCACAAGGGCCTAGTCACTCCAAATCTAAAGGAACTTCAAGAGGCGGGTTCCTCCAATCTGTGTTAACAATCGAAAATTCAGAGGGGGGGTTTCCCCTACAAGCAGCCTGTACATTAGGGGAGTGTGTCAATACAAAACCAGAGGTCCCAGCTGTATTCCCAGGTGAGGCCATATTCTGGGATTTCTTCACCAAAGGCATCACCACTTTTGGGCTAATACTAATGCGTGTGTGGGTGACAGTAAAATCATTACCAAGGTTGGAAAGCAAAGCATCCGCTAAAGAGTCCTTATCCCCAGAAAAAGTCTCAAGTGGAGGAATTGACGCATCAGAGAACCCTTTTGAGAAACTTTTCTCAGGTGGCTTCCCTTCACTTAATGGTCCAAAAGACTGCAGACAAGTCAGAACATGAAGCCTCTCTGGGGTAGCCTGAAGCTGGTTATTTACAAGTTTCCCATCATCCATTCTCTCCAGTTGGATAAATAGGGAATCCATATGCCCCAAAACCTCCAGTTGGTTACCCAGAGCCACCAGGGGACTTTTTGGAAGTGCTTCAGAAAGACCGGCCCATAAAACGGCATCTGGGCCTGGTGCAATCTCCATTAGATCGCATGTCGAAGTCTCAATCAGCTTTTCAGTTGCTACCAACTTCAGAGATTTCAAAGCACCTCCAGGGGCCTGATGGGAAATTTTTTAGAGGCCAATGAGATTGGAGCCAAAATCCTTACTGTAAACACTCGAGATGTAAATTGAATTTTCCTTGAGAGAAGACTCCTTTTTATAGATCAGAGAGACCCAATGCTCAGAATTAAAGGAAATGCTCACAGTCCAACAACCCTTAGTTAGAGCAACATGGTTAACTGAGCAGATGTTTTCACTAGTAATGGGGGCTTTCAACAACACTCTCATATGCTCGGATATATCTAGAGGAGAATTCCAAAAAGGTAATTTGCTTGAGGGAAGAGGAAAGATAGTAAAAAGAACGCTGTTAGGCATCTCAACATATTTCCCCTCTTTTGTCAACAACTCTTGAGTGATAGTACCCTGGGATTGGGGTTTGGATGCATTTAATCCCTCTGTTAGCACAGATAACATCCTGTCCGGGCCCGAGTTTCCTACAAGAGCACCTGAGGGACCAACAGGATGAGTAGGAATTTCTCTGGTTATGGCCACAGATTTTAGGGGAGTGGGAGGAGGTTCAACCTGGAGTGTCAGGAAAGACTGATGTGAGGATATATAGCGCACAAGCTCATCAAATTTTGAATTAAAGCTGTTAAACTGGGAGAACACCAAGCGTATAGTTTGTGAAGTAAGAGATACGTACTCAGCTAGTAGAGATGTAACTCTTATGTTTACTCCCTGAAGATTGATTTTAAGGGGGGGCCAGACCTGACTCCTACACATTAAATGGCAGCTGCTTTGCGGAGGAGCAGATAGCCAAACTTGGATAAACCACAATCTCATCCTGCATGTCTGCCAATGACGCGAAATGATTGGACGTAGGAACATTGACTAGGGCATTTTCTCCCTTAGAATGGTAGTTAAAAGTCGTGCTAGCAAAGAAACTCTCTATTTTCCTTTGCTTGGAAGACTTGAATACAGGAGGGGAGACACTAGCAGCATCAGCTCGAGTACGTTTGTATGGCTGCATCCCCAAGTCAACAGCTTCAGCCCAGAGTATTCTTGTACAAAAAAAAAAAAGGGGGGGGGGGAACGGCCCCGGCCCCACCGGTGCCTAAGGCCACACGCACAAGGGTGCGCCCTTGTGCGCGCAGTCCTTAGGCGTGCGCCTCCGGCGTCGCCTCCATCAACCAGGCCCTTTTATCCCCCAGCGCCACTTGTCAGCTCTGCCCCTCAGGTCTCTCACAGGTCTTGCTCAGTTCCAGACTCACAGCTCCCAGGTAGAATCAGTCCCACACCCCACGCTCTCCCTCCGGCGGCCTGGCACTTTTATCCCCCGGCTCCGCTTGTCAGCTCCGCCCCCTCAGGCCTCTCACAGGTCTCGCTCCATTCCAGACTCACAGCTCCCAGGTAGAATCAGTCCCACACACCACCCAGTAACTAAATTACTTGCATCAGGTCAATGTAACAAAGATATGATAACTATAACAAGATGTAACTAGATATTATCAGCTATCTTGTTACAGGGAAAGACTGTCTTTTATTACTAGCAACGAGTAAACTGTGTGCACTAAATTCCAATTATTTTACTCAAAATCAAATACGTATTGCAACAAATTTTTCATCTAAGTAGTAGTAATGTGACTCAAACAAATATCAGTTATTTTGTATGGTTATTCTGTATAAAACCTAAGAATGGTTTTTGAAAATGAATTTAACACATCTACACTGTGCTTAACTATAAAAATGCAGTGCATACTCTTGATTTTTTAAATTCAATTCTCTATAGGGCCTTGCACACTATAACAGGGCTGGCACCTCTCTCCTCTTGGAGCGTTCCAGACTGTCTTTAGGGGAAAACTAGCTCATTGGCTAGTTTTGAAGCGATGCAATCTCTAATGTTCTGGTCCTGGTCCAGCCCCAGTCTTGGGATAAGTATTATTTTATTTATTTTTACAACTTGATATCTCACTCCCTCCTGCTACAAGCAGTGGAGGGCAGTTCACAATGTATAAATTAAAACCAATAAATGCAATATAAATAAATACAATATACATATAATAAAAACAAAATAAAAGTTTATACAACAGCTGGAGCTAAAAGCCCCCCACCCATCACCCTCACCAAAAGTCTGGTGGAACAGCCAGGTTTTACACTGTCAGAAAGAGGGAAGGTCTGGGGCTAGACGGATGTCCTCCGGGAGGGAGTTCCACAGTCTTGGTGTGACCACTGAAAACGCCCTCCCCATAGTTGCCACCCAATAAACTCAGGGGGCCTCCAGAAGGGCACTCACAGTCGACTGCAGGGGTCAATCCAGAATCTGTGAGGGTGAGGTGGTCCCACAGACGGACCCAGAACTCAACTTGCTTCGGAGGCTCCTGAACCCAGTTGACTCAGTTCATATGAGAAAGGTGGCTGTTTTCGCAAGAAGTGTTATACTGCTAAGGCAGAGGACACGGCAGGGAAATTTTTAGGTTATATGGAGGGATACTCCCCAGACCCTGAGGGATGGGGTGAGACCCGATAGCGGATTGTCGGCCGAGGGTCCTGGTGTTTGGGGGACGCAAGTGTGTGGCTTATTACCAAGGCTGGGAGGGGTAGGGTCAAGGTGATTCTATTCCACTCTTCTCTTGGGGCTGAAAGTACAGGATGTTAAAGATATGTCCACTTAAAAGGCCCCTTTTACCTCTATTCTTCTAGAGGGGGCCTGTATCAGAGTCTTGAGCCCGAGTTTGCCCTCTTTTCATTGTTTTTATTCTGTGATTATTGTGACACATATGTACATTCTGGTTTAAGTAGGGAATAGGGGCGCTTCTTTGAGGGGGCTCCAAAAATAACCCGTCCAGTATTATAATTATTTGAAGCCCAGAAACCCGGGCGATGTGGTATTACATATGGGAGCTTGGTTTCTGATTTATTTTAATTTGTACTGTTATGACTTGCAATAGCCTGTGGCTGCGCAAATAAAGATTATTATTATTATTATTATTATACTGATGACACCGAACCCCAAACCCTCTCACGACATCACCCAAAGGCTGCATGTACACGTTGAACAGCAGAGGTGGCAGAATAGATCCCTGCGGAACTCTACACAAGAGGTCCTGGTGGGAAGATGTAGAATCCCCCAGAACCGCATGTTGAGTTCTTCCAGTCAGGAAGGAATGGAACCATTCAAGAACAGTTCCGCCCAACCCAGGATGGTCCTGCAGGTGAGTCACCAGCATCTCGTGATCAACATTGTCAAAAGCAGCCGACAGATCTAACAGGATCGAAAGGGTCAACCAGCACTGATCCAACTCACAGCAAAGGTTGTCTACCAAAGCCACAAGTGCAGTCTTGGTGCCATAGTCAGGGCCCCGAGGGAAACGCGGGTCTGCGATACGCAGATTTCCCGCAGAATTCCCCTCCCCCACGGAATCTCCTGCCCCGCTTACCCCAGCGCAGAATTTGTAGCCTGCGCTGGGGAGACGCGGGGCAGGAGATTCCACAGGGGGAGGGGAATTAACAAACTCTCAGGGCTTCCCCTCCCCAGCCTCCAGGGCTTGCCTCCACACCCCACACCCCCCGTTTAGAAAATTAATTTACTTAGCCGGCAGCAGCTGCTTCAGCGCGCTCGTCCCCATCCAGCTCCTGGCCTCTTCCTGGCCCCTCCCAACAGGGTCTCCCAGAGCAGCGCAGCCAGATGACATCATCCAGCTGCGTCGCCCTGAGAGGCCCCATTGGGAGGGACCAGGAAGAGGCCAGGAGCTGGATGGGGACGAG
>QEPC01013596.1:1118204-1129473 GCA_003113815.1 Sphenodon punctatus
GGGGGGGGGGTTAGGAGCTGTGCCCTCTGCTTTGCCATGTGTTTGGGGGGGGACGTGTTGCCTGATATTTGAAATACCCATACACACAAAAAATATAAGCAGATTTTTTTATTCATTGGTACAAGGAAATGGATCGCCATCTGACAGTTTTAATTTTACTAGACTTGTTTTGTAACTTTATTGGGTTGCAGAATTTTCAATTTAGGGTCGCAGAATTTTCAATTTGGGGTCGCAGAATTTTGGGGGGGAAAATGCCGAAGAATCGGGGCCCTGGCCATAGCCTGAACAAAAGCCGGACTGTGAGGGGTCCAGAACACTGCTGTGGTCCAAATGCCCCTGAAGCTGCTGAGCCACCACCCATTAAATAACCTTCCCTAAAAAGGGAAGGTTAGAGACTGGCCGATAGCTGGCAAGGGAGTCAATGTCAAGGGATGGTTTCTTGAGCAGAGGTCGCACCCCAGCCTCCTCAAGGCATCCCAGCATTCTGCTTTCCCTAAGGGAGGCACTGACTACTCCCACCAGCAACATCTCCAGCGTCTCCACGCTGGCCTTAACCAGGCAGGACAGGCACGAGTCCAGTTCGCAAGAAGTAGTTCTAACTAACCCAAGGACATTCCCTGCATTAGCGGGCAACACCCACTGAAATTGATCCCATAAAACAGGACAAGATGGGGCTTCCATTGCCTTTGGTTCTCCTACTGCATCTATTCTGGCGACGAAGTTGTGGTGGATACGAGCGATTTTATCCACGAAATAGACCACCAACATATCGCAACAAGCACTGGACAATTACAGTTCCAGGCGGAGGGAGGCTGGACTGACAAGCCCCCTCATCACCCAGAAAAGCTCAGCTAGATGCAACTTCGTGGATGGTAGAAATCCCTTATTTGCTGCTTGCACAGTCACTGCACAGGTTTTTAAACTAACTCTATGCTGCAATCTGTTGGCTTCAGCACAAGTACAGTGCCCAACTGCCTCCCTTCTTGCTTCAACCTATGCAAACATGGGGGACCTGCATAGCCAATGTGCAGGGAACAGATGCCTGGGAGCCATTCGGTCAGTGGCCTCAGTCAGCAAGGTGTTCCAAAAAGCCACAAGGTAATCGAGCGAATGGTCATCAGGTTTGGAGGGTAATTATCAAAGAGCATTCTGGAACCTCTCTGGTTCCATAAGTCTCTGGGGGCGAAGCAACTGAACTGGTTTCACACCTCTCCAGGGGCATACATGTGCCAGGAGACCAGCCTGAAGGAGGTAATGGTGTGTCTGTGACAGGGGCACTACTGATATGCCAACGGATCTCCCGCACCTCAGGGCCAGTGCAGAATATTAGATCCAGGGTATGTCCTCCATTGGGCGTCAGGCCAGTAACCACATGAGACAGTCCCATGGTGGCCATGAACTCACGCTCTGCCCCCCTTCCCCCCAAGGCTGGTGTCAGTGTGAATGTTGAAGTGCCCCAAGACCACGGTCTTCAGGGACTGCAAGACCACCTCCAACACCAGCTCTGCTAGAGCATGCAGGGATTCCTCTGTACAGGTGGTATACCAGCAGCAACCTCAATCTGTCTCTAGCCAAATCAACCACAAGATGGAGGCCCTCAATACCTGACAAAGTCTGCACCGGATACCTCCTCACAGACCAGGTGTCCCTAAAAATAATGGCTAACCCCCGCCCATGGCTGATGCTGTATGGAGTACCCAGCTGGAACAAGGTCAGTCAAAATAGGCCCCGACTCAGTGTCCAACCACGTCTACGTAATGCATAAGAGGTCAGCTGCTTGGTCCAAGATTAGCACCCGGACTGCTGACTTATTTTAACTGACATCACGTTTAACAGCATCAAACCCAGGCCAGGGGTCCTCTGGTCATGAACCACCTTACTACCTGCCGGGGGGCTGGTTAAAGGAACAGGCCCCAAGCCTCAGTCGTGCCTTACAGATTGACCAGGAGGACCTCCAAAGAGACTATATCTCCCCAACCCATCACAACCTCAATGGCTGCAACCCTCACCCCGGCCAGCCCCTCCTCGAACCTCCCCCTTCATAGCTGTCCTACCCAGCAGGCGAGGGAGAAATCCACCCACCCCACCTCTCCCAAGGGTGCAAACATCATCCCCCCTCTCTCATTGGGTGTGTGCGATCCCACCCCCGTAACCCAGTTTTTCCTTCCCCCATTTTCCCTGGGGGAACAAATAATTTCCAATAACCACCCAAAGAAACAAAAACACAAGCATTTTAACACAACCCTGAAAAGAAACTACCCCACCCCAACAAGAGCTCCACCTGAAAATAATCCTCATTCCCAGCAGTAATAACACCCCAGAGATTAATCAGTTCTCAGTAATTACTGGAGACTGCCCCCTCCAACCCATTAACAGCAACAGCAACCACCCCAGTCCACGTTGAAGGGCAACACCGAACGGCTCTTTAGTAGCAGTCTTTTGGCGCGCGACCTGTGGTGCTGCGAACAGCATGCCATGTATGTGTGCCTCCCTGGCTGGGCTGGAGACATGTGGGGGGGGGTCCCTGGCCCCGCCCCCTCTCCCTCTGCCACAGGGGGAGGAGCGATATCACCGGCTCCAGGGACTTAGGGATTCCATTCACAGTCATGCACACTGGCAAGTCAAGCTGTTGCTGTCGCAAAGGACCTGGCCCAAAGGTCTGTCTCGGGGTGGTGGTGGTGGTGTAGAGTGCACTGGGGCTAGCCTTCTGGCTCCCAGCCCCTCACTACTACCCAGGATGGTAAGTGGCAGGCAAACATTGTGCTGCTAATGTGCGCCTCCCTGGCCGGGCTGGAAGAACTGGGGCTGGGGCTGCCAAGAATGTCCCCCTGGGCTCTGGAGGCCTGGTCAACCTTTGGCAGGATCGGGGAAGAGAAATCCCTGGCTCCGCCTTCTCTCTCTGCCACAGGGCGAGGGGCGATATCACCAGATCCAGAGGCTTAGATATTCCATTCACCTGTAGATCTTGCTTCTAACCAGATCTTGCACTTGTAGATCTTATCTTCAGGCAGCCCATTCCACCAACAGTATATAAGAGCTCCCACCCTTGTGGGTATCCAGCTCTTATCCAAATTGTCCAAAAATGGAGGAGTGCTTTCCATGAGTATACTTATACCTCCACCCGCAGGTCCTTAGACCAACTGCCTCTCCTGAAGCAGTCTCTCTGCCTTTGCTCCTCCAGCATGCGTAACCTGCAGTCTTGGGCTCAAACCACAGGGTGCCAACTCTGGTCTGCAGCCAACAGCAGGACTCAGCTTCCTCTGCTGTGGAGAACATGGCTCCTGAGCAATTAAGTCCATGGTTCCCCACTTCAGACTGAGGATTTGAGCCTTAACTACCCACAGGCCTTTAGAGACTCTACATCTGATTGGTGCTTAGCATCATCCTAAACTTGGTTAGCACCTACATTTCTCTAGCACCCACCTGAGGCGTAGTCCTCTGCTCCTCTTTGTACCTGCCTCCTTTTTGCTGGTGCTATCATGCACACTGATACACGATCCAACTGAAGTCACTGAGCAGTAACCAGTATAAACAAAAATATGGGGTATACCTGACCTTATTAGCAAACAGAACTGTTTAGATTGCTGTTTCATACTTCATTCTATTTGTAACATGGAGTAGAAATCCTCTGTGTTAGTGATGGTAACAGCAATAGTATTCTGCCATGCTGATGGAATATGACACAGAAGTGTCACACACATGACACTGCCGGCATATGTAAGCACAGAAAAATTGCTTAAGACCTAAGCAAAAAAGTAGGGCTGAACCAAATAGGTACTTCCAGGTATTTGAACAGATTTTCGAAGTTCCAAATAGTCAACCCGAGTACTCAGAGGCAATATGGTGTTCTTGCCAAAGCTTCGGACTTCGGAGACTGAAGCACAGAATGTCAGAAAACTTTGGAAGCTTCATAAAGTTGTTGCAAAGTTCTTGAACCCACAACCAAAGCACTCCCCAGAAAAGCAGGCTAGCAAGAGTGGGACAATCGCTCCAGAAGACAACCCCCCAAAAGTGCAACTGCATGCAGAAATCCAGGAGAAAAAAAACAACCAGACATTCACACCCATCCCCCTCCAGGGACACCCTCTTCCTTGGCATGGTATTGTGGCAATGGTAACTTGAACAGACCAAGAAAACTTGGGAAGCGATTCCTCTTCATGGTGTCAAGTGCCAACCAAGCAGCAGGCAGCAATGCGGGACCCAATTTAAAAAAAAACAAAACTGCATGACATGGTAAAGGGTAATGTAACCCCATCATTGGACAGGCCAGGTCAGGCCATACCATACCAGGCATCCCTCTCCCCCTCCAGCAGATTACTTACAGATCCAGCAGCACTGTAGCATGCAGAGCAGCCAAATTCACCAAAGAAAATGGACAAAATAGCTGCAGTGCAGGCACTTTTATTTTGCCTTGCCAGCCAGTTCAAAAGCTGACCATCTGACTTGGCCAGTCAATCAAAATTTGCCATCTGGTTTACCGTCACTCAACTGTCCCCTCCCATTTCCCCCTCCTACCAAATATGGCACTATGTTTCATTTCCAGAACAAGCTCAACTGTCCACCAGCCTCCTACATGCACAGAAGTTTCCAAAGTTTTCCGAATAATGGTCTTGGTCCTCAGAACTTCGGAATCCAGCCTTTCTGAACCAAATATATTAATATTTGGCAAATTCTGAAGTTTTCTGAAGACTTCATTTCAGCCCTACAAAAAAGCGACAGTTTTATGATGTATACTAAATTTATTTTGATTAAGTTCTACTTTTTTATTGATTGTTTTTAAACAGCATTGACTGTTCTATTCTGTGTTCTGTAACATACAAAACTGTACCAGATTTTGTAGGCTTTAGGATGAGTAGTTAGCTTTAGCTATATTAACAACTAATGCATTCCATCTAGATAATACTCCATTGTAAGCTCTCGGGCAGGGACCGTGTCTATCTTGTTTTTTGTAAAGCGCCAGGTACATCGCTGGTGCTATATAAATGCTTATAATAATAATAATAATAATTTACAAGTAATCCTTTACAAATCACTGAACTAGATGATATTTTATGTACTGCTTAATGGTAGGTAGGGTAGTATTATTTATTTACGGTCATAGACCAAACAACAAACACATCTCCATGTGATAAACAAACATACTGATACAACGTAAAGATATAAAGCTCTTAATTCACTAATACAATGACCAGTATAAGTATATTCAGTACAGTAAAAAAACCACATTATCGCTGTATCCACAACAGACTGGTCATATACAAAGCCTTGCCCCCTTTCACTAAATAAATAAATAAATAATAATAATTAATAATGCCTTGCTCTTTCCGAGGATTACTTTGGCAGAGCTTGACTCCTAGTTCCAGTTTGTCACGAGGTTAACCAGTTAGTTAGCATATCCTAATAACACAAGTAAAATCAAAATGAATCCTAATGAATCATAATAAAAATCAGACTAAAATAAATCTAAACATAACCACAAGGGAGATAACGTGGAAGACTAAACAATTCTGAAGGTACAATATATCACCCTAAATGATATATTTTTTTCCCCAGACAAGCCAAAGTTAAGACCGTATTTGCCATCATCCTTCCAATATCTTTGTTGGGACTGGCAAGAATATAAGCAATTTTCATATTAATATCCCAATGAGTTTTCCCTTTCAAAATAGGGTCAAAGTATTTCCCTCTTGTGCCTTCTGCTAATGGACACTCAAATAAGTAGTGTACCAAACCATCCACTTTAAACTGACCGCAAGAACAACATCTTTCATTATAGGTAACCTGATTTAATCTCCCAACTGGCACAGCAGATGGCATCAACTGAAATCTCACTAATGTCAGTGCCCTATGAATAGGGAAATTTGTCAGAACTGCCAGATATTGCTCCAAGTGGTGTGAAGCCTTAAATCTGCTTACTTTGTCAGAAGCAGCGGCCAAATCATTTTGGGTATAAATGTCCCGCAAGCGGGTTTCCATCATGTCTCTGGCCCTATTTACAGTAAAGCCCCCTAAAAAAGTAATAGATAGTCCAACCACTGAACATAAAGTGGATAGACCTTGATACCAGGGAGATACAAATCTCTCATTGAGTTTTTCTTGCCAGGAGAGTTTTGGGAGTCTGTAATACTGCATTTTTATAAGGCGTAGTCAATAGCTAAAGAAGTTCAAATGAGCTTGCATTTCAACTGGAAGCGTCCCTGTTTCCACTCTTAACCTACAGATTGGTGTACATAAACGAACACCCAATATTGTGTGGAGAAGCCTGTTTTGAAACAACTCAGTCAGCTCATTCTGCCTAAAACTCCAAATCTCCACCCCATACAAAGCCTGAAGGGTAAGTTCGTGCTCCAGTAGCTTCAGGGCTGAAGGAACTAGTTTCCTGCCAGATGTTCTCCAAAACCTGATTGTTCCCACAACTGTTCGAGCCAGTTTCATTTTAACTATAGCCATATGCTTACTCCAGAACAGCAAACCCAGGTATTTATACTCCTATACTTGTTCCAAGAATTTTCCGTCTAACAGCCATTGGTTGGTATGATAGTTAACTTCAGATTTTCCTTGGTTAACTTCCAGATGGTTCACCTTATTACGGATTTCAAGATACAATTAAACGTCAGAGACCAATTTCTGAGGTGGATAAAAGAACCATATCATCGGCGTATAAATAATACGGAAATTTGTCTTCCCTGGATTGTTACTGGATGATAGCCTCCATAACGTAAATAAGAAACCAAGTCGTTAATACAGAAATTAAAAAGAAAAGGGGTCAAGATACAGGCTTGTTTAACCCTGTTAGTTACCGGTATGAAGTGTCAGATGCCCAGCTTGCAATAACCTGACTCTCAAGGATGTCTCGGAAAATAACGCCTTAATCAAATATATTAGATGCTTGTCAAGATTCGATGCATGCAACTTCCTCCAAAGAATAGATCTATCAATCGAGTCAAAAGCAGCTCTAATGTCTACAAAAACTGCATACAATTTTCCCTTTTTAGTCCACACATATTTTTCTATGAGATGGAAAAGAACAAAACATTGGTCAATAGTGGAGTGACCTGGTCTAAAGATGGCTTGTTCTTCAGGAAAAACTCCCATGTCCATTGCCCATTGTTCTAATTTCCCCAGAAAAAAACTTGAATACAATTTGGCCACTATATTGATTAATTGGTTGATAGTTGGCCGGTGAGAGTCTGTTGCCTTTTTAAAACATAGGAACTATTACACTGATGTTCCAACCAGTTGGGATAGTGCCCTGAAGACTTATGTAATCAAATAGCTTACAAAGTATAGGAACCCACCACTCCATATTCTCCAAAAATAATTCCCCTGGCAGACCGTCTTCTCCAGGGGCTTTTTTAGGAGAGAGTGCAGAAATGAGTTGCCTCATTACTGATGGTGCTACTGGTTCCCATACAGGTAAAGCTGCCAGGTCCCGATCATTACTGTCTGGCCCTTTATCTAAATACCTATTGAAAACCTCTTTAAAATAGCTATTCCATTCATTAGCTGGTACACTGAACTGCTACAAAAATCCTGCATCACAAACTCCTTTATTTACCAGTTCCCAAAATTTAACATGGTCCTTTTCTAGAAGTCCATTCTCCAAACAACCCCAGAGGAATTTCTGGTGTTCCAGTTTCTTTCTCCTTATTATACTCTTGTATACTGTTCAACATAGGATTGAATAAATTAGGGGATATCTGTAACTTTATTATATGCCGCTCTATGGAGTTTTATTGTACAAGTTCTACATTCTGAGTCAAACCATAATGGCTGTGACTGCCTCTTTTTAGGGTATATAACTGTAAAAAACCTCCTGTTTGAGCTTTTTAGTAATTAAATTGAATAACTTAATGTACTGTAGGACTTAAGAAAAAAAAAGAAACTTTAGGAAGACAAGTTGGCACTCCACTACTTAGATTAAGTGATCCTAAAACACAGTTCATCATCAAACACAATGCTAATTCTCAACACTCAAGGGAGTAGGATGTTTTCAGATTTAATATAATTTTGCTTTCAATTCCTCATATAAAAGTAATTTGTGTCTGCTAGTTCAACAACATTGAACTTTTTCAGTATATTAACACTACTTTAAAGAGAATGCTGAGAGAGTTTTTAAAGAGTGATTTAGTGTAAACTAATATGCATGTATGAGTTATTAAAGCTTTAAAATTAGCAAAAACCTGGAAAAGTTTTATTGCATTTTGATTCAGAATGAACAATATAGTAGAATGCACTGAAGCATAAGCCAGTTTTATTACCCTACTAAACTACACAGAAGAACCTCATTAGCGCACTCACCACATCAAGCAAAGACTAGCTATGTCTGAAACATACAGGCAGGTAGCACATGTGAACTGAATACACCTCAACAGATGCTTGATACAATTAGTATACAAGTAAAGGATTCACATTAAGTCTGGCAAAAATTACAGCTTTTATGTTTTACTTATTGGATGTGAAATTCCAGATGTTTTATTACAGATGGGGAAAAGTGGTGTTTTCTATGTACGGGTGGGTGGGTGTACACCCTCCCTGCTCAGCAAAGTGTTGTTCCCTCGGCCCCAGTGGCTCTGTTCTCGACCGTTGCACTGCTGCAGCAGCAACCGGATCGCATCTTGAGTTTGGGCTTGGGTGCATGTGAAGGAGTGCCCTGTGCCTATCCTTGCAGCACTGCCATGTTTTTGATCTCTGCAAAAACATGGCCATGGAGCCTCCTGTGCATGCGTTTTTTTCTAAGGCACACGGCAGCGCTCAGCTGATGGAGGCTGAGACACTGAGCTGCCAGTGCCTTCAAGATTGCGAGATATAATCAGGAAAAATTGGAACATTGTTAATCATATTGAGGGGTGTGAAACCCCTCCTTTGTTTGCATATAAAAGTGGAAAAAATTGGGCAATTACCTAGTGAGGGCTAGGCCCCTGAGACACCAAAGGACTATTGATAAGAAAGCTATTACTGGTAACTTTCCATGTGGAGTTTGTATAAATTGCCCTCAAAGTAAAAAGATTTAAAAAATTACAGATGCACAAGGGAAGGCATATATGATTAAAGAATTCATTAACCGCAGTACAATAGGGGTAATCTATGCCATAGAATGCTCATGTGGAAAACTTTATGTAGGGAAAACTTCTAGAAGTTTAAAAACCCATATCATTGAGCATAGGAGTAAATTAAAGAAACAATCCCCTATGGCTCCATTAGTAGATAATTATAATTTAGTCCACGCAGAGCAAAATTCCTTTTCCTTCTGGGGCACAGAAAGGATGAGCCTTCCCGTCAATCCGAAAGTCCTGGCAGAAAGAGAAGTGTATTGGATTATCACTTTAGATACGATACAACCGCATGGACTTAATGACATATTGGATGTGATAGAATAATAATTTAGCAGAAGAGTAACTAGTTTACTGTGGGAACATAGTTTAGCCACAATGTATGGCTAGCAAAAAATATGCGATGTGTTTAAATTGTAATAGTCTAGCTACATAGTATGACCTGTATCTTTAGTTGCCCTGAGAGTGAGGCTAACTTAAGTAATAGTATCCCCTTGACAGACAAAATGAAGTTCCCCATGTGATACTAGTTGAACACGTGACAGACCTTGGATATATTAACAGACAGTGTTGCCCTTATTTACTCTGCCGCAGCACTCTATAAGGAAGAAAACTGTGAAAGAGTCCGTAGGAACCCCAGAGGCAGATAAGCACTGTATAAATGGACTGAGGTAAAAAGTTTTAAAAAGCACACATGAGTGCATCTTTAGATATACTGAGTTTGACTGTGGAGGAAATCTTAGCAACACTGTTTCCATTCCAATGAAAACTTTGTTGATATACTCTTAGATCGAATGGCAACTTTATTCCAATAGAAACAGTAAAAGAAGTTAGATTTCATCTCCGTTGTCCGTTAGCTCCTGTTTAAATCACTCAAGTAGGTAAGTTTTACTTGCTCACGTTTTAGAACTGAAAGAACAGGTGTGGTTGGGGTTAACTGACCTAAACACACACACTAGATCCTCCCTCTCCTGAGTTTATTAAGGCCCTAAAGATGTTATCTTCTTTGTCATTTTATTTTTGACTTTAAGACCTGTGGAGGAAGAAGTTTATTATGGAGCCACACTAGTGGCTCCATTAGTTAAGGCAGAGCTAACATTTTGTATTGAGAGTTCCATTGACTTCAATGGAGTTCCCCGGGGCAAATTCCTCTGGCTTGCAACCCTGATGTTGATGGGGTTTCCTCTGTGAGCATACACTTATAGACACAGATGGCTGTATAGGACAGATATTTAATATGCTAAGTATGTGCTTTGGTCCAATATTTCCTGTTAGATGAGGTCTCAAGATGTCCCTGGCATTTAAAAAGCGCTTGCTGCTGTGTGAGAGATAAGCGCTCTGGGAGGGAAGCGGCCAGGAATCCCCCGGAGACGAAAAGCCTCCGGGGGATCCCTGGCCCCTTCCCACCAGAGCGTTTATTTAAAAAGCACTTGTTGCTGTGTGAGAGATAAGTGCCGGGGGGGCGGGGAGCGGCCAGGGATGTAACCTCCCTGTAGGCTGAGGGAGCAGGAGGAAAGAGGAGCTGGATGAGGTGGCGGGGCTAGGGGAGCAGGAGGAGGGGTCGGGAGCAGAAGGAGGCTCTGGGGGGAAGGGGCTGGGGGAGCAGGAAGGGGGCTCGGTGTGGTATATGTGTGTACAGCTCTAAGACACCTGGCAATAGCCAGCTCCTTCTTCCCTTCAGGACTAGGTGGGTGGGGTTTCCTGTTCAGTTGGTGTTTGGGAGTTGCAGGGGGCAGTCTCCATTTTCTGTTATGCAGGAGTTCCCTCTCACTAGGATCCTGTACTAGGCAACAGCAATAAATGTGTTCCTGCTCCTTCCACCAAGTCTTGTGTGTGCTGACTGGAGAACAGAATAGAGGGGTTCCCCAGAATTGTGAGCAGCTCCATCTCAGGGCCCACAGCTCCCCCAGGGATACTACACTCGGAGGGGAGGCGGGTGGGGGAGCAGAAGGGGGGGCTCTGGGGTGAGGGGTCTGAGGGAGCAGAAGGGGGGCTCTGCTGGGAGTGGGTTCTGTGGGGAGAGGGGATTGAGGGAGCAGGAGGGGGGATAGGGTGGGGGTTCCAGAGCCAGCGGCTCTCATGGCAGTGCTGAGGGGCCTGGAGGTTCCTACAGTTACAGGGGCACAGGGCCTCTGTGGGTTCCTCCGAGGTGGGAAGGACAACATCTGCGGCAAGGTGAGGGGGGGTGAGGCCAGGAGGGGGACGGGCTGGATGAG
>QEPC01013596.1:1129802-1170726 GCA_003113815.1 Sphenodon punctatus
GGAGGGTGCTGGGGAAGCAGGAGGGGGGTTGGGGCCTGACGGAGCAGGAAGGAGCTGGGAGAGCAGGAGGGGGTAGGGGCTGACAGAGCGGGAAGGGGCTGAGGAAGCAAAAGGGGGCTATGTGGGGGGAGGGGGCTGAGCGAGCGGTAGGGGCTCTGGGAGGAAGGAGCAGGATGGGACTCTGTTGGGGGAGGGGGGAACAGGAGGGCGGTCTCTGGGGGTGAGCGGGCTAAGGGAGCAAGAGGGGGGATCTGGGGCGGAGGGGGCTGAGGAACCAGGAGTGTGGGCTCTGTGGGGACAGGAGGCTGAGGGAGCAGGAGGGGGCTCTGTGTGGAAATTAACAAAAATGTACATTTTACTACAATCTCTCAGTCTCAGCAACTTCTATCAAATCACTAATTACTTTTTCAATCTACTTTTTAAAAAACACAAATTAGATAAACAAAAAACCTACAGTTTTACAAACTTAGTTAAGGCAGATTCATACCAAGCAAACTTTAACAAACCTAGAAATTGTGTGTTAAGGCTCCCACCTTAACTTCCACACCATGTAAGCAATAAAGATGTTGTATGGCTTCGCATACTGTGCTCGCTACAACTTAGGCTCCATGCACCCACACTTTGCCTTGGTCTTTCAGCTCCAATCCTCTTCCTTTGCAGGTTGGGGGCAACACTAAAGCTAGCACGGTACGCTCCTCCCTGTCTAGTATTACATCAGTACTCTACTTCCAACGTGGCAAGAATTTCTCTTTCATTTACATTTCACATCTCCATTCTGTGGAACTAGATCAAATACATCTCCCCAGTACACAGGTGACTACCAGCATGCAAATATGCCACCATCAAACAACGACATGGACCAGTTATGTCCTTACATTTAAATTCCTTTTATTTCAGATCTGCACCTGCTCTAATCCACTACTTATTTGCCCCCCACTGACTGTGACTCAGTAAGCACCACTTCAGTGTTAGAAGATAGAAAAGTTAGGACTTCAGCTTCCACCCCCCAGTTTAATCTACTACCTTCCAACCTGATGACACACAATCCAGACGTCTGGACTACCCAATAAACTTCAATCACCTCCCCCCAAAATTACAAGACTCCTGACCAATATAATGAAGATCATCTCTAAGACAGAATAAGTCATTCCTCCTATTATTCGACCAAGTTTTTTCCTCCTCTACTTCATCCTTATATCCTCCTCCCTGTCATTCTACCATCTCTCCCTGCTGCCTTTGTTATTCCACATCATCTCCCCACCCCCAAAGATGCATCTCCATTGTATTATTTCAAACACTTAATGAGATATAATTTAATTCCAAATTAGGATTAATGTTTCCTCCTTTCCATGCATTTAATGTCAACGTGTACCCAAAATCTTATTAAACACTTACATAGCATTCTGCTCAGCTTTAGTGTTGCCCCCAACCTGCAAAGGAAGAGGACTGGAGCTAAAAGACCAAGGCAAAGTGCGGGTGCATGAAGCCGAAGTTGTAAGCGAGCACAGTATACAAAGCCATTCAACATCTTTACTGCTTACATGGTGTGGAAGTTAAGGCGGGAGCCTTAACACACAATTTCTAGGTTTGTTCACGTTTGCTTGGTATGAATCTGCCTTAACTAAGTTTGTAAAACCGTAGGTTTTTAAAAAATCTAATCTATAATAGCCTATGACTCCCACACATGTCCCTAAAGATTGCTTGTTTAGCCCTGACATTATGGAAGTCTCTCGAATTATCATTTATTTACAAATGATGCAATGTGATACTGTCTTGAAAGCTGATCTATTATGATAGATCTCTAATACACAAATAGTTAACACTGCTTTCACTTACCCTGCCGCAATACTTTTAACGGAAGGAAGTTGCGAAAGAGTCCCTAGGGATCTTAGAACTGGCCAAGCGTTGTATAAATGGATCAAGGCAAAAAGACTCTTTAAATATGCACAAAGTTGCTTGTCAATGTTTATTGAGCTTAACTGAGGAAAATTTCTAAATATCTTTAGATTCGGTGGCAAACTTATTGGAATAGAAACGGCAAGGAAACAAGATTCCATCCCCGCTGCCTGTCAGCTCCTGTTTAAAATCTTTACTACGCAGGCAGGGAGGTGTTTTTTGCTAACGCTTTGGAATGTAAGGGACAAGTGAGACCGGGGACTAATTTACCTAAGTAATAATTTAGCTTGAATTATTCTTTACCCATAGATGATGTAAAGAGACACCTCCCTGGCAGTTGATTCATTTAGCTGTGAATAATTGTGGTTGTAAATATGAACTATACTTTATGTAACTATGGATTGTATTGGATAATAGGAAGAGTATTATTTTATTCAGTGTTGATAAGATGTTAAACTATTTCCATGTCTTCTCTGGCATTAATAATATTAATACTACTACTAATGTAGTAATAATACAGATGTTTTCTTGCAATGTATGTACCCTTTGATACGAATATCATTTTTGATATATTTATTTTTAGACTCTAACTGCACATTGTACCATTAATAAGAAGTTTAAGGATACTCTTGAAGAAGCCAGATTTCCTGGCGAAATGTTGGGGGTTTTTTCGGGTCTTTGTGTATGCTGCATTTTGTTGTGTAATTTTATTACTTGTCTCTTTCATTAAATTGAGAACACTTGTTCATTTTGTGTAGCAGTAGCTTATTGTTGTTCTGGCATGGAGGAGGAGCCAGAGAAGCAGGCTGAATGAGGCTAAGCGACAGGCTAGTGGGAGGAACTGATTCTGTTGTGTATGAGTCAGTCATCATGTGATGGATGACATCATTATGGGATGGGGCTGCAACAGACAGAGAAGCATGGCTCTGCAAGGTGGGGAAGGAGGAGGAGATTCTGGTGGCCAGGTTGAGTTCCATTAGTGGAACTTAGCCAAAAAAATTACTCAATTTGGGTAGTAATAAATTTCGCCCTGGGTTAGCTAGCCCCTGGCCCTCATAGCGCTGTGGAATTTGCTCCCAGAGGAGGCTCGGTTGGCTCCCACTCAATTTTATAGACCTCTATCATATCTCCTCTCAGTCGTCTCTTCTCCAAACTCAAGAGAGTTTTATAATATGTATGATAATTTTAAACTGATTTTATTGTTTTAAATGTTTTGGAAGCCGCCCCGAGCTGCATGGCAGGAGGGGCGGGGTAAAAATTTATGAAATAAAAAAATAAAAAAAATAAAAGAGACCCAGCATACCAAGCCTCTCCTCATATGGGAGCCCTTGATCATTTTCGTTGCCCTTCTCTGTACCTTTTCTAGTTCAGTTATGTCTTTTTTGAGGCGACCAGAACTGCAAACAATATTTGAGGTGCAGTCGCACCACTGATTTGTATAGAGGCATTATGACCTCCTCAGTCTTGTTCTCTATCCCTTTCCGAATAATTCCTAACATTGTTTGCTTTTTTGACTGCTGCTGCGCACTGCGCTGTGGATTTCACTGTATTGTCCACACACACACCCAGATCCTTTTCCTGAGTGGTAACTCCTAGCTTAGTACCCAGCATTGTGTATGCATAGTTTGGATTATTTTTCACTACGTGCATCACTTTGCACTTGTGCACATTAAATCTCATTTGCCATTTAGATGCCCAGGCACCCAGCTTCGTAAGATCCCATTGCAGTTCCTCACAGTCTGCTCGTGTTTTAACTACCTTGAATAACTTGGGATCCCAAATGATATTTCATAAAACAAACATGATGGCAGAAGGCACCTCAGCGGACTACCCCAGGGTGGGTCATGCAGCCAGCACTCTTCGGGTGAGCAGTGTGTGCTGTTCACACGAGCAGTCCTTCCTCCTGTAACCTGGTTGTGGAGGGTGCTGCCACAGGTCCCTCCATGACATGGGGAGGCCTGAGCTGTCCACATGGCACAGGACTCCTGGACCTCTGCTGTTTAGCAGGATCAGGCCCCTGGGAAGAGCTGCCACCAAACAGCTGATGGGGTGCTCCTTAGGGTCCCCCCCCCGATCACCAGGCTCCCCATCAGCTGTTCAGCAGACCAGGTGAGCTTGCTCCTCCAGGCACGATCCATGGGCCTTGCCTCGGAAGGGCGCACGTTAGCCCAGTGTAACCTGGGTGGACACACAGGCCTTAGCTCGGGCTTTGTTGCCAAGCTTCTTCAGCCAATGCATCCCACAGCAGCTGGCTACTCACCCTGAGGTGGACGTGGGCAAACATCTGGCAGTGACAGAACAAACAAGCAGGTGAGTCTCGGGCTAATGTGTGCTACTGTCATCTGTTTTCACCCATTGTCACTGTTTGGGGTAATGAGATTACGTTAAAGTCTCAAAATGGGGCCACGCAAGCAAAACGTTTGGGAACCAATTCTCCTTCATAGTCACAATGCTAAATATTGAACCCTAGCATGGAGGGGTTCCAAAAAATGACTAGCAAGCTGTGCTTAGAGTTTGGAGCATGTGATATCAGTGGATCCTTCTATATATACACAGGTATACTTCCCCCTAAGTTCCAGTTCCTTCTTCCAAAGCAAAGAATCACACAAGGGGAACTCAGAGAAGTGGAGAAGGAGCACAGGAAGTGTGAATATACAGATATTTCCTCTAAAGCAATCAATGTTACAGGTAAATAACTACTACTTCCTTTGAGTGCCTCTTTTTATGTACACACTGCTGCTGCTTTCTCAGTGCCTGGCTCTTGTTGTGGACCGGATGAGGGTGATTCAATTGAAGCTGAATCCAGACAAGACTGAAGTGATGATAGTTGGCCGATCTTGTGACTTGGAGGGGATTGGAACCCCTGTTATTGAGGGGGTCCAGCCCCCTCTAGTTACTCAGATTCACAGCCATGGAGTGCTTCTGGACCCCCTGCTGTGCCTGGATTGTCAGGCTGTGGCAGTGGCCAGGAGTGCTTTTCACCAACTCCATCTGGTAAGAAAGCTGGGGCCCTTTCTTTCTGATTCAGATCTGGCCACCATCATCTATGCTTTCATTACCTCAAAGCTAAACTACTGCAGTGTGCTCTATGTGAGGCTGCCCTTGGTAACTGTTTGGAAGCTGCAGCTGATGCAGAATGCTGCAGCCCAGTTCCTTTCAGGGATGGGTCTCCACAAGCACAGTACACCTGTGTTCTATAGCCTGCACTGGCTTCCTATAGGTTTTCCAGGCACAATTCAAGGTGCTGGCCTCACATATCTGAAAGACTGCCTCTCCTTTCATGCCCCACTGCGACACCTGTGGTTGGCTGGGAGTGCCCTTTTGTGAGTGCCAGCTGCCAATCTTGTCCTTATGACAAGGGTCCGTAGAGAGAGAGTCTCGGTTGCTGGCCAAGGATAATAGAACCCTTCCCCTGGAGGTCAGTCAGAGTCTGAGAATATTCCGGAGTCAATGCAAAACTTTCCTTTTTGGTAAAGCATTTGGCAGGTGGGGATAGGGGTTGGGGTGTTTGGGAAGGGAGTAAAGATTTTTAGGGGATTTTCTTGTATTATATTGGATTTGTTTGTCTCCCCCCACTCTTTTTGTTTTCTATAAGCTGTGCTGAGCCTTTGGGGAAGGGTGCGGTATACATTTTAATAAATAAATAATAAATAGATGAGAAAGCAGCAACCTGAACAGGTGGAAGGATGGGCTAGCAGTTTAGTGAAAAATTCACTGTGCAAAACCAACCTATCAGATAGAGCATAAGCCATAGTGGCTAGTTCGATAGTTTAATTTTTGGTGAACATACATAACTTCAAGTCTTCCTCTGGTAGTGGTACATGAAGGAGAGAAGTAACAGAAGTTACAGCGGCTTCAGTGAAAGGTGCCTTAATATTACTGAGCACTAGGAATCATAGGTAATAGATAACTCAATACATCAGTGCAACAACGTTTGCCTGAACATAAGCTCCCCTGAAGCGTCTAGACAAAAAATACAGAGTGCATCTGATTTTGAGAAAAACAGGGTGACGGCAGAGAACCACCTTTGTTCTTATGAGCTCTCGTACTAGATTTTACAAGCTGGTGAATGCTGGCAAATTATTTCTCCCACAGAACTATAATCACACATTCCTAAGACAGCATAAACATATGGTTGAACATTAATGTACACCACCATTTTATCAATTACATAATAAAACAAATTATTAAGTATCAAATATTAAGTTACGCAGCTCAAAAGGCATACAAAGTATTACAGAGGTCTGCTCAATTCATATCAGAAACTCAAGGAAAAACAAAAATCACATTTTCAACCAAATAATACTTGATAAACAACTTTCATTAGGTACAGTAAAAGAAATTACAAGTTCTTCAGAAATGTTTATGATTAAGAATTTTTAGCTACCATAAAAAAGCATTTCTACATAAAAAAATTACTGAAGTAAAGGGCATATTCTATACTTCCTGCACACGGCAAAAGCAAAGTTTTACATAGAAATATTAAATAGCCCCTCCCATCCTTTTACAGGCCTTCTGTTAAGTTGCACACCAAGTGCCAACATTAAATTAACTGTAAGGCTATTTGTCTGGAGACATTAAAGACTTGTTCTGTCAAATGTAAAGGATTGTTTTCTTTGAGTAACCAGAGGGTTAATGGTAATTGTAAAATGCAGAGTTTTAGCTAACAGTTCTGAAAGACACTAAGTCTTAGTAAAATCAAAGATTGTGCAAATCCTGATAATTCATTCTAGCGCGATTGTGGGAGACAAACATACAGTGAGCAGGCAGATTACCATACAGGCCCTATTCCCAATATTGAAATGAATGTGGAAAGAGGATGAAGGTCAGAAAGTGAGAAATCCTCCTAAGAGCTGCCCTGTAATATGCAGAAATATGTAGGTATTCTGCTGGGAATTTTGACACCAAGTTTCTACACATGATGTTTGACAGATTCTAAGGGAATTAGATGAATAAAACTGAACTGCATGATTAAGGATAGTTGAATGACGCAAATTATGAACAAGACAACCTTTCAAAGACCATGTACAGCAAAAACATTTACTGGTTCTCAAAATAGGTGGATATTAGTCTAAAACATACAAGTTGTATTTCTGCCAAGTTTTTTGCCTACTCCTAAAGAAGCTTCATTTAATGTATTAAATCAGACATACATGTACTGTTCATGTAGTCTGTCAATTCTAGTTTCCATTTACTAACTCCAAAGAAGCAATATAGGCAGCCTGGCTTTACTGAATGCAACAGTTGTTCGGTGACCATTAGAGTCCTTAAAACGCAGACGCATTTTGGGAAGACATTTTTCCAAGTACAAAAGCTGCTTGCTGTTAAAGGCTCCACGTCACTTCTGTCTTATGAACTGAACTGCATCTTCATACTTCATTCCACATTCAATCAGTGCAGGGGCTACTAGCACTGGAGCTCTCCCAAGACCAGCAACACAGTGGACAGCAATACAACAACCAGGCTCTTCTCGGAATTTAACTTTCAGGAGGTTTGGCCAATCATCAACAATCTGCTTGGATCATGGTGCACCATCCTCAAAGGGCCAATCCAAAACCTGAATGCCTTCTTTTTCCACTGGAGCTGTTTCATAAGTAGCTTCACATACTCTGACCACTGTGGTAACTCCATACTTTTAAGTTCCTCTATGAATTTGTTTAAGGTTGCACTGGTTGGATTTTGTGTGATAAGGAATCTCATGTTCTTGTAGGCAATTTCCACAGGAGCTGGGTGGTTCATTCGGGCCATGTTAATTTATTTTAAAAAAACATGCAACAAGATTATGAAAAAAAAATCAAAAATACTAAGAGAAATGATGTAGAGAAACTTAAGTCTACTTCACAATACTCCATTTGAAGTTTTCAGTGTTTGTAAGTATGAAGTTGGGAGCAATGGGCAATGAAGTGAACCTCCTAGCAAGAAGCAACAATTCTTCAATACAGTAATACTGAGGAAAAGAAAGTCAATACACATTGAGGTTTACACCATCCAGGTCTGAACTCCTTTGTAAAATACTCAGCCAATTTCAATTTTTTTATTTATTTATTTATTTATTAAATTTGAACCCCGCCCTTCCTGAATCCAGCTCGGGGCAGCTTCCAGCAATAAAATACCATTAAAACAATCCAAAAACACTTTAAAAATTTCAAGTAAACATTTTAAAATAACATATAAAACAGGGCCAGGGATAGCTTGGGGTAGAAATTTAACACTTCTTATCCTGGTTGACCGCTCTTAGGGGGGCTTCTTGGTGGTGAAGTAATGCATTTCTACATTTCACTAATCTGCATAGAAGTCGTGCTGTGCCTGGCAGTATTCTCCACTGCCCTTCAGCAACTCCACAAATGTGTGACCAAGAACACTACGGAACTGAGGAATATGGTTATTCATTGAAGAGTGTAATCTGACCATGCAGCCCGGGTGCGGGAGGTGCCACCGCCAGGGGCAGGAGCAGCAGAACCAGGAGAAAGAGGCGGTGGAGGGACTGGAGGCTGCAGTGCTGCTGGGGCGGGTGCGAAGCGGAAGGACCATACTGCGGCTGCAGGCAGGAAGCTAGAGAGTGGCGTTGTCTGGTGCTGCTGGGGATGCAGCGACTGTGAAAGAAAGCAGCATCAGCGGCTGCTGCACCAGGTGGGAGGGGGAATCTGCCCACTATTGTTCTTATGGATAATGACATGGTATCGAGTAGGGTTGAAACAAAGGGTACTTTCAGACATGACGCTAACCACCCTTTAACCACCCTTGGTGGTTATTTATGCATGTTGCTGGGCTGCATAGGGCACCAATACAGCCCTGCAACATGCATAAATAACCACCAAGGGTGGTTAAAGGGTGGTTAGCGTCATGTCTGAAAGTACCTAAAGTCTTTGGAATTATTTGGAAGTTGCCTAATTTTGGGGTCTTTCACCAGGAAACTGGTTTCCGAAGTTTGGGAAAGCACGGTTGTTCTTTGGAAAACTTCAGAAGCACCTGTGTGCCTAGGCCTGGCTGGAGAAGCTCCGAGAAGCTTCTGGAAACAGTGCCATATTTGGTAGGAGGGGGGGATGAAAGGGGACAGTTGAGTCATGGGGTAAGGAGGATTTTGAATTGATTGGCTGGTCTAGCCAGATGGCTAGTTTGATCGGTACAAGACTGCAGCCAATAGAAAGAGAAGTACCAAAAACCAAAACTGGCACACATCTCCCAGAGCCATCCCATTCCCTGGTGAATCTGGCTGTGTACTGCTAAACTGCTAACTGTGAGTAATCGGCTGGGCTGGGGGGGCTCCTGGCATAAGCATGGCATGGTTTGGTCTGCTTGTGCATAGGGCCAATGCTGGAGTGTAGCAGTAGGTGGCTTCCAGGGGGTAGGTCCCTGCAGGATCCAGAAACGCCCCCCCCCCCCCCATGACTGTCACTCACTGGGAATTAGCACTCCACACACTTGTCCATGGAAATTAGCTCCACAGTCTTTATTAGACCCACATGGTTCCTGTATTCCCACTCCACAGGGTCACCTACACAGTCCACAGTAGCTACCCACAATCCCTGGTCTGCCAGCTCATCTGTCTCCACCCTGCAGGCCCAGTACAGTCTCTCAAGGTACAGGAGCAATACCATAGTAACACCTGCAAAGTCTATACAGCCAGGACTCAGACCCCAGGCTCTGGCCAAACCTTCCCCAGGCAGGAGGCACCCTCCTGGGCACAGCCTTCCCCCATTACTTGGGTCCGCTCTGGTCCTTCTGGTCTTCAGCACCTTAGAGAGCATAGAGTGGAGATCAAGGTTTATAGGCTTCTTCAGGGGAGATGTTGCCCCTTCTGCTCCCAGGCAGAGATTGCCTTTCCTCATAGTCTTGCCTCTCCTCTTATATCCCCAGAGTGGGCGTGGCCAGCTCTCCAGGCTACCCTTAAAGGGCCAGTGTCCTGCCCACTCTGTCTCTTGGGCTCTCAGGCTGGTCCCAAGCTATGGGGCGGCTCAGCTCTCCAGCTGCCCCATGCAGCCCCCTTCTTAAAGGGGCAGCAGCCCCGCAAGACTGCTCCCTGCTACATGGGTCATGTCATGCTTAAAAAAAAATAAAATTGGGTTCCACTGGGGGCACATTGCTTGCTGGCTACTGCCGCTTGGTTGGCTTGGGAGTCAGACAGCAGCACCATGAGCCGCCCAGAGGGCTTTCTCTGCCTGGCTCCAGAAGTTAAGCTCCCTCCATGCCACGGTGTCCTGGGGTGTGTGTGAAGAACCAACGTGGTGTCTGCTGGGCTGGCTGGCTTTTGGTGTGCAGGATTGCAGTTGCTTGCACTCTGCATGGTTATTTCAAGTTGTCTTCTTTTATTATTATTATTATTATACGCTTTTATATAGCGGCAGCAACGTACCTGGCGCTTTACACATTCTGTGCCTTGGTCTTCAAAGTCCAAAGCTTCGGCAAGAACACTGAATTGCCTCTGAGTACTCAGACTGACTATTTGGAACTTAGAAAAGCAGTCTGAATACCTCAAAGTACTATTCGGTTCAGCCCTAGTATAGAGGAGGTTGACTACTAAAGCATGAAGTTCGCTCCCTTTCTGTGCGGATATTATTGCTTATTTTAAGTTAAATGTATCCCAAAGAAGCGTTGTTTCAGAAGTTCAAAACAGTTTGCTCTTAAGTATAGCAATTACCAAATTCAAGATTCCAAGATGGTGCAGGAGGCTCCAAAAATAACAGCCCCAAGTTGAGTTCTGAAGAGATCAAGGCCTAATTTGTTATGGCAACAGGCTTGGGATTTTGCTTGGTTTTCTTAGGCAGTAAGCATCAAGGTGACAAAACTGGCAACATAGGTAACCAACAGCTTCAATTCACATTTGGGACTGGATAATTCTGGAGGTGGTTTTGAGGCACAAGGATGTGAAGCATCATTCAGATTCTCCCTTGAAGTAGGACTTCATGACTGCTCAAAATTTGGGCTATATGTCCTGAGCAGCCAGATATTCTGCCAGTCTCTTAGCTCTCTATCTGTAGGCCTGTCATTTAAAAGAATGACACACAGTACATACATTGTTACACTGAGAACTAAATGAAGGGAAGTCAAGGTTGTGAGGATCTGAGCTGGGGACCTAAGAGCTGCTACAGGCCCAGGTAGGACTAGGGGAAGACTCCCAGGGATTGAGGTGTTGGAAATACAATGTGGATCAAGCTGAAAGCCATGTTACTTACACCATTGGGTGTGCACGCCGCAACCACACTTTGCAGAGTCTTCAAAGCAGTCTTCAACTTGGGATGAGCCCCACCACTTCCCTTGAACGTGAAGGTTACTTCATGCCGACGCAAGGGTATAAGGGGGGTTGGGTTATTCCATTCCACTTAGTTCTTTCCAACCACTACCTATGCTAACTAAAACATGACTGTAATTTCAAGTAGTGGGAGATTTGGGCAGGATGTGGGAATGCATAGAGCCATCTTGAGGGATGACAGTTACCAGTAAGTAACCTGTCTTTCCTCCTCGAGGGGTTGTGTGCATTCCGACCATTACAAGATATAAAAAGCACTATATCCAATTGGATGGAGGGTCAAGGAATCATCTCAGAATAGAATTTAGTACTGCTTTCCCAAAATGAGCATCCTTTTAAGCTGTCAAATCAATCAAATAATGCTTCATAAATGTATGATAGGATGCCGAAGTTGCTGCCCAACAAATATCCTCTACTGAGACATGCCCTAATGAAGTTACAGAAGTGAAGACCAACCTACTGAAATGTGCTCTTAAGTCCCTTGGAGGAGAGTGCCCTGCTTGAGTTCACCAAAAGTAACACAGCTTACAATTAGTTCTGAGATTCTTTGAGGGGAAAGGTGCTTTCGCCTTTTTCCCCCTTGAACTGAAATGAATACAGCATCAGCCTGTCTAAGGTCTTGGGTTTATTTATTTATTTATTTATTTAGTAGATTTTTATACCGCCCCATCCTGCACAGCAGCTCGGGGCGGTTAACAACAATAAAAAAAAACCATTTAAAACATTTAAAATACAATCATAAAACATATCAATAAAACAGGGTGGTATAAAAATAAATATACAGGTGGGGGATTAAAAATCACCCCCCCCCTACCTCCCAAAGGCCTCGGCAAACAGCCAGGTCTTACAGTTCCGCCGAAATGTCAAAAGGCTTGGGGCCAGGTTCTATCTATATAGAAAGCAAAGGCCCTTCTAACATTTAGAGTATGCGGGGTTCTTTTTGACTGACTACTGTGAGGTCTAGGAAAGAAGATGATTGCCATGGAGTTCCCGACTGGCCCCTTGATGGTGGGCAGAAACCCAGCGAGCCATGCCTTCAGATGTGGCTTGGTTCTACATCCGAATAAACAATTGCCACTGTGAGGGATCTGGCTGGTGCTGGAGGCTCCCAGGGTGGAGACTCTGAAGAGAAAGGAGCTCTAACCCTTCTTCTCTCTCCCTTTCTTCAGGTGTAACATCCTCCACCTGCATCTCTTCTTCCCATTCCCCTAGGTCTGGGGAGGAAATATGGACTGGTGTGGTGCCACCGGTATTGGGCACAGTACCAGAATCTGCATCAGGAGGGTTGGTACCAGTACCAGCAGTGCCAAGAGTGACAGAAAGTGCATTAGCTGTTGCACTGATAGTGGAACTGGTGGGCACCAACTCAGTGTGAGTTGGTTGATGGGTTGCAGGCACTGTAATCTGGTGTTCCGCGTCAAACCCGATTAGGCTTCCTTAGCCCCTTGTAAAGGCTCTTATTGAATGTCCTGGAGCTGCATCAAGGAGTGAGCTATGTATGCCTTAAATGACTGTGTTGTGACCTTCTGCCAGGTAAGCAATACACATCTCCTGTTGATCCATGATGTAGACGGTAGCAGAACAGATCAGACAGTGCTTAAAACAGGAGCGCTTAGACATAGTTCAGCTAAGAGCCTGGAGGCTCTGGACTTAATTTTTTTAAATTATTATTTTTTTAATATATATTTTTACCTTACCCTTATCCATAGATATAGAGCAGCTTACAACATTCAAATAAAATAATAATAAATAAACACTAAGATGCAATGTGAGTGTGTGTAAATTAAACAAGATACAAATGTCATCAAATATTAAAATTAACTGCTTCAGTAAATCTAAAATATGGAAATATGGAAAAGAAACTGAGGCAACAAAGAAAGGGCTTGCAAAGAGACAAGATGCAACACCACCAAATGGGAAATTTATTTTATTAATTTGTAGACTCAAACACAAATAGATCATAGAACAAGTGACAGTTTAAGGACAAAAGTTTAAGGACAAAAGTGAACTATAACTAAAAAACCTAGCCTAACTATGAAAATTATCTAATTATCTAACCAAACTTTAAAAAAAAAAGTTGTTGGTTGCATTCCTCAAGAGAAGAATCAGAGCATTCTTAACTGTCACTGGAGGCGGTTGAAAGAAACTGAGGCGGGAAAGGGTCTGTCTCCCTCTTATTTCTTCTCTTCTTGCAAGATTAAAAGCCAACGTCCGGGGGGGGAGGGAAGGGAGGCGAGAGCCTTGACTCCTTCCGGACTGTTCTATGCAGTCTTTCTGGATACTGCTGACATCATAGAGGTCTCCTATAAGTGACATTCATGGAGCTCCTCGAAGAAGAACTGTTATTTACCCCTCAATAATAATACATGAACTAGGAGACATGTTATGAAACTAACTGGCTACAGATTTAAAACAAAAGGAAGAACTTTCTTACTCAACATGTTGCCAGCAGTCAAATCGTGCAACTAGGTTTTCAAAAAAGGATGGGATAAGTTCTTACAGGGTAGGTCCATAAATGGCTAGTAGTCATCAAATTGATCAGGAGATGTCAGGACTGCTGGGAGCAAATAGGAAATGGATCACTCGGTCATGACTTCTTGTGTACTTCTCTGAAATGACTGAAGGGGGCCACTCTTGGGAGACAGGCTGGTGGGCTGCACCACTGGCCTGACCCAGTTATGATCTGCTGGTTGCTTAATGCTTCAAGTTTAGAGAGCTGCATTATTGTTATTTTCCATATAATCTAATGTTTGTTGTTGGCTTATATAATAAAAACTGGAATATCTTATATAACTCCCTGGAAAAAATAATAAAATGCAAAAATAAAGTGTACAAAGGGAATTCAAAAGGTATTAAATTACATAAATTACATATGTTAGAATTACCCACTGAGTTTAACCTTTTTATTTGTACAACCATAAATTAATACCTGAATGCCAACGTGGGCCTTAAGCAATTACAATTTGAAAATGTAACTAAAACTTAACTCTGTGTAATCTGCTATGGATTAATGAAACCGTTTTGATAAAAGAAATATTAATGACTTAAACTAGAACTAATTAGTTTTTCCTGAGGTAATAAAAACTGCCTGCGGTAAATATCATGCCAACCCTACACTTTTGCTTTGGCAAAAATATCTTAAGGAACAAATACGGTGCATATTTCACTAATGGGGGTGGACTGTATTAAGTTTCTGGAATACAAACATACAAAGGTGGTAAATACAGACTGTGCATCACATTACAGAAATCAGCAAAAAGAAAGACGGCAGGAGAGAAACAACAATACTTTGTTCTGCTGCTGCTGCCAATGTGCAAATTCACCGACATACAAAATTTATTTTAAAATGACTCCACAATACTGCTGGCATGAACAGCAATTGAGAACTGAAAGCAGTCTTAATTATCATACTGTATATGGACCATTAGTCGAGTTCTTTACTATCTTCTCACTGGCAGTAACCAATACTAAATGTTTCAAAGGAGAGCTGCAAACCATATCACACCACCACAAAAAAACATGCCAACCCTGTAATGGAATAACATGCTCAAAGGAAAAAAATCTTCCTAGTTACTATCAGCTAGTGGTTGCTCTTATGTCCTGATGCAACAGATTTTAGCCTTTTAAACCTCATCTATTATGAAAACAGGAGTTCTCATTATCTATTCAAGTGTCTAATCCTTTAAAAAATTCTATTTATCCAACTTCTGCCTTGACCTCTTTTCTCTTGGGCGGGGGGGGGGGGGATGGGGAGGTGTCACAGGTACCATGTGTATTGTGGAAAGCAAATTCCCTTTCTAATCTGTTCCTTAGTTTGAATGCATGTTTATTTTGTCTTGTATTTTGTGCTTAAACAGGAATGCCTAAGTTCCTTAGGCATAATTAATTATATATTTTCCAAAACATTCATTGTTGTATGCTTTGCTATCATGGTTGGCTATATAAACAAAAATTATTTATTAAAATCATATAGGAAAATCATACAGCTAAAAAAGAACATAATGTGTAACGTTCTGTAAGCCTCAAACAGTTGACTTACTCAGTCAAGATAGAGGAAACCATTCACAAGAAGTAAACAGGATGGATTATTCCTACATAGCTTGCTATCTATACTTTGAAGTCCGCTGGGTAGCGACTGTTTCTCCATATAATGCCTGGAAAGTTCCTGGCATAACAGAATTATTATTATTCTACATGCCATTCTATAAATGCTTAGTTCTTTTATGTATTTCACTTCTTTTTAGGTTTCAAGAGTGTTGACCAAGAGCTCCATGCTATTTTACAAGGGAGAAGAAATAGAACTAATAGTAATGCAGGGTCTAACAGGGTAGGTTGGAAATAGAGCATGTGTGTGTAGACTGAGAATTTTTAAAGGCAAAAAACAATTATCACTGAAGAACTATTACGCTAGCTAGTCAAACCAGCCTTTAGTAGTGTAAAAAATAGAGCCCTATGAGGTTACCCGCCCGCCCCTACCCCCTCAAGGGGAAGCATCAATTGAAACAAACAAACAAACAAACAAACAAGTGAATTCCACATCTACTGCCAGCAGTTCTTGATTTTTGTAGCCATCAGAAAACCATGAAGTATGAAAAGCCAGCAGAAATTTGGAACAAATGAAGTCTGGCTTCTGTTATCTCACATTAACATAGCATAAGTGCTTCAGTGTGAACAATAAAAGTCTCATTCACAGATAATCAGAGGGTACCCAGTCACAGAATTGCCTAGGCAACAGAAAATAGTAGGACACTGGGTGGTTGTAGTAAGAAGTCTTTGGATAAACCGGGGGGGAGAGCCTCAATCAGGGCAGTTCTTATTTTCCCAAGAGAGAGAGAGCGCTCTTTTTATTCCCTCAAAATAGTTTAAGTTCATAACTATTAAATAGTTCACATTTGCTGCTGACACAATAAATATGCATTAAAAACCAGCTGTTAAGATAATTTATTGTTAGAAGGATGAAAAAAGTGTGGGAATATGCTTCTAACCAGATAGTGAGCACATTCTAAAAAAACAACCACCTTATACCTTCTTATTCTTGTATCCACAAATAGATATATTATTAATCAAGGTAAACAAAATTAACTGCACGATGTAGTTATTTTGGTTTGTTGAAACAGTTCATTACCATGCCCCAAGCAAAATTTCACTCGGCCCTGGGAAAATTCATAGCATGGGCTCCCAATTCCATTCTACACAGACACGGTGATTAATAAACAGCTCACTGTCTGCTCTCCCTGGGAATCTGATCTCAACCCTTCTAGGTACCCTGGAGGACCAGCTCACTGTTCAAGATGTTGCTTCTCTATTCTATGGCCTTTTTCACATGGGTCGTAGTGGGAGGGGGGACATGTGTGCGCTAGCGGCGGGTGGATGTGTGGTCATTTCCACAAGCGCACACCCATCCCCAGGTATGGAGCAACCGGCATTGGCGCCTTTTGCTCCTGCGTGGGTGATGGGTGTCGATGGGTGGAGCGCACACATCCTCCACCGCATCTACGGACCCCCCACACCCCACCCGCCTGCTTCAGCGTTCGCACAGGCACCCTCCCACCCGCACACGTGTACGACAAGGGGAGCGCCCATGTGAAAAGGGCCTAATTCTTCTAACTCGTGTAAGTTTCTCAAGATTTGGACACCAAATAGATACTGAAATACAAATTGTACTAATTCTCCCCTCCACTTCCTCCCATCCTATTTTTACTTGGGGCCTGCCCATTACACAGTAGTTATCAAGTCACTGCACAACTGTTAACACTTGGCTGTTATAGGAGTTACGACTTCAAATTACCTTTGCAGTAAAGTAGTTCATGTTTGCACTCTGTCCATATTCTACTCATTCAATTCAGTGAAAGAAAGCCAAAATCTCTTGGTGTCAAATTGGTAGAGAAGTACAATTCATACCACCACAATGGAAATTAATTATACTGTTCATGTGCACAATCTATTTAGCAGTAGATAATTGCTCAGCAGATACCACCGCAATTAACTACTTTACAGAAAAATTGCTTGTCTAAGTGGCCTTTGTCATGTGTCAACATTTACCATCTCTTCTTCTAGTGTGCTGCAAAAAAACAACCTTCTGTATCTTTTCCCACTACTGATTGCTATTTCCCTTGCCTGTCCTGCCAATCTTCTATTTGCATACTGCCACCATCACTATGATATTTCAGCACGGACAGATAGTTGAACGTGTATTTCAATAATAATTCTTTAGTAATATCTTTCATTTATGATATATAATTTCAGTGATACAATTGAAATTAAATCCTTTGTTCTAATATACAAATGCTGTATTTTTCAGCCTTTATACACAAACTATTCTACAACCTTGACTGTATTTATTAGGCAATTAAAAAAGAGGCTTTTGATGCACAATTATACTTGAATATACAAATAATATTTTAAGAAATGGTGATGCTTCTTAAACTAAAATTAAGATAAAAATGAAAGTTACTTTTTTGTTAGTAAGAATTGCTGTTCAGTTTCTAGCAGCTTGGCAAGTGTATAATTTAGAGTTAAAAAAGGAAAATTTGAGTCACTTACTTCCATGACTTCTCTCTCCCGGGGAGGCAGGTAGTCCTTAGTTGGGTTTAACTTCTCTCCAATCAGAGGCAGGATCAGGCTTTTGACTGACAGCCCAAGGCCAGGGGAGGAGTTAACCCTGGTCTCAGATCTGCGACTACTGAAGCTAAGAAACTAGAAAATGAACTGATTAACAGCTACCCTTTGATACTTTAAACAAAGAAACATAGAAATCTGCAATTCATCTGTTAACTGCCATACGATGGAAGAAAGACAAAACAGAGGAAAAGAAGAGGGAAGAAACTGGAGACACAATTTTCCCCTTGTATAACAGGCTGTCTGTGCATCCACTAGTTATCTGAAACAAAAGAGAGTAACCTACAGGGTCAAGAAGGGACTTCAAAAAGTAAAAAAGTCACTGAGTAAACAAAAATTTCACTTGGGCGGATCGAACTGCCTGCCTCCCTGGGAGAGAAGAAGGAAAATTCACGGAGGTAAGTGATGCAATTTTTTTTCTCTCTCTCTCACCAGGGGAGGCAGGTGGTCTTTAGTTGGGAAATATCCAAGCAGTAATTCCTTCTTCCAAATGCGTGAGATAAGTGAAAATCCATACTACGCCCCAGTGGAACTCACTGCAGAACACATTAAGAAAGGACTCTTTGCAGTACCTTCCTGCCAAAAGCTGCTCTGGCAGAGGCCCAAGTATGTAGGTTGTAGTGGCGGGTAAAAGTATGTACTGAAGACCAGCACGCTGCCCTATGTATTTCCTCCAACGAGGTCCTTGGAGGTCCACCGCTGCGTTGGTGGAAGCACTAAGCGGTAATGCCTTGAGGAACCTGAAGCTCTTTAGACTTGTTTGCGAAGAAGATGCAACCCCTTAGCCATCTAGCAATGGTGGCCAAAGAAACCTTTTTACCTCTGTCCCCTTGTCTGAAAGCTATGAATAGACCCAAATCTACCCTAAAATTCTTTGTCCTTTCAAGGTAAACCTTTAGGGCTCTCTGAGCATCAAGCTTATGCCATAACACCTCACGAGAGTGTTGAGGGTTCAGGCAAAAAGAAGGTAATTCAATGACTTGGTTTCAGTAGAGGGACCGATTTACTTTTGTGAGAAACGCATGGTTAAGCCAGAGAGAGACCTTGTCATTGTTGAACCTGCATAGTTCAAGCTCTGAAACCAGTCTTGCGGAGGTAAAGGCCACCAAGAAGGTGGCCTTAATGAGACAAGTTACGTAGCAAAACTTTCATAAGCATCTCAAACAGAGAATCTTGTAAGGCATCCAGAATGATGTTCAGCCTCCATGTGGGAAATCTAGGTTTGACAGGTGGACCGATGGAAGCTGCAGTCTTGAGAAAGCATCTCACATGGGAATGGGATGAGAGTGCATCCCCTCTATGAGGGGTGAGGACAGAAGAAAGAGCTGAGACCCGTCGATGAAGGGTACTGAACCCCAGCCCTTTTTCTAGGGCCTCCTGGAGAAAAGCCAAGATATTTGGGATCACTGCAGCAATAGGAACTATGTTGTTCTCATCAGCCAATCTCTGGAAAGCCAACCAAATGGTGTTATATATACGGTTAGTAGAAGTTCTGCGAGCTGCTAGAGGGGTCTGTAGCACCTTGTCAGCATATCCAAACTTCTTTAATTGCTCCTTTTCAATAACCAGGCAGTCAACTTTAGCTTTTCCAGCCCCTGGTAGAGGATGGGGTCCTTATGTAGCAGGTCCTTAAGAAATTGTAACCTCATTCCCGGTTCCATCTGAAGGATCTTGATTGCTGGGAACCATGGTCTCTGTGGCCACTCAAGGGCTATAAGGATTACTTGGGCTTCTTGGACCCTGATGGCTCTGTGCAACTTTGGAAGAAGAGAAATCGGTGAGAATGCGGAAAGGGGACCCAGGGACCACAGTAAGTGGAGAGTGTTGTCGCCCTCTACTTCCTGGTCGTGATGACGTGCAAAGTACCTGCTGACCTGGTGATTGAGAGCTGTGGTGAACAGGTCAATGATCGGGAGACCCCACATAGTTGTGATGTGATGGAAGATTTTGTGATGCATGGACCATTCGCCTGGCTGAACAGTGTGTCTGCTGAGTCAGTCAGTCTGTGTGCAGCCACCAGTCCAGTGACATGAGGGTCGACGGGGGGAGGAAGCAAGACAATTTTCTGTTGCATGGCCAGCTGAGATTGCCTGGGGAGGTAGAAGTCCTGAAGCAGTCCGATATGGAATCGGGTCCAAGGTACCGTATCTATACACGATACCATGAGACCCACACAATCCCATGTGAGAAGGTCCGAACTCCCCAGTCTTCTGAGACTGGAAAATAGGCTTCGAATAGTCAATTCCCTCTCCAAGGAGAGGAACACCTGGTATCCAGAATCATGTCTAGGTGGAGCAGGCGTTGAGCTGGTAGTAGGGAACTCTTCTCCCAGTTCACTATGAAGCCATGGGTCTGAAGACAGCAAATGGTACGATCTACCACCTTGCTGGCCGCAGACATGGAGTCTGCTTTCACAAGCAGGTCATCCAGGTATTATGGTAAGGAAACACAGAGATTGCTTCCAGTTGGAGGGAAGCTACCAGGGTTACGAGGATCTTGATAAATGCCCTGGGAGCCCAAAAGGAAGTACTTGGTATTGATAGTGCTTCCTGTGGTATACAAATCATAGAAAGCACCTGTGAGACAGCCTGATTGGCACGTGGAGGTATGCCTCCCAGAGATCGATAGATGCCAGGAAGTAATGCTGTCCTCATAGCGTCTGCGAAGTCACGCCCGGCGGAGCTGTTTCGGGTGGTGCGGGGGCTGGTCAGTCCGGCCTCCCTCCGCCTTGATGGGGACGTGTCCCAGGCCTGCTGTGAGGAGTTTTTCAACTACTTCGCAGACAAGATTGCTCGGATTCAGATCGACTTTGACGCTGGATTGATGGCAGTAGAGGAAGAGAGCGGGGGGACGGAGGTTCCGTCTGGTCCAGCTTCATGGGGAGAGTTTCAGGAAGTGACGCCAGCCGATGCGGTGGATGTCCTGGCGTCTGTGGGGGCCACGTGTTGTGAACTGGACCCGTGCCCGTCCTGGTTAGTGAAAGCTTCCAGGGAGACGTTAGGGACGGTGCTGGTGAGGGTAGTAAATGCATCCTTTCGGCAGGGGAGGTTGCCGCTTTGCCTTAAAGAGGCTGTGGTGCGTCCCCTGCTGAAAAAACCATCTCTGGACGTGGATGCGCTCACCAGTTACCGACCTGTCTCTAACCTTCCCTTTTTAGGGAAGGTTATTGAGCGGGCAGTGGCGCTCCAGCTCCAGGTGCATCTGGACAACATCGGCTTCCTAGACCCTTTTCAATCTGGGTTCCGCCCCGGCTATGGCACCGAGACGGCGTTGGTGGCCTTGGTAGATGACCTCCGCCGGGAGATGGATGCAGGATGTTCAACATTTCTCATCCTGCTAGATCTCTCGGCCGCTTTTGACACCGTGGACCATGGGCTGCTGCTGAGACGACTGCGTGACCTGGGGGGTCTGGGCGGGACCGTTCTTGAATGGTTCCGCTCATTCCTCTCGGGGAGGAGCCAACGGGTAGTGTTGGGGGAGGAGACATCGTGCCCCCGCGCTTTACCGTGTGGCGTTCCGCAGGGTTCGATCTTGTCTCCGCTGTTGTTTAACATCTATATGCAGCCCTTGGGGGAGGTTGTGAGAAGGTTCGGGGTGCGATGTCACCAGTATGCTGATGATACTCAGCTGTACCTCTCTTTTTCTACTGACCCAGACCCTGCTATCTCGTTGCTGTCCCAATGTTTGGAGGCCGTGGCGGAGTGGATGCGGCTGAGCAGACTGAAGCTCAACCCCGATAAGACGGAGGTGATGTTGGTGGGGAGAGCGAAGGGGGTGGTGGCCCCCCTAGTTGGGGGGGTTCGCCCTCCTATAGCTCAGCAGGTTCGGAGTCTGGGGGTGATACTGGATGCAGACCTTCGTCTGGAGCGGCAGGTGGAGGCAGTCGCTAAGGCTGCTTTCCGCCAGCTATATCTAGTGCGTAGGCTGCGTCCGTATGTCTCCGGCCCGGACCTGGCCTCCCTCATCCATGCCTTCGTCACCTCGAGGCTCGACTACTGTAACGCGCTCTACGTGGGGCTTCCCTTGTTCTTGGTTCGGAGGCTGCAGCTAGTGCAGAATGCGGCGGCTCGTCTTCTTACGGGGACGGGCCGTCGGGAGCATATTACACCTGTGCTCCGAGCTCTGCACTGGCTGCCGATAGCGTGCCGAGCCAAGTTCAAGGTGTTGGTGATGATCTACAAAGCCCTACACGGTCTCGGCCCCTCATACCTTAGGGACCGTCTCGCCCTCCGCACCCCAGAGCGGCTCCTGCGGTCTGCCGGGGGTGCCTTCCTGGAGGTCCCCCGTGTTAAACGGGGGGCCACAATGGAGAGGGCATTCTCGGTAGTGGGGCCGCGGCTATGGAACTCCCTTCTGGAGGAAGCTCGCCTGGCCCCTAGCCTGTTAACATTCCGGCGAAGTTGTAAGACCTGGCTGTTCGCCCAGGCCTTTGGGAGGGAGGGTGAGTAGGGTGGGGATTTTAGTTCCCCCACCTATTCTTGGCTATTTTTGGTTTTTATGATTGTATCTAGCCCTGGTTAATATTTTTTAATATTTATGATGATTTTTAATTGATTTTATTGTGTTTTAATGTATGGAAGCTGCCCTGAGCTGCATGGCAGGAGGGGAGGGGTAGAAATTTATAAAATAAATAAAATAAATAAATAAATAAATAAATAATTTGGCTGTAGTAGTTGGAGAATGGATCTCAGAGTCTCCATCTTCAATTGTCTGGCTTTGAGGTGCTTGTTCAGCCATTTGAGATCCAGAATGGCCCTGGAGTCTCTGTTTTTCTTGGGAACTGTGAAGCAAATGGAGTAAACACCACAATGCTTTTATGCTGAGGGAACAGGTCTATAGCTCCGATATCAAGGAGATGATCGATGTCTTGTAGCAATTGCTGGTGCTTTTGCTCATTCCTGGATCAAGGGAGCTCAATTAAAAAATCCTTTGGCCAGGTCTTGAACTCGATAGAGTAACCTCATTGAATAGTGTCCCCTCATCCACCTGTCTGTTGTGGTTCGTCACCACTGATAGTAGAAGTTTTGGAGTCTTGCCCCTATCTGAACGGTGGCACCTGGTGGGACACTCATGCACTTAGAGTCATGCTGTGGTTGGGTCGGATCTGTCACTTTTGAATGGATGTCTGGTGAAGGATCCGGTGGATCGGCCACCTCTATTGCCCATGTGATCTGTGAGAATAGTAGTTCCCTCTCCAATAGGGCTGGCGAAAACAAAACTTTTGCCTGGGTTCGGATCTTTGTCTCGCATCCTTCTTTGACAGGCTGATCAAAATCCCTTATTTTTTTCCTCTCGTCTGTCATGACGTAAGCCATGGGCTTGCCGAACAGTTTACTGCCTGTGAAGGGGGCTGATGTGAGGACCTTCTTGGCCGGTGAATTGGCTTTCCAAGGTTGAAGCCAAATCGTCCTGTGGGAGGCCACACTCTTGGCCATAGCTCTTGCTCCCAGCTGTGCAGAATCAAAAGTTGTGTCTGCTGTAAAAGAGGCTACTGATGAAATCTGTTTTAGGTCATCCTTTAACTCTTTTGATTCAGTAATGGCTGATAAATCTTTTGCCGACAGCACAATGGCTTGAGCGAAGGTGGAGGCTGTAGCAGCAGCTCTGCATCCCAGGACGCAGCCACTCAGTCTGTTGGAAGCACAGATGCCTTTGCCAAGTCGGAAGTCCCAACATCTACCTTAGGAAGGGCAAAGCTGCCTGACTGGGATTCCAGAAGAGAGTAGAACTTTTTAGCCCAAGAGTGACTGCCCCTGGTCTTCATAGGCTGCTGCCACTCTGAGTTTAGAAACTTTAAATATAAAGAGGGCAAGGAAAGGAGGGAGGCATCTGGCACATCTCTGGGCAACACTAGGCCAGCGTCCTCTCCCAGGTGTTCCTCCACCTGAGGTGGAGGAAGAAGCAGGGGTAGGGAGATTCCTATCCTGGCTGCCACTCTGGCTACAGTAGACTCAAAGGTATGACTGGAAAAATTCTCGTTGCTGCTCTAGAGACAGGGTCCCCTGTGTCCTTATCTGGCAATTCTCCCTCCTCATTATCAGCAATTGACTCTGTGTCAGCTTGAGATTGCTCTCTGAGAGGCACCTCTCTGTCATTGGAGCTTTCCCTGGTGACTGAGGTAGCAAGCCTATGAACTGGGGGGAGAGAGCTCTGGATCTCTCCTCACTGTGGTCCCTTAAAGAGGGTGAAGGACTAATCTCTTAATGGTGTTGGCCCCACAAGTGATCAAGCCCCTGAGGTCCTCTAAGGACCAGCTCCTGACCAAGCCATTGCAAAACCTGAGGAGGATGAGGACTGTGGTGCAAAGGCCCCTCTCCTCCTTGTGGGCACCAACCTGCCCCCAAACCTCTCCCTCCCTGTGGACACCAGCCTGCATTGAACACATACCAGCCCCTGGGGTCCCGTCTGGAACAAGGAAAACGGGAATGGGAGGGAGAATGGCGCCTTCTGCATCGCCTCTTGCCGTGTAGAAGAGGCAGAAGAGGAAGTGGAAAAAGAGCTCCTACTGCAGCATCTGCATCTGTGGGCTGTTCACCTGCTAGTGCTGGAGTTGGAGCCGCAGCGAGGCTGCCTAGAGAGGTGCCTGTGTGAACTCTGGGCCCTGCTGCCATGCCTCCCTCTATCCACTCAGGAAGAAGAACTGTAGGTAGACTGGCTTTGAGACTGGTCTTGGGGTGTCAGGCATCACCCCGAAGGACTGCAATGCCTAGGAAATGGGGGGCCCCTAGGGTGGGTACTCATGGGGAGAGCTGAGATAATTTCAAGATGGCAGCTGCTCCTAGAAAGGGCAGGAATAGGCTGCAGTGCCAGGGGCCCTGTGCCATCCACGAAGGAGACGCGGGCAGGATCCTGGCCCAAAGGAAGCGAGGAGCTAGTCTCCTTATCCCAACGCTGCTGCCTCAGCTGCAGCTGGGATCCTGAGGGCCTGGAGCCCTTCAACTTCCCTGGCTTCCATGTTCCCTTGAGGGGAAGGCACTGGCACTGGACAGGCTCAACCTACCAGTCCCGTGCTGCCCTCCCTAAAAAGAGGCAAGTTCTGGGGCAATGGAGCTGCTTCTCAGGCCACAAGAAATTTCCTCTATGGAATAAATAGAGTAAGAAAGCATCTAAGCAGAAGCATGTGGAGTGCTCTGGAGATACACTATAACAATAAAGTCTGAGCTATCATTAAGCATACTGGGTCTCCTAGTCTTTTTGTTACATATTACCCCCCCCCACACACACACACCCCCACACACTAAAACTGAGGTAAAAGAAACAACAAAAAAGTCAAAAGGAAGCCGAATTTCTTCTCCTGAGCAAGAAGAAAAACTATCCTGCTGCTCTGCTGAAGGCAGGAACAGATCTGGAGTCTGAGACCAGGGTTAGCTCCTCCCCTGAACTCAGGCTGTCTGTCAAAAAGCCTGATCCTGCCTCTGATTGGAGAGAAGGAGCTAAACCCAACTAAGGACCGCCTGCCTCCCCTGTTGAAAGAGAGAATGCTGGATACCCTATTTTTAAATAAATGCTCATATATCATTTTATATTAAACAGTGCTGTACCAAGATTAACTGTTCCTCATACAGTTATGCAATCAGCTTAACAATATTCTGTCATTTATTTGTAGCAAAGAGAAAAGGTTTTTTTTTTAAAAAAAAAATAAAATAAATTTATTTAAATATTTAAAAAAAAGGTGAGGAAAAATCACAATGGGTAAAGCCACACAAGACAGGGCTAGTCAGATCCCACACCCACCATGGGTAGGACAAAAGCAGCTGCCACACTTTGGGTTGGTGGGGAGAGCTGGCCAAAAGATCTGTCCCCCCCATGAGGAAACTAGCTGGGCAGGCCGCTGTAACAAGTCCCGCCACGTCCCAGGGCAGGTGGAGGAGCTATTCCCATGGGCAGGTGCCCAGCTTCATCCACCCGCTACTACCCAACCCGTCCATTATCCTGCTCCATGCCATGATGTAGATAGGTGCTGGCAGACCTCACCACGGGGTGGGGCTGCATGGAACCGACCTGATGGGAGGTGGCCCGTTGCCTTACCTTACCTTAGGCAAAGGTGGGGCAAAGGTAGCCCCCAATGTGTCACTGGCCTTCTCCAGTGGACATATCATGTAGCAGCCAGCCGCTCACTTCATGGTGGAAGTGGATGAAGATCTGGTGGCTGCTGGCCTGACTGTCAGCTCCATCGTGGGCTATTGTGGGGTAAGGTCGCCCTATCTGGGTTTGTGTCTTGTGTAGCCTTACCCTAACGGTAGTTACACACACACAAAGACAAACCCCCAAAGCACATCTTGATGAATAGTATGGTATATATTTACAAAAATCTCACTCTTATAGGAGTAATCTCCTGGCACAAAATTATTATCCAAACGGACATGACACCACCACTGCCACCATACTGAACTATCAGCTGTCTCAAAAATCTTGGAAATAAAATATGTATTTTTTTAAATTGAGAAAATACGCACATAAAGCACATTCTTACCTGATTTGAGTATCTCATGCTAATATTCCGCTGATCTTGTGAAGGTATGTAACGTCTCACTGGGTCAATGTCTTTAGGGCTTACTAAACCATCAACTGAAAGTAAATGACAAAAATATTTTGTCAGAACCCACATTCATATTGGAAGTGTTCAACTAAATATTACATAATTTAATTAGTATTACTTTGATGGCGACAAGAAGATAACAGAAAAATGAATTTCAAGTTCTATTTTGTCGGAACTAGTATAGGTTCCAAATAAATGATATTGACTTCTACATTGAAATCTCCCAGACAACTTGTTCCTCTTACAAGTGGATTCAGATAAATGGCTCCTTATCCCTGTGCTCAAAAATAAAACTCTTTCCAATGTCTAAACTCTTCTAGCTTCCCATAGATCCATTCTTTGTAGGTCCCACAAGAAAGGGTTTTTCACCCTGTACTCCAGGATTTCCTGCATGAAAATGAAGTTTGAGCTTGTCCTGAAGTCGAAGAATTTTGTTTTTTTAAATTTAGAAATCTAGTTTTTATCAACTATGTCCTTATTAGGACCACTGCTGAATAATGCTCAAGAGAGATTTAATAACAAAGACTTAAATGTCCAAAGCTTTACTAATCAATGGAATGTATGGACAGTGTGGTGATTAAGAAATGGAAACCAGTTGTGTTTTTGGATGTAGTAAAAGAGGGTTGCATGACACAAGGGGTGTGTGTGTGTGTACGTCTATGTGTTACAACAACTGTATAACCAGTAGGGCTGAAATGAGAATTAAAAACATTATTGAGAAATTCTTGTGAGATTGAACACTGCGACCAATATCTTGCCAAAATCTTCGTCCCAGTGTGAGCTCTCATGAGATTTATCTCAAAGTGTAAAAATAAATAAATCAGAGTATTGGGGCATCCTAGGAACCTGCTGACTTACCTCAACCCTGGGCTGCTGGCCTCTGGTCCAGTGGGTGCTCACTGGTTCTTGCCTTCACACTGCATTCTGCAGAGCTTGCTCTCTGTCTCCCCTGCCATGCTGTACTCTGTAGAGCTCAGCTGGGACCTGACAATAAATTATCTGAGTGGGGAGGGGAGCAGGGAACCCTATTCCCAGTTGTGTGCAACACTCTAGTCAATGCCCTGTTTCCAGAGGCACAGATCAGGGGTAAGCTGTGTGCTGCTCTAATATCGGTTCGCCTGGAAATGGGGACTGATTCGAGTGGAGGCAGGGAGCAGCAAGTAGCCTTGCTGGACTGGAGGGCACAGCCCTGCAATTGGTGGTACTTTATATTTTTCTCAGTTTCCTCGTTCATTCAACTGGAATCCAGCTTGTTTACAGGTTCGTTCTCATTTTTCAAAATGAACTGAGAAATGTGATGCTGATCGAAAAAGTGAGAAAATATTGAGAATGAGTTTCAGCCCTAATAGCCTGCCATTTTTGCTGGACATAATTGTCACAAGTTAAATGGAGCCATGGGCTGCAAGAAGAGAAACACTCAGAAGAAGAGCTTAAAGAGGGTACTCAAAAAATGGGTAACGCGTTTGATTTCCAGTACCAGAATTGCCCCATTAACATTGGGTACCAATGTGACCTGATGTCCCAGATTGTTGACTTTGGTACTAATTTTATCGTACAGTGGACTTTGATACAGTTGATCATGAGGTGGTGTTGACAAATCTGTGGGAACTGGCAGAGGTGTGCGGGACTGCTCTTGAGTGGTTCTGTTTGTTCCTGTCAGGGAGGTCTTAGTGGGTGAAGATGGGCAATTGCTTGTCATCCTCTTGTGATTTCCCCTACAGGGTTCATCTTGTCTTCCCTCTTGTTCAACGTATAAAAGAGGCTGCTGGGCGAGGTCATTTGGAGTAAAACGTCAAATATGCTGATGATATCCATCTCTCTCTCTCTTTAATCCAATCCAGGTCCTACAGTCTCAATGATCACCCAACGCCTGGTGGCTGTTGGTGACTGGATGAGGATGAGCTGATTGAGGCTGAATCCTGACAAGACTGAAGTGATGATGGTAGGCCGACCCTATGACTTAGGGGGAATTGGGACTTCTATTATTGATGGGGTCAGGCCCCCTTTGGTCACTCAAGTCCGCAGTCTTGCAGTACCTTCTGGACCGCTTGCTGCGCCTGGATATTCAGGTTGTGGCAGTGGCTAGGAGTGTTTTTCACCAACTCCATCTGGTGAGGAGGCTGCGGCCTTTTCTTTCTGATTCAGACTTGGCCACTGTCATCCATACTTTCATCACCTCAAGGCTAGACTATTGCAATGCACTCTAAGTGGGGCTGCCTTCGATGACTGTTCAGAAGCTGCGGCTGGTGCAGAATGTGGAGACCCATCTCCTTTCGGGAATGGGTCACTGGGAGCACATTTACACCAGTGCTCCGGAGTCTTAACTGTTACCGCTAGCTTTCCAAGCACAATTCAAGGTGCTGGTTTTGACATTTAAAGCCCTAAATGGCCCAGGCTTCATATATCTGAAGGATCACCTGTCCTACCATGCTCCATCGTGGCCCCTGTGGTCAGCCGGGGGTGATCTCCTGCGGGTTCCACCTGTTACTCTTGTCCGTACGATGCAGGCCCATCTTGGTTGCTGCCCCACTACTGTGGAACTCCCTCCCACTTGAGGTCCATTTGAGTCTGAGCATGGGCATTTTCAGAGATGATGCAAAACCTTTCTTTTTAGAAAACTATTTGGTGGGTGGGACTAGGGATTAGATGGAAGGTGTTGGTGGGATGGGGTGGGAGTGGGTGTCTTTGCTGAATTATATTTTAATGTTTTAATTGTATTTTATATCTTTGTAAACCACCCTGAACCGTCGGGGAAGGGTGGGGCAAAAATGCTAATGAATGAATGAATGAATAATGTTTAGAATTTTTCACTGATATATGGAGAAGTCACACTTCTACCCTTTGCAGCCTATGACAATAGCGTCAGGCTGGGGAATTAGCCTGATGCCAAGGTCTAAGTTGAACAACGAGGACTGGAGACAAACTGTGTAAGGATTCATTTTGTAAAATAACAGAAAAATAACATGAAGTAGATTTTACTTAAGAGCAGCTTCTTGTAAACACAGGTGGACTTGGTACAATGAATGTGACCAGGTAAGCCAAACTGAGCAGGGCAGGTGGTTCCGTACTCCCCTTAAACAGTTACTATAACAGAATGAACTTGGTTAAGGAATAACAGGCAATTCCTCAGGTTAATGAGAAAACAGAAATATCATAATTTGAGATAAGGACTGACAGGCCATGTTGGTGCCTTTTGGTCAAGGCTCATGGGTTGTCATGGTGGTGTTTGTTGGGGCGTTGGCCAGGAATTTTGGGAGAGATTAATGAGTGCATGAGGTCTCTGCATGAAGAAGCAGTTAGAAAGTGTATAAAAATGCCATGCAATAACAAAGAGCTGGAACAAGAACAAGAAGAGAAGACCCCAGGCTGTCTCTACAAAGACCCACCTGACCCACTATCCTGTGAAGGGGTCTGGCCAGCTCCAAACTAGTACCAGTGTGCTGTGAACTGGTGAGATTCCTTGCCTCACATAAAAAGCAACTGAGTTACGTTTTTCTCTTGTATGCTAATAAATGTTACATGAATTTGCAAATTAAAGCAAATACTCTGTGTCTGTAGTCGATTCAGAGGCACCCAATAGAGCATAGGGACCTTCAATAGATATACCTCCTTCTGACACCCATTTATCAATATTCTGTCCAAAAAAATCAACTCTCTGTCCCAGGTAGTCCAACTTCTAATCATGTTTTCTAAAAAAAATTGTGACAATTTCCTTGTTTTCCAACCCAGTATTAGGGCTGAAACTCAGTCCTCCCAAAACTTTGGAATCCATGGGAGATTCCAGTCCTTGGTTCCGAAGTCCCGAGTACCAAGGCCAGTCCTCTGAACACTTCGGAAGCCTCAATCGAATGCTGGTGCCATTGCGCATGTGACTGGTGTGATTCAGATGGTTGATCCCCTAGCTTCTCTGAGCTAGGAAATTAAACTTAGTGCCATATTTGGTAGGACGGGGGTATGGGAGGGGACAGTTGAGTGATGACCAAGTCAGATGGCAAGTTTTGATTTGCTGGCAAGGGCAAAATGTACAGCCATTTCTCATTCTCTTTGGTGAATTTGGCTGTGTGCGCTACACTGCTGATTTGTAAGTAACTGGCTTGGAGGGGAGGGGTGCCTGTCCTGTCCTGTCCTGTCCTGTCTATAGGGGCAATGCTGGGGGACGGGGGTTGTTTCTACCATGCCATGATTTTTCAAAAAAAAATAAGGGGGTGCCATACTGCCTGCTAGGCGCCATGGAGGCCAGAGGAATCTCTGCCTTGCTCCAATTCCTCTAGCCTGGGCTGTCCAAGTTACCAGTGCCATATCAATCCCATGCCTTTTAAAAAAATAAGTGGGTGCCATTCCTGCCTGCTGCTTGCACTGCTTAGCATGGATCTGCCTAGCTCCACTTGCCCTGGACTGGGCTGGGCTGTCCATATACTAGGGGCAAAGCCAGGGGTTGACATCAATGCCAAATATACTTAAAGTTTGGGAGCTGCTACTGCTTGCACTGCCTGTTGGCAGCACTCTAGAGGCCAGAGAGGGATCACTTTTGCTGTGGTTTTTGTGGGCACTGTGACTGTACTTTGTGAGTTCAACTTTGCCAAGATAGGATACTTTCTTTCTGGTTAAAATAATATGGTGTGTGGGCAGGGCCAGCCCCAGGGTTTGTGAGTCTTGGTGCGGGGCCTAATTTGCATAACTAGGCCCGACATAATTATGCACATGTATAAATTTACATAAAACTTACTCCCTTTGGACAGGAAGAATTCCCATTCTCCACCCCTCCGAGCAACCATGGAGAAGCATGGCATCCTAATGCTTCCCCCCCTCCCCAGCTAAGTGTCTACCACCACTCCCCAGGAGTGGTTCCACTGCAGGGGCAGCCAAGCGGGCAGTGAGGCAGGCACAGAGAGACTGACTGCATCCACTACCTTAATGGGGGAGGGGGTGAGCTTAGTCAGTCTGGCCTCCACGCTCAATTCACGCTGCCCCCACCCATAACCATTTAATTTGTGCCCCCGGGGCAGAGTGAATTGATTATATGGGGGTGCAAATGAACTGGTTATGGGATGCGGGTTTAAAGACAGTATTCCTGTTAGCAATAACTTAATTAAGAAGAGTTAGTGAAATAGCAGCCATAATAATCTCAGAACCATATTTGCAGATTTATTTTCCAAGACAGAATAGATATTGCTTTACATCCTAAATTCCTACCTAAGATAGTATAAGTAAGACAGTTGTGAGAATGTGGCCCTTTTTACACGGGTCTCTCCTCCCAGCCATGAACACGCAGATTTCTGTGTGTTCATGGGTGGGGGAACCCCATGTGAATGACGTGGTGCACGCGCCCATGGTGAGTGGGGGTGCGTGCGCGCTCGCCTAACACGCATCCCCACTCACCCCCCCACTCATCCCCACGCACGGAGCAACCGGGGGAAATGGTGGTTACTATGTGGGTGTGGATGAGTGGTGGGTGAGTGGGGATGTGTGTGCAGCTGTGTGCATGCCCCATCCATGCACTGGCGCGCCCACGGACTCCCCACCCGGCGGAGCCATGTAAAAATATCATGTGAGGAGCCACTCGAAGAAGAACAGAAGGTTGCTACCTTGCAAACAAGGTTCTTTGAGATGGCTCCGAACATTCTCACAACACCCACCCTTCCAGCCCCGCATGGAATTCTTTTCTTATATTTCTAGAAAGGGTTGAAAGGAACTGTCATTCAGAGGGGGAGGGTTCTTTTTATACTAGAGGAGCTCGAAACCATCATGTGGTCTATTATTTGAATAGGGTAAGTGTATGCGACCCACTTGTGAGAATGTTGGGAGTCATCTCCAAGAACCTTCTTTAAAAGGCAGCAACCTTCTGATCAGCACACTTATCTCCCAGCCCGATTCAGTGTCCCCGCTGCTGCTGCTGCTGCGCTACTAGAAGGCAGAGGCAGGTGAGGGATGGGGTCTGGAACCAGGGAGGGGAGGAAGAATCACTTGCTGGGGAAGAAGCTGGCTGCAGCCTGCTCCCCAGCCAGGCAAGTGCGGGTGCGGCTGCACATATGGCACATACCTGGGGCTGGCCCTGTGTGTGGGGAGGGGGCTTGCCTTGCATAGGTGAGCACCGGGCAGGCACAATGGAGGCTGTGTGTGTGTGTTTGTGTCTGGTTTCTTTCTTGTGGGTGTTATGTCTGCTGGGCTGACTTTTTTTTAATTTCTGCCCAAAGTTGCACTTTTATGGGTTTGTCTTCTTGAGTGATTGTCCCACTCTTAGCCTGCTTTTCTGGGCACTGCTTAGTTGGCTAATGATTTTAAAGTGGGTGCACTGCTGATGGTGGGCCATGCTGTGGGCACTGCTGACTATTTGTTTGGCTTCCTACACACAGTTGCACTGTTTGGGTTTGTCTTCTTGAGTGGTTGGAAAGAAAGAGTTCCGAAGTTCCGAGTTCTGGGGATTTCTGAGCTCTAGAGTTCCGAATTCTGGGTACCCGGACAAAATTCTGAAATTCGGCCGAGTACCCAGGCCAGGTACCTGGAACTTCGGAATGCATTCCGAGTACTCCTATTTAGTGCAGCTCTACCCATTACCCAATATGCTGATTGGTATACAACAATACTAACTGGGAATCAGTATCAGTACCAGAAGATATGGATTTTTCAGATATCCAAGTATCTGAAACCCGGATCAATAACCCGGATAACCCACTGGAAAATGAGTTATCAGCAGGTATTAAATGAAAGCAGGTATTATCAGCAGGTATTAAATGAAATACACATTTCTGCTCTATTCCGAAAGTAAAGATGGAACTCTTTACTGCTTAACAACAGACAGTAGAACAATCTTTAGCCTTTCATTTCTAATTGAACTACCACAGCATATACAGTCACAAGCTAACAAGTTAAAATATTGCCCTAAATAAAAGAAAACGAAAATTCTTTTTACACTGTTCTTTGAGCAAAAATATATTTAGGAAAGAGACTCAAGCACGGGAGGGGGGGGGATGGGATAATTTTGTGCTCTTGGTTAGTGTTCCTCCAATTAAAAACCACCACAGATTTTGCTTCAACTCTGAAGCAGAGTACAGCTATCACTAGGTGCCCGAGGTGCTATAAAAAGGACAAAATTATAACTAGCCACCATAAACAGATCCCTGCTTCCAGAAGGAGCTGTTATTAATAATCACACCTTCTGGAGATAATTTTTTCCATCAGAGTTTCTTTTGTGAGAATAAATGTGAATTTATTCTTCTAAAAATAAATGAAGAACTCTAGTAAATTAAAGTAGCAATTTCAGAACTGGAGCGAGTATTTCTACTAAGAGGTATTTATCTATTAAAATAAGCATTAGCTACTTACAATTTTATGAAAATGTTAAAGTCTAGTTTGTAGAAAGTTATCCTCCCTTGGTCAGGGGATTTAATTTCTGTTGGGATCTGGGAGTACATAGCAAGGAATGGATAACTTCATTTTGACCTGTGTGTACTTCTCTGCTCAAGAAACTGAAGCTGGCCATTATTGGAGACAGAATACTAGGCTGGATAGACCATTGGTCTGACCCAGTATAGTAGTTAAGTTCTTATAGGTATTGGCTACAGGTGAGTCAATGTAGCCTAGTGGATAAAATGCTGGGCTTTAACATGGGAGATCAAGGTTCAAATCATTGCTTAGCCATGCACTCATGGGGTGGCCTTGGAAAGTCACTGTCTCTCAGCCTCAGTTCCCCATCTGTAAAATGGGAATGTATGCGAGTCTCTTCCTTATGTTCCTCTCCCACTTGTCTCCATTGTCCATCATAAACTGCAAGTCACTCAGGGCAGGGACCCGTCTTGAATTAACTCGGTGGGTTTTGTGGGGATGAGTTTTTAGAGGGTTTGTATTAGTTGCAACTATTTTTCTGGATTGTAAACTGCCCTGAACCTCAACAATGGGCAGCATATAAATAAAATAAATAAAAATAAATAATTACAACTGTTCAGTGGCAGGAATATTAATGGCACTCTAAGATGATGATAATAATAATAATAATATAATAATCCTACAATTTTTGCACACATCACTGAACAGCAATATACTAAAATGAGTTTTATTACTATCAGAACAGCTGCCAGACAACTAGCCATCTCTCATGACTCCATAAACTAACAAAATCCCAGCAAAGGTAAAATATAGATTTAGAAATGAGTATGCTCCATAACTATTATTAAAAATTAATCTACTCTGTCATATTTGGATATATACCGCATGTGTCATATCAGTACAGAGTAACATGAAGTAATACATCAGAGACTAAAATCAAATCTAAACTTAGCATGCTAAAAGAAAACTTACACAAGTTTTTCTGCACATTAAAAACCTTATTTGTGAGTTTTGAGGGCTTAGTTGTACAATCTGCATTTTCCCTGAAATCCAGAGAGAGAGAGTGGCTTCTGTGTTGGTCCCAAAATGTCACCACCATTTCACTGAACAAATTCTTTGGTATGGAAGTAGGAACAAAGGTAAGCTATGAATCGATAGAATGTTTTGTTTAGGAGGGATATCAAGTAACAGCATGGAACGGTGATACTCAGGAGGGAAAAAAAATCAATTTTGTGTAGAACTATAACACAAGTATAACAATTCTAATACAACCCTTGTATGATATCAGTTTCTCAGCACACACACAATGATGAATTCTCTTAGCCCTTGTTTGTTTCTTTCAAAACATTACAGTAGATTAAATACTATTATAACAAGTTTAAGCCTTCTAAGGTTACTACTAATCATTCCTATAGTGCTACTAGGCATATGCAGTGTTTTACAGTTGCAGATTTTTGAAGACAGGGCCCTGCCCAAGCTTACAATCTAAGATGGACAAGGGTGAGGAGAAGACACAGAGAAACACAGACACACACATTTCCATTTTATGGATTGGGAACTGAGGCCGAGAGGTTGTGACTTGCCCAAGGCCACCCAGTGAGCTCACTGGCTAGGGTGAGATTTGAACCCTGGTCTCCCAGGTCCAAATCCAGCTACACCACACTAGTTCTCTAATACTACTACTAAACACTACTAATAAAGTATTTATTATTAATTATTATTATTATTATTCTTAGCGTGGATCTGACCCAGTCTGGCAGTCTTAATTACAGATACATTTCAAACAGCCTCCACCTCCTTGTTCCCTTGACTCTCCCACTCTCTGGAATGAGCGCCACAATCCCATTTCTCTCTTTCTGCTCATCAGTCCTTGACGTCAGTATTTAGGTCAAGTTCAGGGCTCATCTTTCAGTGACCAAGACGACGTGACCCTTGCAGCTTGATAGGCTGTGCAAACTTCCCCGCCTGAAGAACTCATCCAATCCATAATCTCCCATCCCTCAGACTCACAGAGGGGCTGGTAGGAATCGTATTGCTTTCCAGTAATGTGTGCAAAAATTGTAAGCACACTAATAATTCCATAATCCAGTTTAGGTTTAAGAAGGAGTTAAGGCCCTTGCAAATTCAGTCCCGCTCCAACAAGCATGGAAATGGCAAGTTAAGGCCACAGGCTTAACTCGCATGCCCTTATAACTCAGGGTCCGTACATCTACACTTAGCCTTGGTCTTTCATTTCCAATCCTACTCCCTCTCCAGGTTGGCAGCAATGCCAAAGCTAGAAAACAGGAGTGGGTCAAAGGGGAACTTTTATCATATAGATTCAGAAGAACAGGGCAGCCTTAACTTACGTGTCATGTAAGCAGTAAAGACATTGTACAGTGTCACCATCTTCCCTGCGGATTCTGGGGGCGGGATGCTGGCTGGGAGCCAGTTGGGCTCCCCCCCCCCAAGCACTGTCCACAGCTTTGCTCACTCGCTGTCGGGGTTGGGAGCCAGGCTGCAGGAACTCCACCCCCCCCCTCCTAGTGGCAGAGGGAGAAGGGACAGGATCACCATCTTCCCTGCGGCTTCTGGGGGCTGCTAGGGGCATCTTCCCTGCAGTTTCTGTTACACTGGAGGAGGCTGGGAGCCAGCTGGGCTTGCCTCTCCCCCCCCCCCCATGGTCCACAGCTTGTGCTCACTGGCCCGCCCGTTGTCGGGGTTGGGAGCCAGGCTGCAGGGACTCCACCCATGTCCCGGTGGCAGAGGGAGAGGGGGCGGGATTATCACTTTCCCTGCAGCTTCCGGGGGCGGGGCGCCGGCTGGGAGCCAGTTAGGTTCACCTTCCTTCCCCCCCCAGCATTGTCCACGGCTTGCTCGCTCATCCACCCGCTGTCGGGGTTGGGGGCCAGGTTGCAGGGACTCCACCTCGGTGTTTAATGGGTGCCTTGAAGCTGTGGGGGACTGGATGAGGGCAAACTGAGAAGCTAAATCCCAACAAGACGGAGGTGATGTTGGTGGGTAAGGCAGTGGGGGTAACAGTCCCCATCATTGATGGGGTCTGCCCCTCTGCTGGTTCCCCAGGTACGGAGTCTGGGGGTGCCGTGAGGATCCGGAAACGGAAGGAGGGGAACCCATGGACCTGTTGTACTAAACTTAGACTCGCACTCCAGGGACTCCTATGGTGTGGGGGGTGCTCACGGTTCTGCTGTGAAGAGTCCCCTCCGGATATTAGTTGGTCCTCTAAGTTCTCTAAGGAACGAGGCCGGAGCATCACAGAGGAAGAGATCAACAGAAGGCGTGAGCGTGCCCCTTCCACACTCCACAGGGGGACCAGGTCCCTGACCACACGCCCCCCCCACCCCCCTAACTACACCCGTACAGTGAAAGGGGAGAAATTGCCACGTGAAACAAAGTGGGGGAGAGGGGAAAGCACCGCGGAGGAGGAACCAGGAAGGGGACAACCATCACCGCACTACTGGAAGGACAATCAGGGATTCCCAGGAAACAGGCTAAATAGTGCACACCAACAAGAATACGTATCCCAAGGAACGCACACTCACTCACCTCGCACGCCTCGCACTCGGACTCTATAAGGGAATAATACAAGCTTTGCTCAGTCGCTCAGCGGCCAGCTTCACAGCTACGCTATTGCCAGCACAGGGATACTAGAGCTGCCTGTTTAAATACCCCTAGCTCCTCCCCTGCTGCGCTCGCAGACGCGCGGAGCATTGGGCTGGGCCCTGCCCCCTCATTTGCCGGTACTGCAGAGTCTCTTCCTGTATCGCCCTGTGCCTTTGCCTTGTCACTCCGCGTTACTTCTGGGTCCTGGGGAGGGTTCCCTGCGCTATTCCCCACCCATATCTCTGCTGCATCCCCTAGATGATCGGGGATGTCTAAGGTTGGTGAGGAGGCCTCTGGGTTGGAGGGTCCCCTTTGTGCGGGGCTTCCTTCCCCCCTCTGTCTCCGCTGTCCCCTTGTGACCCCTTGCCTCCGCGAACCATCCTTAGCCCTGACAGGTGCTTTGCTTGGATGCTCAGGTGGAGGCTGTGGCAAGAAGTGCCTTCCGCCAATTACATCTGGTGTGTCGGCTTCGGCCGTATGTTTCAGACTCTGACCTGGCCACCGTCATCCACACCATCACCTCTAGACTTGACTACTGTAACGTACTCTACGTGGGGCTACCTTTGGTGACGGTAGGGAGACTGCAGCTGGTGCAGAATGCGGCAGCCTGTCTCCTGGTGGGATTGGGCTGCCGGGAACGTATTACACCGGCTCTTCGGTCTCTGCACTCGCTGCCTGTATTCTTCTGGTCCCGATTCAAAGTGTTGGTGCTTACTTATAAAGCCCTAAACGGCCTCGGCCCAACCTATTTGTAGGACCGCCTCACCCCCCGGGTTCTGGATCAGCCCCTGCGGTCATTGGGGGGTGATTTCCTGAGGTGCCACGATGGAGAGGGCCTTCTCGGTGGTTGCCCCACAGCTGTGGAACTCCCTGTCGGTGGAGGCTCATTTGGCCCCAGATCTCCCCTCGTTTCAACGCTGTTGCAAGACGTGGCTATTTTGCCTGGCTTTCGGGGTGGGGGGGGAATGGGTTAGGGGAGTAGGTGGTTGGGGATTTTTTATACCTCCCGTTGTTGTCTATTTTATAAGTTGTTTTTAATGTTAATGTTTTATATTGTGCGGCGCCCAGAGCTGCCTGTGGCAGGATGAGCAGGTTAAAATAAATAAATAAATATTGTACTTGCTTCCAACTTAAACTCCATACACCCACACTTTGCCTTGATCTTTCAGCCCCAAGCCTCTTCCTCTGCAGGTTAACTACGGACACCCCCCAAAAAAGCAATCTTAAATGTGGAAGTAAAAACATTTTATTCGCTGAACGTTTCAACTGCCACAAATCGTATCTCTTGAACAATTTGCATAAAGTTTGGACAGGGTGTACCCCACACCCAAGTAACCCTCCCTTCTAAACCTCAGACAAATAGGATAAATGGTGCCAATTTTATTAGTAATAGAACGTTCATGGTTTATTTAGGGCCATTGCTGACCGGGATAGTCAATGCCTCCCTTAGGGAGGGCAGGGTGCTGGACTGCCTCAAGGAGACGGTGGTGCGGTTCCTGTTCAAAAAGGCATAATTGCACATTGACGCCCTTGCCAGCTACCGGCCTGTCTCTAACCTTCCCTTTTTAAGGAAGGTTACTGAACGGGTGGTGGCTTGGCAGCTTCAGGAGCATCTGAACTGGATCAGTTTTCTGGACCCCTCGCAGTCTGGCTTTCGTCCAGGTTATGGCATGGAGACTGCGCTTGTGGCCTTGGTCGATGACCTCTCCCGAGAGTTGGACAAGTTCGTTTGATCCTGTTGATTCTATTAGATCTTTCAGCTGCATTTGATACCATTGATCATGAGTTGCTGGTGACTCGGTTGCAGGATCGGGCAGGGCTGGGCGGGACAGTTCTGGAATGGTGCTGCTCCTTCCTGGACAGAAGAACTCAGCATGTGGTGATGGGTAATTATTCATCCTCCCCCCGGGACCTCACGTGTGGAGTTCCACAAGGTTCTATCTTATCCCCTCTCCTGTTCAATGTGTATATGCAGCCCTTGGGGGAGGTTGTCAGAGAGTTTGGTGTAAGGTGTAATCAATATGCTGACGACACCCGATTATATCTCTCTTTTTCATCAGACCCAGGTCCTGCAGTCTTGGTGCTTATCCAGTGTTTGTCAGCTGCGGGGGACTGAACAAGACAGAGCTGATGGTTGTGGGGAGAGCCAGGAAAGTGATGGTTCCCATCATTGATGGGGTCCATCCTCCCGTGGTATCTCAGGTTCATAGTCTGGGGCTGCTCCTGGATCCACAGCTCTGCGTGGATGTCCAGGTGGCGACTGTGGCAAAGGGCGCATTCTGCCAATTGCATCTGGTACATCGACTTAGACCATATGTCTCGGACTCGGACCTGGCCACAATCATCCATAGTTTTATTACCTCAAGATTAGACTACTGTAATGCGCTCTACGTGGGGCTACCCCTGGTGATGGTCCAGAGACTGCAGCTGGTGCAGAATGAGGAGGCTCGTCTCCTTAAGGGGACGAGTCGTCACGAGCACATTACTCCAGTGCTCTGCTCTCTGCATTGGCTGCCGATAGTCTTCCGGGCCCAATTCAAGGTGTTTTTTATCTTTAAAGCCCTACACAGTCTGGGCCCCACCTATCTGCAGGACCACCTCACCCTCTGGATTCTGGATCGGCCTCTGTGGTCAGCCAGGGATCCCGGGTTTCCCAGGTGTTGACCATGAGGAGGGTATTCTCGGTGGCCGTAGACCTCCCCTCTTTCCGTAAACAGTGTAAGACCTGGCTGTTCCAAGATTTATGCTGTGCATGCGTATGTGTGTTCTTTAAAATCACAAGATCAGCTTCAAAACAATGAGATTGTTAAGGGGGAAACATATTAAGGTTAGGGGAAGTGTTTAGGAGATTTCACGGTCTTTGTATTCATTGTTTACACTAGGAAAGGACATTTCCCCGCTAAAAAATCTCATGATTTTGACGTTTTTTCTCATGATTTTTAAAAGGCTTGAGACTTGTGATTTTGGGGAACTTCTGGGCCCAGGTCAGGTGAGTCACACAGATAGTTCTCCAACTCAGAATCCCAGCTTTCTTTGCTTTTAGAGCAGGAGGAAGTGACTTGTTTTCTTTTTTTCAAAAGGGTTGTGACTCCTTATAATCACGAGATCAACTTCAAAATCAAGAGATTGTTAAGGGGAAATGGTATTCATTAAGTTTGGGGGAGGTGTTTAGGAGATTTGAGGGTCTTGTGTTTATTGTTTAAGTTAGTGAAGGACATTTGTCCCCTAAAAATCTCTTGATTTTGGGAAGTTTTGTCACTTGTGATTTTGGGAAGTTTTGTCACTTGTGATTTTGAAAAACACCTGGGCCCCATATCAGATGACAAGGGGAGGCACGCTGATCCTTCTCTAAGATGACCTCCCTATTCTCATTGCCAACTTAGAGCAGGAGGAAGTGACTACTTTTATTTTTTTTGCCAAAGGGTTGCAAGTCTTAAAATCATGAGATCAGTCAGATTCAACATCATGAGACTTATTTAATTTATTTATTTATTTATTTATAAAGCTTCTACCCCGCCCCTCCTGCACGCAGCTCGGGGCGGCTTCCAACAATCTTTAAAACAATGTAAAAACAATTTAAAACAACCATAAACATTATACATAATTAATATACAGGGCAAAACAAAACACTAAAAATCCAAAAGTAGGTGGGGGAATTAAAACCCACCCTACTCACCCTCCCTCCCAAAGGCCTGGGC
>QEPC01013596.1:1173738-1222136 GCA_003113815.1 Sphenodon punctatus
CCCCCCCGCCCTCCCGGCCATCCTGCTCCCACCAGGGGCCGGGACAGGCCATTACCCCCCGTCACCCCTCGGTGTCCCCTTCTCACCCGAACACCGAGCCTCCCCACCAACCCTCCCAGTGCTCCCCCCGCTCTCACCAAGGGGAGTCACTGGGTCCACCCCCCTTTTACCCACCCCTTACCTACAACCCCCACCCTACCACCCTAGCCCTGTACAATAAGCTGCACAGCTACAGATGTCTGTCCGGCGGACAGGGAGAAAAGTATTTGTTAAGCTGGGGGCTGTGCTTATGAGATTTGAGGGTCTTGTATTCATTGTTTAAACTAGAGAAAGGCATTTTTCCCCTAAAAATCTCGTGATATTGAAGCTCATCTTGTGATTTCTTAAGTCTAGAGACTTTTGATTTTAGGAAACTTCAGGTGACTAACTCAGACTCCCCATTCTCCTTGCCAAGTGAGAGCAAGAGGATGTGACCAGTTTTATTTTTTCGAAAGGACTGTGACCCCTTACAATCATGAGATCGACTTCAAAATCATGAGATTGTTAAGGGAAAAGAGTAGGGCTGCAACCCGATTAGAAATTTTAGTCGATTAATCGATTAAGCCTTTTTGTTGATTAATCGATTAAAAGTTGCATAATTTTACATATATGTACATAGATTGGCGTAGATTCGCCTAATCTGCATGTGTTGGGTAAACTTGCCTTCTGCTGGAACACGTCCGCTTGAGCTATGGACTCAAAACTATGGACAGTGAGAAGGTCCTGGCAGCTAACTGATTTATGGGGGAGGGAGGGACAAATTTTAATCGGCTTTAGACAGATCAGATGATCAATCAGTTTGATTAATCGATTAACGGTTGCAGCCCTAGAAAAGAGTATATATTAAGGTTGGGGGAACACTGTAAAAGATTGGCCTGCACGCAGTCAGACAAAATGGCAGATCACTGTTCATCTAAAAAAGAAATCCTGCAGTGAATGCGTATAAAATTGTCATCACATCCTTAATACACAGCTTTCTATAAAAACGTCTCGGTGTGTATTTAAAGTACTTGGCACCTGTCCTTTATGTGCAAACACACATACTATATGAGTTTTTATTAAAGGCTTTCTAAAAGTATATGCATGCCATCAGATTCCTTCTCTCTCTCTCTCACACACACACTCACACTATATGCAACTTTTAATAATAATCTGTGTAAAGCACATACCATCAGACTCTTACAAACACACACACACAGTACACTCACACAGATTATATAAGTCCTTATAAACATCTGTCTGCAATACACTTGCCATCAGACCCTCCAACACATAAGGAGAGCTCCTCACTCAGCTTGTAGCAAAAGGGAATGAAGTGCATTCCCTCCCATGCCATTTAATTTAACCTGAGTTAAAGGGCAAGAATAAATGTCATTAAAAATATAATGAAATAATCATTGCTACTCCTAAACAGGAAACACAAATTAATGCTCTGAATACAGTAATAACTGGAGGAAATGTACTGTAATGTATAGTAGAGAAGATGTCCACAGATCTATGGAGTTCAAGATACATCATCCAGTTAAGAAAAACTATTTGCAAGATGGGAATAGAGAGAAATCACCGCATATTTACAAGAGAAATAAAAATAAATATCCTCTGCATGAACAAGTCCCGACAAAATACAGCCCATGGAGTCCAAACTGTGTCAACAACTAGAACCCCTAATCAAAATGACTACGAATACTAAACACCAGCACCACAGCACCTTCAGTTCCTCCCTCCCATCTGTTTACAGTCCCAGGCAAGGTAATCACATGGGTAAATATGTGCAAATCAATTACAGCATTCCTCCCTGTTTCCAGATGAGAGGGGGGAGCTGAAGGGTAGAGGCGGGCTCAGCACAGCTTTTCTGCATTCTATTGGATGCTCAGACTCCTGCTAGCCAATAGAATGCTCAAGACCTGCCCCCTCCCACCCTGTCTCCCTCCCATCTGGAAAGGACTTTCAGATAGGAGGGGGAACAGTTGAAGGGAAGAAGGGAACTCAGTACAGTTTTTCAGTGTTCTATTGGATGCTGACTCCTGCTATCCAATAGAATGCTAAGAGATCAGATGAGTCTGCCCACTCCGATTCCTGAAAATTTGACTTCGGAAAGCTTTCCCCACCGAGACTGCTGCCAGCCCCAGGTGAAGTAAGAGAGCTGGGCAGGGAACAGTGTGGGTTCCTCCTCCCCCACTTTACCACATGTGTGGTGGCTCTTTACTGCACGTATGGGACATTATGTGCTTTCCCATAGACTTCAATGGTTTTTTAATCTTAAAAACCATGGTATGGTTTTTAAAAATTCAAAAGCCAGAATCTCTAGGGAAACACACTTTAATTAGATACCACCACCAAATGTCAATGTACTCTTTCAGCATCAAGTACTGTTGCAGAAAAAAGCATGTTAAACCCAGAAGTACAACTTCTATAACGTTTTGTCTCTTGTCTGATTTACATAACATTTGGATAGGTGGTACCCCACACCGTAGCGACCCTCCGTGCCAAATTGCAGACAAATAGGATAACCAGTGCCAATTATATAAGCAACAGAATGTTCAGACTTTTAAATGGTGAATGCAGTCTGGCCTTAACTATGGAGTAGATGCTTTCTTCTAAAATTATTAGATTATACAATTTGGTTTTTGCTAGTCCTTACATCTCCTAAAGAGAGAATGAGCTGTGTGAATTAAACTTTCATGCGTAAACAAAACTGGTCTGTATTTGAACACACATATAGAAAACTAATTTACTTGCTTCTGCTTTAAAGGCAAATTTAAGAAAGTCTTAGAATCATGAATAATAAAGCTTTCAGTCTTTCACCTCCAGAGATTATTATTCTGACAGTGTAATAATGTTGTAGATGTGTTCAGCATTCATATTCCTATTACTTAAGAGCCAAACATAAGTTTAAATAAAGGCAAAACCCAGTGAAGCAATAGCATTAAAACAGAAATATATTATAAACTAAAAAGTCGGCAGCTTGAAGAGACAACAAAGTCCTACATAGACCCTTCACAGTATGCTGAATATGAAGTGAAATCTTAAAATTATATCAAGAGCAAAAAATAGCTGGATTTTGCAGAACCAACTTTAAGAACTAATCTGCATATTTGCTAAGACACTGTCCAGAGTACAAACAAAATTCATAAATCATCAAACATACAGATTCAAGAAGCAGGTTGGCAATAAATACACTGTATACGTGATATTACTATTAGCTATGCGGCAAACACAGTCTACTTTTGCCCATTTTTACTTACCAAGGAGTTTTGCGATGATGTAAAGGGCCTGTCCCCACAGGAAAAGCTTTCCATCACGTCCACTGTTGCTAGGAAATCGTTTTTGACTACCAGGATTTTTCTTTTCTAATTCAACAAAGTCAGCTGGCACATGATAATACTTGGGCACAACAGGATATCCTGTGGAGTTTGAAAATTAAGAAACCAAACTTATTTCCTCTATAAAATGAAAGTTGGTCTAAAATAATAATAATAAAAAGTGTCCTGATAATCTAATTGAGCAGCAGCATTCAGGGTAATGTTTCCACAGCACAGTAACACAGAATATCTGGTGCTGTATTAGATAGTACTTAATATATGCCTGAACACCATTTGCACATTATTTCTTTTCTAAATGGATGCACTGTCTGGTTGCAGCCACATGAGATGGCTAGGGGAAGGCTACCATACCTTGGGCAGCCTTGACTCACCCTGGGCAGCTGGACCACGCAATATAGTGCATTGTGTGGCCAGCTGCCGCCAGATGTTCCCCCTGCTGTATGGCATGATGCGTCCTCAGAAAAAGGCCAAAGGATGCATCACGTAGCAGCCTTGGCAGGGCCCCTTCTGCACCACCACGCGGCAAGCTCCACAGCAGGGCTTTAGTGGTGGGTGCTGTTGCATGTTGCATGCTGCCACATCACAGCTGGGGGTGGGATTTTGGTCAGGCCAGGGGAGGGCGATAGGGGAGCAGGCACCCGCTAATGTGACTGGCTCCTTGGCCTGCCCACCACTGTGGCGTGAACTCCAACAGCAGCCTGATTGCCTGGCTGCCCTGCAGGGCGGCCAACCATCTGCCCAGCTCCCCACACTGGCCCCGCAATGTGGCAGCAGTGCTTGCCACGGTGCAGGGATTGGGCCCCACTGCAGCTTGTCTGGTTGCACCCTCTGTATAGAATTCTATCAAGGATGAGGAAAAATATTTATTGACAGAAGATAGAATTATGCGCTGACAAGAGATGAACAATTGCTCAGATCCAAAACTATCTGAAAATAGCAGGGCTTCTTAACATTTTATTACAAATTCAAAATTAGTTCTTATGAAAAATATTATGCAGGCAAAAGCAGCTTCACATTTAAAACACATGAACACTCTTGGATTATGCATATATTAAGGGCAAAGTGAGACATTTCATCAAAGGTTTGCATAAGATAAAATTCAGAAAGTATGGAGTTTTGTGAAACAAAAATGGTAAAATTACTATGCCTGGAGGATGGAAGGGTAGCAAATATTGTGTCTAAATAAAAACACTCAGTATGAGTACTTTGGAACAGCCAATTTTAGTTCAATAGTCAAATGATGTAATCATTTATTTTACCATAACAATGAGAGACACAAACTAGCATGGCCTCTGCAAAGAAAAACTGTGCCTCCATAATGTTCCAGAATCCTTTGGAGTATGTTCACAAATGAGCAGATAAAGGAGAGGTCCCTTCCAACTCTACGATTTTATGAGAAGGACCTCGCATTTTATTTGGATTAAAATAATTGTTCACAAGGGGCCAATGAAGAAACAAGGGGCTGGGAGATAAAGTTCTTTCATGGATCTGAAATAGGCTAAAGACAGAAAGCAAATATTGGAAATAAACAGTCATGTCAACATGTTAATAGTTGCCACAAGAAGAGGTGCTTTTTAATATATGTATTAGCAATCTGGCAAAAGGGATGATCAACGAGCTTGTGGCAGTGGCCATTTTGTACATGCCTAGTGCGTCGCGGTGAAGGGGCCTGCCACAGCAGTGGTGGGCCAGCAGAGCTTCAATCAAGTCCTCCAAGGCTGGTAAGTCCATGACAGGGCCCAAGGGGTGGGGAAATAGGGCCCCGGGGTGGGATGGAAGTTCGGATTGGTTTTCCATTGAAGTCAATGGGATCCAAATTCGTAATGGAGCCACAAATTACAGATCCGAATCTGTAATTTAATCTGAATGGTCATCCCAATTAAATATATAGGTCTGATATAGATTTTATTGTGTACAGGAAAAGTGTATGTATGTTTTGGAGGGAATGGATAGGCACAACATGTGTAAATTGTAAGTGTTGTTTTAATAAACTTATGTATGTATGGTTTTGGCCATGGCGAAAGCCTGTGCCACAATAAACAAACTTGGTGTACAGGAAAACTGAACAGGACAATGCCATTTCCTGTTCCTGGGCCACGCTGTCCCTGACTTGACTGTTCCTGTTCTGCCTGAGCTCATTCTGGCTCTGTTTCTGCCCTGAGCCTGTTTTGACTCTGACCCAAGTCTGTACCTGACACTGTTCCTGCCTAAACCCATGTCTGCTTCTGAATCTGAGAATGTACTCCTGTTCTGCCTGTACGCAGTTCTTCTTCTGCTCCTGCCCAGCCCTGATCCTGAAGTCAGCCCATGTCCTGGACAACCCAGCTTCTGACATGCTGCAGACCCAACTGCTATCCAATCCCTCATGGTCAATCCCCTGCCTGAAGAATGGCTCCTCTGACCCAACTCTCAGACAACCGTCCAGGACCAATCTCCACAAATAAAATGTGGCTCCCATGACTTGTTTGCCAGTCAGTCCTCCTAGGCTAATCTTTTGCTGACAGGGTGGTTCCCAAACCTCAGCTTTCAATTCCCCTACCCTGAACTGCTAAAATGTCTGTAGGGAGTTCTGGGGCCGCAGATTCAGAAAAATGCTTGCCTTCCTTATGTAAATGGAGTCCCAGGCCTTTGGACTTTTTAATTTGCACAGCCTCCAGCTGTTCTCTCAGGAGCCTCTGACTGTCCGTGACTGGCTATGCTTACGAACTGACCATGCTGGGATAGTCTCCCCACACAACCCTGGCTATGCTAAGCTGTGGCTCTTTAAATAGCCCAAACATGCCTAATGGCTTCCAGCTAAGCCCTCTAATTCACGGCAGACCAATCAGGGAAAGGAAGCATCTAAATCAGGCATAGCCAAGGCTCACCTAGCTGCACACATCCAAATACTAGAAAAAACATTTTATTAAAAAAACTCTCCTGCTATCGAGGTGGAGAACCAGCAAATGATTAAAACAACTTATACCCATACCTGGCTAGAACATTCCACTCTGTAGCTAGAACGTCCCATGACTAACTATGGTAAACTCTGTACAAATATTCATAATACATTTTGTAAATAATAGAGCTGACAGGGGGGAAAGAATTGCTTTTAGCATAAGCCCAACATTTTTGTTAGACGTATCAATCAGTTATTTCACCATATAATGAACTCTTATGATCTGCATGTTTATAAAAAAAATTAATTTGGTTTTATGTTCACACTTTGCCTGAAGACCTACTCTCATAATGGTGTATTCTCTACACTTTGCTTTGATCATCACATGCTACAGTATTTGCTACGCATAAAACTTTTAATACACTTTCTTAAAGTTCAGGTACTTCAAGTGAAATGAATGTACAGTACCTTCAGGTGATGGTTGGATCAAAGGATCCAGAAGCTCCTGATATTCCTTCACTTGATCTGTGTCACCTCTAAAGACGCCTAAACAATCAAGTAACATCTCAGTTAATAAAAGGCTTCCCACCACACGTCAATTTATTGCATATGCAAAGTGCCATGGTTATTGTTTAATTTTCATCATTTTGTTATCCATCCACAACATGGGTACACTACAGACAGTGGCAGTTCAAGTATCTACAAACTGGCCTACTTATGATCTTAAATACTGATACAGAAAGACCACTTTAGGGATCAAAAGCATAGTTTACTACCTTTATGCCTGTAATCCATGACCTCTCTGCAGAGACTGCTGAGGAAACAAGCTCATGGACTCTCATGGGGTAGTTAGCTACCCCGGAGTGAAAAAAGCATCTAAAATTTGATAATTAGTGGACCTACAGCTTTGAATATTTAGGACATTGTCAGTGGCACTTCTGTGCATAACATACTCAAATTTCAGCCATATACCTCTTATCATTTGTCTTCTAGAAACAAAAAAGTGCTCAGTTATGCAAACTATCCCAGATTCAATGGCACTTTCCTAATGGGGTAAAAAACTATACCCCATCCAATGCATATAATATGGGGTAGTTTTGTATCCCAGGTCCAGATCAAGCAAACTGAACACTTCTCAAGGCCAGTTCAGGCTGAAAGTGGACCTGGAAGTCAAAGCCACTTCAGACTGGCAGATGAAAGGGAAATTAACCCCTTCAGTGCCATTTCATACTGGTTTGGGACTGCCAGAACCCTCCCCTGTGTATGGCAAATTTGTTAGTATCCCAAATGCACATTCTGGCAGTAGCTGACCATTGATATTCAATTCAATTCACCTTTTATTTGTATCCTGCTCTCTCTAGACTACATCGACTCGAGGCGGCTAATAATAAAGGTAGAACATACAAAATAATAACAACAACTATAATTCAATACAAAAAACATAACCCAATAACCCCTCAGTTTATCACAATATATCATAATCATAATCTTTCATCATCAACCTATTGTTCTATCCCTGCTGCCACCCGGGAAGAACCAACACAATATCAACTGTGGGAAGCTTTCAATGCTCTGTCTGGTCCAGCTTGTTGGGAGGGGTTTCACAAAGTGACGCCAGCTGAAGTCACCCATTGTGAAGTAGATCCATGCCCATCCTGGTTTGCTTTTTTGACCCATCCAGTTTGGCTTTCGCCCTGGACATGGCACTGAGACTGCATTGGTGGGTTCTAGGCCCCACCTATCTGAGGGAATGCCTCACTCCCCAGGTCCTGGATCAACCAGTGCGGTCCACCGGAGATGCAGCAAGGCAGAAAAGTTTCCATCAGCTGACTGGAAGGATGTTAGGTGTTGCTGACCTCTTGACCTCTGCACTATTCACCTCTGCTTAGTTTCATTTCTCCAGCAAGGCTGAAAATTTTCCATGACCTGATCATTGACACTGTCCCCAAATACTGTCTAGGAAATTAAACGAAAACCTTTCCAGCTCCTCCCCAAAAATAAAATGAGGCAAGCCAAAGCAGCTTGCTGACAGAGCAGCTAATCAGCAGCAGATGTCACAACTGCTACAGAACTTTACCTTACTCCAGTTAGACATCTGATATTTCATCAGTGGATAAAGAATTATGGCAACAATGGAAGAACACTACACAGTAAGTACCTAATCTTCCCACATAGCCTTTGCTCTCACAAAAGCTCCTGGAAAAGGATCAGGGTAGGTCATGGGAGAATTGTGTCAGGAGCTGGGCTAGCTTGGGTCCCTTCACTGGGTGCCTGTTCTGGATGGGATGGGGATGCATTGTGCTAGGAGCCAGGCTGTGGAGGGAGGGATTCAGCCAGGATTCAGAAAGAGTTAGCCTCCCTTTGCGGAATGCCTGTTCTGGATGGGATGAGGATGTATTGTACCAGGAGCCAGGCTGTGGAGGGAGGGATTCAGCCAGGAGTCAGGCAGACCTTGGCTCCCTCTGCTGGGAGCCTGTTCTGGATGGGATGGGATGGGATGAGGATGCCTTGTGCTAGGAGGCAGGCTGTAGAGGGTGGGGTTCCACCAGGATTATGGATAACTTAGGCTCCCTTTGCTGGTTGCCACACTGACAGTTTTGGATGGTGGTGGTGAAATGATTATAGTAGATGAGGGATTGACTTTCACCTTGCTGCGTGTACACCCCAGTAATGAATACTGTGTTTCTTTCCTTTTTGCAGTCCCATGGATGTGCAAGCAATCGCTCCCGTCTAACCATGACTGAGATCATGAGGCAAATGATGGAGACTTCGGACAATGAAGAAGCCGATGTTGTTCTGCCACCACATGAAACTGACACTGATTATGTGCCTGCTGATAACAGCTGTTCTGAAACTGAGGACCACTTGTCCATCGAAAGTGAAGGCAGGACCTCAGACAAAGAAGCTCCTTCTGCAGAAGCAACCGATGAAGCTGATATCCCTGTGCCCCATGAAGACAGCACCTCAGAGGAGGAAGTCCCACCACTTGAGGGACTATTGGTACCTGAAGTTGCTGTGCTCCGTGGTCGATGGGGCAGGGGAAGAGGAAGGGGCAGGGGCATGAGAGCTCATAGGCAAGCACTGTGCAGGCTGGTGAAATGCAGTCCCTGTGGCTGACAAAATGTAGCCACTTGCAGCTGGTAATTATGAGTCTGTGCCCTCCCCTAGCCTGAGGGGCAGGAATGGGAGGGTGTGGTTTACCCATCCACGACCAATCATCGCCGCTCAAACGCAGACATAATTCGACACCGCCATGGGCCAGGGCATGACACAGCAAGGGACATTATCATGCAAACATTTTTGATGTTTCTTCATGAAACTATTCTCTACACTATAGTTGAGGAAACTGGAAACTAACAGAGAAGCTGAAAGGGTCTACCAGCTGTGGAATGAGAGGCATCCAGGTGAAACTAAAGAATGGCACCCTTTGGACATGACTGAATTATATGCCGATCTAGGGCTCCTCATTCTTAGTGGGGTCTTTCATTCAAATCATGAGGCCCTCCACGAAATGTGGAGCATGCGCTGGGGGCAGTCCTGTTTTACAGCCACTATGAGTTTGCAAAGGTTTAAATCAATTACACAATTCTTCCGTTTTGATAACAGGGCCACCTGAGCGGAGTGAAAGGCAGCTGACAAGTTGGCTGCCTTTCATGAAGTTTGGACTCTCTTCACCCAGCAATTGCAACAAAGATAAATCCCTGCCACTGATCTGACTGTAGATGAATAGTTGGTTGGGTTTAGAAGGCACTGCCCAGGCAGTATGCCCAGTATACCCAGCAAACCCAGCAAGTATGGGATAAAAATTTGGTGGTGCTGCAATTATTATTATTATTATTATTAAACATTTATAAAGCGCCAGCAACAACCTGGCGCTGTACAGAACATATAATCAGCTGCGGTCCCTACCTGTGGCTTACAATCTAAAAGACAAGGAGGGGGAGACAAGGAGAGGGGACAGTGGGAGAGACATGGGAGAAGACAAACAAACATTCAGGCGGATGCGAAGTCTCAGGCGCGTGTACTTGGCTTGGTTACAAGGTGGTCGGTAGCAGCAGTCAGCAGAGGAGGGCCGACAGTAAGAGCAAGGGGAAAGACTAGAGGGCATTGGGAAAGGCAGCATGGAAAAGGTGGGTCTTGAGGAGGGATTTGAAGGAGCGGAGGGAGGAGGCGAGGCGGACGTCGGCAGGGAGGGAGTTCCAGGCATGCGGGGCAGCGAGGGAGAAGGGACGAAGGCGGTTGGGCGAGCAGGAGAAGCGAGGGAGAGCGAGGGAGGGGACAGCGGAAGAGCGGAGAGCGCGCGCAGGAGCGCGTAGGGCGATTAGGTCCGAGAGGTAAGGGGGAGCTTGGTCATGGAGCGATTTGAACGTGAAAACCAGGAGTTTGAACAGGATACGTTCAGGAAGGGGGAGCCAGTGAAGGGAGAGGAGGAGAGGCGTCACATGGTCGAAGCGACGGGCAGAGTGAATGACCTTGGCGGCAGAGTTTTGGATCGCCACAAGGGGGGACAGGTGGGAGCGAGGGAGGCCAGCAAGGAGGAGGTTGCAGTAGTCGAGGCGAGAGATAACCATGGCATGAACAAGGATTTTGGCCGAGGAGACAGATAGAAAGGGGCGAATGCGGGCAATGTTGAGGAGAGCGAATCGGCAGGATTTGGCCACAGAGTCAATGTAAGGTTTAAAGGAGAGGTGCGTGTCAAAAATGAAGCCCAAGCTGCGGGCACGGAGAACAGGACGGATGGTGACCCCATCAATGCAGACGGTCAGGTCAGAGGGAGAGGAGGGGGAGGGAGGAAAAATGAGGAGTTCAGTCTTGGCCATGTTCAGTTTGAGTTGGCGTCGGGACATCCAGGCGGAGATATCAGAGAGGCAGTCGACGAGGCGTGAGCGGACAGAGGAGGAGAGAGAGGGGGTAGAGAGATAGAGTTGGGTGTCATCAGCATAGAGATGGTATTGGAACCCGTGGGAGGCAATAATTTCACCAAGGGACCGGGTGTAGATAGAGAAGAGGAGAGGGCCAAGGACAGAACCTTGGGGAACCCCAACCGAGAGGGGAAGGGAGGGGGAGGTCGACTCGGGGAGGGAGACATTAAAGGAGCGGTCAGAGAGGTAGGAGGAGAACCAGTCAAAGACAGAGCCACGGAAGCCCAAAGAGTAAAGGGAGTCCAAGAGGAGCGAGTGGTCGACAGTGTCAAAGGCGGCAGAGAGGTCAAGGAGGACAAGAACGGAGTAGTGGCGCTTCGATTTAGCGACAAGTAGATCATTGGTGATCTTGGCCAGGGCAGTTTCAGTAGAGTGGAGGGGGCGGAAGCCGGACTGGAGAGGGTCGAGGGAGGAGTTGGCAGAGAGGAGGTTCAGGCAGCGGGAGTAGACGACACGTTCCAGGAGCTTCGAAGCAAAGGGAAGGAGGGAGACCGGCCGGTAACTAGAGGGATCGAAAGGGTCCAGGGTAGGCTTTTTGAGGATGGGGGAGACAGTGGCATGTTTGAAGGCAGAGGGGAAGGAGCCTGTGGAAAGGGAGAGATTGACAACATGCAGAAGGGGGGGAGCGACAGTGGGAGCAATAGAGGTCAGGAGGCGGGAGGGGATCGGGTCAAGGGGGCAGGTGGAGGGGTTGGATGAAGAGAGAAGAGCAGAGATTTCCTGGAGAGAGGCAGGAGGGAAGGATGCGAGGAGGGAGGGGGGCGGGGGAGGGGGCGGGAGGGGAGCGGGGGGCGGAGGAGGGCGGGAGGCAATATCCCGACGGATCTTGTCAATCTTGGAGGTGAAGAACGACGCAAGATCCCGAGCAGCAAGGGAAGAGGGCGGGGGAGGGCAGGGGGGTTTGAGAAGGGAGTCGAAAGTAGAGAAAAGGCGGCGAGGGTCGCGGGAGAAAGATTCGATCCTAGAGGCATAATAGCGCTGCCTAGCTAGGGAGATAGCCGAGGAGAGGGAGGAGAGGGAGAATTTGTAATGGAGGAAGTCAGGGAGGGAGCGGGATTTGCGCCAGAGGCGTTCGGCAGCCCGGGCGCAGGAGCGGAGGTAGCGGATGGCAGGGGTAAGCCAGGGGCGGGGGTCGAGGGGGCGGACGGGGCGAGCAGAGGGGGGGGCAAGAGAGTCAAGGGTCGAGGAGAGAGAAGCGTTGAGAGCAGAGACAGCAGAGTCAGGGGAGGAGGAGGCAAAAACGGGGGGAAGAAGGGGGGAAAGATGTGCGGCAAACTCCGAGGGAGTAAGGGCCTGCATATTGCGGAACGGGCGCATAGAGGGGGAGGCGGAGACCTCATACCCACTAACAGGGGATGTATACTTGGGCAAGCAACCAAGGGCTCCATGTGAAGGGCATGTGGGCTCCAATGTTGTTAAAAAACTTGTACAACTATACAATGGGACTGGGAGGAATGTGGTGGGAGATAATTTCTTCACAAGTACAGAATTAGTGTTAACATTACTACTGCAAAATGATTTGAGTTATGTGGGGACCTTACATAGAAACAAACCTGACATTCCACAAGCAATGTAGCCAAATGCTCGTAGAGAGCCATTGACAAAAAAATTTGGGTTCAGTAGGCCACAATCACTAATTTCATATGTTCCCAAAAAGGGTAAAGTGGTTCTCCTTCTCTCCACTATGCATCATGACATGGTGGTGGAAGGAGAACATAAGAAGTGGCGCCACACTCAATCCTACATTACAATGCAACAAAAAGCAGTGTGGATAATCTTGACCATTTGGTAAATACATACAGCTGCAAATGAAGAACTAATAGGTGGCCAATGACTCTATTTTATAATACGACTGATGTTGCTGCCATTGCCAGTCTAATTTTGTGGGTAGCACACAACCCACACTGGAATGAAAATTGTGCAAAAATAAAACGGCGCCTGTTCCTGTGTGCACTTGGCGAACAACTAATTGATGCACATATCCGTATCAGACAGACTAAGGTGCAGCATCTTACCTCTCAAGCTATACAGGCTATGACCATCTTAGGTTATAAGCCTGAAAGGGGGCAACCAAGACAAGAAGACTCCACAGTTGCCCACTGCTACCTTTGTCCAAGGAGTAAGGACAAGAAAACACGGAATGTATGCCAGGAGCGTGGAAGGTTTGTGTGCAAGGAGCATCACACCTCTTTGCTAATGTGTGAGAGTTGCATTGGCAACTAAATGTTTGCCTAATTTGCTAATAAAGTGCCTTGTATTTGTTCTAATCAGTGTTTACAGTTCTTGCAGGTTCTAGTGTTACACGTTTTAAAGGGTTAAAAAATATTTTCTATTTTGCTATGTTTTGATAAGTTATTAAATACATATTTAATGCTTATTAAATGTATATTGTACAGAATTAAAAGTTATGTTTTTACATAAGAAAATGACTTTTGGAGCAGGGCTGATGTGGCAGCAGCTGTTACCACGCCATGATTCCATTCTGCCATTTCAGAATTGCCCGTGCCACACCGCGACTTTTCTGCCGACATTCCGCTAATTCCGCCGGCATTCTGCAAATTGCAGAATTGCGGAAAAATTGCGGAAACTGTCGGAAAATCGCTGTTCCACTATTTTGTGGCGCTGGCGGAATGGCGGAAGTAGCGAAAATGTCATGTTTCCGCTATTTTGCGAAGCCTGTGGAAGTAGCGGAATGAAATTAGCAGAACTACGAAAGTAGCGGAATGAAACTAGCGGAATGAAAGTCTCTGCCACGCCATACCACTAATTGCGGAAATGCTGTTTCCAGCTGAAATAGCTACCGCTGTGACATTCCGCTACAGCCCTATTTTGGAGTACTTTGCTTGTGCATTTGTGGGTTAAATGTTCCCCATAAAGAATATGCTCCAATGTGTCTGTGTGTGTGTGTGTGTGTGTGTGCAGTGCATAGACTGTGTGGATACTGTCACTGAAAGTTAAATTATTTGGCACATTTTTGTTCCAGGGCAGGAAAACAGCTTGGGAAGGGATACAAAACTACCCCATGAGGTGTTAAGTGTTACTTTTTTCATGGGAGCAGGCAAAGGTTAAGTCAGACATGTTGGGGTTTTGTTCACATTATGTTGCACATCAGCTGGGCTATTCAGTTTTCATTGGATGATCCTCAAGTCCTTAGTCAGGAATATTCAAAATTAGGAACCCAGTTCTTATTGAATTTCAACAGGATTTGGTTTCCTGACTCAAAGAGACTCCTTTGGAGATCCCAGACCAAAATCTTTTCACATATTTTATGAAGACACAGTGCCTATTGGAGTTTGTAAAGAGTAGGAAATCTGAACTAATTCGATGCAACTGAGGTTGGGGTAGAGGGAGCATTCTCACTTGAAAGGAACTGATGTGGAATTTTCAGCTAGGAAAAGGGGAATGCCAATTTCTATTAACTTCAGCATTTTGAACTTGACGTTTTGTTTTTTTATTTAACTTCAGTATACCAGATTTTAAATGAGTCATGATTTCTTAGATCATAATCTGTCATCAACTATACAAAAAACACAGTTCTCACTGTAGACTCAGCATTTGGCAGTTCTTAAAGTCATTGTTACACAAACCTTTTGTTAAATTTTAAAAAATAATAAAAAAATGTGAAAGCTGGATAACAGATGGCTGAAATGCAAAATCAGAGAGAGCAGGAATCACACCTTCAAAACAATTAAATTGACTTGCCAAATCTAATCCCCTCCTACAATTCTGTGACTCATCCATAAAACATGATGATTCCTAAATGTATTTTCTTAAAAATTGCCTGTAGGTATGGGTTAATGTGTGAACCAAGTGCAAAAGAGGTTTTTTGATATTGGAAGTGCTGGAAACCTTATGGTATTGGTAGCATGAGACCCTGGGGGAAAATAAAAATGTAGTTTTGGGTTAAGAAGTTTAAAAAGATGTTTAACAGAATGTGTAGCAGGCCAGGCTGGTGAGGAGAGCATGGCCCTTTAAGAGTGGTAGCACCCACCTAAAGCATGTGGGTGCAAGCAATTCTAGAGGTTCACACAATAGCAGGCATTAACATGGGCCATAGGTTCTGTGAAGACGACAGCGCCTGAAACGGGAACAGCTGTGAGCCTCTGTACATTGGGTAGCTAAGGGGCTGATTAGGCCAGCTTTTCATGGGTGTGTTGCAGCCAGCCAGAAGCTGAAAGGCTGGGCCTGGAGCTCAGTAGGAGCGAACAGAGAGAAGAAGGTTGTTGGGAGGGGCAGAAGCCACAGAGAGAGCTCTGCCTCATCACTGGTTACCTGGTTGGAGGAGGGAGTAAGTTACTGAAGATACCCGGGAGATTATGCATGTTGGGCTGCCCGGCTGAAGGAGGGATTGGGCCTGGGCCAGAGGGAGAGCCCATGTGAATGGACTGTACAGTTAAGAACTGTGGGTGAATAAAGGACTTCAATAAGATCCTGCATAGGCTGGCCTCATTAGGGGGCGGATCCTGAGAGAACTTACCCCAAGGCTGCACGACCCTGTTACAGAGTGCTCACCAAAAACACAGACAAATTTATGGTCAAAACAACGTATTAGAGTACAAGCAAAATAATGGGAGGTAAAAAAGAAACAAACCAAGTCGATGAAAAGTCAAACAATGGGTGAAAACAGACCTAACACTAACTCCACTTTCACATTTCTTATGCAAGTTGCAGGGCAGTATTGGTGCCTTATGCAGTCCTGGAACATACATAAGAAATGTGAAAGTGATGCTAAAGTGAAGTTAGCATTATGTCTGTTTTTACCCTAAGGCTTAACTATGGAGTTCAGAATGAAGTTCAGACTGCTGTCTCCAAAATAAATGCAGAAGATGGCTCTATAACTAGAGACACTGCCCCTGCAAGAAAACATCTCAAACATGTCTTGCCAGGCATATGCATGTTCTTCTCTATGCAGTCCCATATTATATATAGTAAGTATAATAAAGTAATTGGCAAAAGGGGAAGTAAATGCAATGGAGAAATCAACTACAAATCTGGGTAAGTGCAGCTTAGTGCAAGGTAACAGCTTTTTTTTGTCAACACACTAAAAGCAATATAAAAATATTTTTGACAGAATTTATATGCAAATTATTCCGATTGCCAGATGTCAGTAAAACAACATGAGAAGCACATAAAAATTCACTAGCCTTTTGTAGTTAAAAACATTAAGAAAAAGTGACAGTTGCTAAATAGTAAATTTAACATTTCTAAAATAAGACATACATTATCATTTGCGTATTATCATCTTATCTGTAACTACAGAATATTTGATTTCCAGAATAAAACTTATTCCCCCCAAACTTAGAAAGGTGTTACTAGACAGACAATACATAATTTGATGTGTATATAAAATTAGGGGTGGGACTATCGGTATTGGATTAATCGAGGCCTCCTCGAGGTCCCCCGGGTTTCTCAGGTGTCGACCTTGCGGAGGGCGTTCTCTGTGGCCGCGGCTGTGGAACTCCCTCCTGCCGGAGGTCCACCTGACTACCGACCTCCCCTCTTTCCATAGACAATGTAAGACCTGGCTGTTCCGCCATGCCTTTCCTGAGGCAGATGGGCTGGGTGGGTTGGGTTAGGGGGTAATTTGTTTTACTGTGGGTTTTTTTAAACTGTATTATTGTTGTTTTTAAAATTGTTTTAATATGTTGTTAGCCACCCCGAGATGCTATTAGCAGGAGGGGGCGGCATACAAATTTTATAATAAATAAATAATCCGATAATGCCGATAATATCGGTATTGGCAATACTGGATTTTTAACACTGCTGGCTTTATCGGATTTTTAACACTTACGCTATTCATAACCGCAATGTTAAAAATCCGAGAAAATCGGCAATGTTAAAAATCTGGTATTGCCGATACCGAAAAATCCGATATTGGGAGATATGATACCTATAAATGCGGTACCTGATAATCCCCCTGGAGTACCACCCCTAATATAAATGAACACTGAAGGATCTGGGTTACTTGATGTCTCAAGGGTAAAAAGTGTACGCTGAAATTGATGAAGGTTGAAAAAAAGTTTCATTATTTGTATTTTTAAGGTACACAGAGAGAATTTCAGTGAAGTGATGCTGCTTTATTTCTTTAGGTGATCAACAACTGTGATTTACAAGAATCTTTTCTTATCCAAGGTAATTCACGGTTCCATTATTTCAAAGGTATGAAATCCATTTATCATGGCTCGTTTTGATATCCTGTGCTTTAGTGCACCTTTGCTGAAAATAATTTCCCCTGGAGGTAGGGGGTTATGCAATGACAAATAGACTTCCAGCAGAGTGAGTATTCTTGATAAGGGGGCTGGTTTCTGTTGGTGCCTTTTATTTTAGTGCCACTCATCTATGATTCACTCTTCCCTTTGCAATTTCATTTCTCCGTTCCAGTTTTTTATTAGTCTCTCATGGAGCCTGTGTATATACTTCAAATTCTGTATTACCTTTAAGGCTAAAGTTGCGGGGTTGAGATTTTTCTCCACCATAACACATACCTTGTTTTGGCCAGGGTTATTGTCATGTCCATGATTTTGCCACTCTGTGCAGTCTAGTAGCATATCCAGTCATTCAGATGAAATGGTGCAATATTTGGTTTAACAAGTTTATTTATATTATTTATTTGTTACATATCTATACTGCCCCCTCCTGCCCAATGGCAGCCCAGGGTGGTGTACAACATATAAAATACTATATAAAACATCATAAAAATAGAAAAAATAAATACATCATAAAAATAACATTAAATCCCAACTCTCCAAGGCCCAGAAAACAAACCCCAATGCCCTTAAAAGAAAATATAAACCCCTCCCTACCATCCTCATCCATCCCTCTCACCAAATGCCTGGCGGAACAGCCAGTTCTTGCACTGTTTGTGAAAGGAGGGAAAGTCTGGAGGGAGGTGAACCTCTACCAGGAGGGAATTCCATAGCCGCGGTGCAGCCACTGAGAATGCCAGCTCAAATGTGGCCACCCAGAAAACCCAGGAGACCTCCAAGCAGGCGTCCCCAGCCAACTGCAGAGGTCGATCCAGGACATGGGGAGTGAGGCACTCACACAGGTAAGTTGGGCCAAAGCTGTATATGGCAGAAATTCTCAACTTGGTGCTCGGGAGCACCAGAGTGCTTGGGCAATGTGTGAAAGTGCTCCCCAAGCCAGCTGTCAGTAGTGCTCAGGAGCACTTCGAAACAGTCCATACATTAAAGTCAATGTGAGCTGCAATTAAACGGATTCATTATCTCATTTTCCATTGAAATGAAAATGAATTGCAGAGGGGAGACAATCTATGCATATTTATGCAAACTATTCAAGCAAATTTGCTCATGATTGGAAAAAGGTCGAGAACCTCTGGTACAGGGCTTTAAAGGTAATAACCAACACCTTGAATCTGACCCAGAAGACCGCAGGCAGCCAGTGCAGAGAACAGAGCACCGGTGTTATGTGCTCCGTTCCCACAAGGAGACGGGTCACAGCATTCTCCACTAGCTGCAGCCTCCAGGTCATCACCGGGAGTAGCCCCACGGAACGTGCTTTGCAGTAGTCCAATCTCGAGGTGATGAATGTATGGATGGTAGTGGTGAGATTGGAGCCTGAGACTTAAGGTCGAAGGCGTTGAACCAGATGTAATTTACCAAATGCACTCATGCCACAGCCGCCACCTGGTCATCCAGGCAAAGCTGGATATCAAGGAGAATTCAGAGGCTCTGAACCTGTGAGGCTAAGGAGGGATGTACCCCGTCAACGATGGGAGCCTCCACTCCTTCGCCCTTATCCACCAACATCACCTCCGTTTTGTTGGGATTCAGTTTCAGGTGGCTTATCCTCATCCAAAACCCCACCGCAGCCATGCACCGGGTAAACAAAGGCTGCACGTACATGTTGAACAGGAGAAGGGACATAATGGATCCCAAACGTGAGGACCCGAGGGAAAGATGTACAATCCCCCAGTACCACACACTGAGATCTCCCAGTCAGGAACGAGTGGAACCATTCAAGAACCAGTCCCTCCCACACCTGCACGGTCCTGCAGGTGAGTCACCGGCATCTCATGGTCAACTGTGTCAAAAGCTGCCGAAAGTTCTAACAAAACCAGAAGAGTGGACTGACCTTGGTCCCACTCTCAGCACAGATAGTTGACCAAGGTCACAAGTGCAGTCTCGGTGCCATAGTCCGGGCGAAAGCCAGACTGTGAGGGGTCAAGGAAACGGATACGGTCTAGATGCCCCTGGGCCACTGCCTGCTGGGCCCTGACCTGCTGGGCCACTGCCCATTCAATAACCTTCCCTAAAAAGGGAAGGTTAGAGAGCGGCCGATAGCTGGCAAGGGCGTCAATGTCAAGAGATGGTTTCTTGAGCAAAGGTCGCACCCCAGTCTCTATTAGACACCGCATGACCTTGCCCTCTACAAAGGAGGCACTGACAACCCCCGTCAGCAATGGCCCCAATGTCTCCTGGCTGGCTTTCAAGAGCTGTTCGATCTTGGCATCAGCCAATACGGTGTTCACAAGGCAACAAGGTAATTTAGCTATCAGTCATCAAGATTGGAAAGAATATCCCCCACTGGCGAACCATATGAACTGGTTCCACACATTGCTGGTGGCAGACATGCATCGGGAGACTGGCCTGCAGGAGATAATGATGCGTCCATGACATGGACACAGAGAACACCTCCCCCCACTAGTGAATTCCCCGCCTCAAGGCCAGTGCAAAATATCAAATCCAGAATATGTACCCCCTCATGAGTCGGGCCCGAAACCATCCAAGACAAGCCCATGGTTGCCATAGCAGTCATGAACACTTATGTTTTAATCTCACGTTCTTCTCTAGTCAATGGGTGTTTTCAGACAAGACACTCTCCACCCACCCACCCATTATACATGTTTCAGGGCTGCATTGCTGCCCCATGGGTGCCCTGCAACATGTATAGCGGGTGGGGAGTGTCTTGTCTGAAAATGCCCACTGATTAGACAATGACAAAAATCTCTAGTAATTGATTTTGCTCTATTTGCCAATTATATCACCTGTGGACATTTATTTGGCTGGAGCCTGAGCAATTCTGTTATTTTCATGAACAGGTCTATTTACATTATTAACCCTTGCTTACTTTCATTACTACACATGTTTAATACCACAAAATCAATAAGAAATTTGGCATTATGACAAAGACATCAAGCAGACTTGCTGCCATTTATATCAGAGAACTTTAAAGCTTATTCTCTTACAAATTGGTAATTTGTAACTCTACTAAGAAAATAAAAGCAGCAGAGGTTACAAATCATAACATTTTAAAACTCCTGAGAACTAAAATAGTTTTATTCCAAGATGAAGGCTGCAGAAGGAGAAAGGTTGTCTACTCGGGAAACTATGGAATTTGTACTTTTTCTTCAATTTATGGGAGAGAGAAGATGTGCTTCCTTGTGATTTTGAACTACAGATGAAAATTAAAAAAAAGCAAGTACAGAAGCAAGGAACCTGCCACAGCCTTCCCGGAGGTCTCCAGGGAGGACAGCACAAACTTGAAATGGCAGAAAGCAATCCCGTAGCTGGGACCTGCCTTCAGGGTGATGTGTTTACCTCTCGCACCGAGGATATTTCTCCAGGGGTGTGTGCCCAGAAGGGTGGGAATAGGACAGCTGTGGTAGTTGGGGATTCGATTATTAGGAATGTAGATAGCTGGGTTGCTGGTGGCAATGACGACCGTATGGGTACTTGCCTGCCTGGTGCGAAGGTAGCAGACCTCACATGACACATAGATAGAATCCTAGAGAGTGCTGGAGAGGAACCTGTTGTCGCAGTCCATGTTGGTACCAATGACATAAGCGGATGTAGGTTCTGGAGATCAAATTTAGCCTTCTAGGTAGTAGACTCAAGTGCAGAACTTCCAGGGTAGTGTTTTCGGAAGTGCTGCCTGTTCCATGCGCAGAACCCCAGAGGCAGGCGGAGCTTCAATGTCTCAATGCGCGGATGAAACAATGGTGCAAGGAGGAAGGCTTTAGATTTATCAGGAACTGGGCGGCCTTCTGTGGAGGGGAGGTTACACCTTAACCAGAATGGAACCCGGCTGCTGGCACTAAAAATTGAAAATGTGATAGAGCAGTTTTTAAACTAGAACCTGGGGTAAGCCGACGGGAACTGTGGAGTGCACAGTTCGGATTATGACATCTATGCAGGATGATGTTAATTATGGGGATTTAGAGTTGCTTAAGAGATAAAAATTAAGGGACTTCAGTTGGAATTCACTGGAGAACAGATAAACAACAATTCCAGGGTGCCTGATACAGTCCCCTATAATGTGCACAGTAAGAAGAATAAAAAGAATACACATAAATGTCTATATGCAAATGCTAGAAGCCTAAAAAGTAAGATAGGAGAACTAGAGTGTATGCCACTAAATGAAAATCTAGACATTATAGGCATCACAGAGACATTGTGGAATGACGATAACCAATGGGACACTGTAATACCAGGGTACAAAATATATCGGAATGGCAGAGTAGATAGAGTTGTTGGTGGGGTGGCTCTATATGTAAAAGACAACATTGAGTCAAGTACAATTAAAATTTTAAAGGATGTAAACAGTTCCCTAGAATCTCTATGAATAGAAATTCCAGGTATAAAGGGGAGGAGTATCGCAGTAGGGCTATACTATTGTCTCCCTGACCAGAATGGAGAGACTGATAAAGCAATGCTAAAAGCCATTAGACAGGCTACTAAAGTCGGCAACATAATAACAACGGGTGACTTCAATTACCCTAATATTGATTGGCAGAAAATTTCCTCGGGGCGGGATGTGTAGGTCAAATTTCTGGATGCTGTAAATGACTGCTTCCTAGAACAGCTGGTTCTGGAACCAACGAAAGGAGGAGCTATTCTAGATCTAGTCCTGAGTGGCACGCAGAATCTGGTGCGAGGAGTAACTGTGGCCGAGCCACTAGGCAATAGCAATCATAATATGATCACATTTAACGTAATTTCTGGAGTGAGAAAGACAAACTAAAGTACAGCAGTAGAATTTAACTTTAAAAAGAGAGCTTATGACAAAATGAGGAAACTAAGTTAAATAGAAACTAAAAAGCGTAGTTGCAAGGGCTACAAGTTTGCAAGAGGCATGGAGGCTGTTCAAAAGCACTCTTCTGGAAGCCCAGATTAAATGCATCCCGCAAGTTAAAAAAGGAAGCAGGAAGACCAAAAATCCTCCACTATGGCTTAATGGGGAGGTGAAGGAGGCTATTAGAGCCAAAAAGACATCCTTTAAGAAATGGAAGGCTAGTCCCAATGAAAATAATATGAAAGAGCATAAACACTGGCAACGTAAATGTAAAGTGTTAATAAGGCAGGCCAAGAGAGATTTTGAAGGGAGGCTTGCTAAAGAGGCAAAAACAAGCCACAAAAACTTTTTCAAATACATCAGAAGCAAGAAGCCTGCTAGGGAGTCAGTTGGGCCATTAGATGACAAGGGAGTAAAAGGGGCGGCTCAGGAAGGATAAGGCCATCGCAGAGAAGCTGAATGAATTCTTTGAGTCGGTCTTCACTGAGGAGGATTTTGGGGAGGTACCCACACTGGATCCTTGTTTGTGGGAGAGGAATTGGAAGAGCTGTTACAAATCAATGTGACGTTGAAGGATGTTCTAGAGCAAATAGACAAACTGAATACTAACAAGTCACCAGGGCCAGATGGCATTCACTCCAGAGTTCTGAAGGAACTCAAATATGAAATCACAGACCTACTGTTAGTAATTTGTAACCGGTCACTAAAATCTGCAACTGTACCTGAGGACTGGAGGGTGGCAAAAGTAACCCCGATATTTAAAAAGGGATCCAGAAGTGATCCTGAAAACTACAGACCAGTAAACTTGATGTCTGTGCCGGGCAAAATGGTGGAAACCATCATTAAGGTCAGAATTACAGGGCATGTTGACAAACATGGCTTAATGGGGAAGAGTCAACACGGATTTAGTAAAGATAAGTCATGCCTCACTAATCTGTTGGAATTTTTTGAGGGTGTAAATAAGCATGTGGACAAAGGAGACCCAGTATGTACCTGGATTTCCAGAAAGCATTTGATAAGGTCCCTCATGAGAGACTCTTGAGAAAATTAAAAAGTCATGGGATATGAGGTAGTGTCTTACTCTGGATCAGAAACTGGTTAAAAGATAGAAAGCAAAGGGTTGGACTAAATGGTCAGTTTTCACAATGGAGAGATGTAAAAAGTGGTGTGCCTCAGGGATCTGTATTGTGACTGGTGCTGTTTAACGTATTTATTAATGATTTGGAAAAGGGTGTTAAGAGTGAGGTGACCAAGTTTGCAGACGACACCAAGTTATTCAAGGTAGTTAAAACACAAGCACACTGTGAGGAACTGCAACAGGATCTTACGACACTGGGTGCCTGGGCATCTAAATAGCAAATGAGATTTAATGTGGACAAGTGCAAAGTGATGCACGTAGGGAAAAATAATCCAAACTATGTGTACAGAACGCTGGGTACAACCTAGGAGTTACCACTCAGGAAAAGGATCTGGGAGTGGTTGTGGACAATACAATGAAATTCACAGCGCAGTGCGCAGCAGCAGTCAAAAAAGCAAACAGAATGTTAGGAATTATTCGGAAGGGGATAGAGAATAAAACTGAGGATGTCATAATGCCTCTATACAAATCAATGGTGCGACCGCACCTCGAATATTGTGTGCAGTTCTGGTCGCCCCATCTCAAAAAAGACATAGCTGAACTAGAAAAGGTACAGAGAAGGGCAACAAAAATGATCAAGGGCATGGAAGGGCTCCCGTATGAGGAGAGGCTTGGTAGGTTGGGGCTCTTCAGCTTGGAGAAGAGACGACTGAGAGGAGATATGATAGAGGTCTATAAAATCATGAGTGGTGTGGAACTAATAAACAAGGAGCAGTTATTTACCCTCTCAGCTAGTACTAGAACTAGGGGACACTCCATGAAACTCATGGGTGGCAAGTTTAAAACAAATAAAAGAAAATATTTTTTCACTCACTGTATAATTGGGTTGTGGAATCTACTGCCAGAGGCTGTGGTAAGGGCCAGTACTATAGCTGAGTTTAAAAGAGATTTGGACAAGTTTCTGGAAGATAGGTCCATTAGCAGCTAGTAGCCAGACAGGATCAGGGAACATGACAGAAGCTGGGGGAAAACAACAGAGAATGGATCCTGCATTGTGACCTGTTGGGTGCTTCTCGCAAGCCACCGTGATTGGCCACTGTCGGAGACAGGATGCTGGACTAGATGGACCATTGGTGTGACCCAGTATGGCACTTATGTTCTTATGAAGTAGATTTGACACTGCCCCTTTTGAACCTTTTCCTAAAGTGAAACTTTGGTTTCTTCTGGCATGTGGGCCATATACGTCGGAGGTGGCATGTGGGCCACTGTTCCCACTGTAGCTGACCTACCCAGAAAGACTTTAAAAATTCTTGGCCTTCCCAATACATGTCCTAAAATCAGTGGTTCCCAAACCATGTATCACAGCACTTTGATGTGCCTCCACAGGTTGTCAGGTGTGCCCTGAAAATGTAGTATAGAGAAAGTAGGGTTTGCCGTGTTGGTCCCATATATAGGCAACAGAGGCAAAGTAGTAAAGTGATATCGTTTACTGGACCAATTATAGCTGGTGGAGGTATGCAAGCCGGGATGGAGGCAGAGATCCAACTGAAATTGTGGGGTTGTGACCCCCAGAAGCATACACACAGAGGAAAAATTAACAGGTGCTGCCTCCTTGTGGACAAGCTGGAGATCGCTCCTCAGTGTCCAGAATGTCAGCCCTGGACAGGGCAATAGAAAAACCCTGTGAGGTCTGAAAGCTTGCATAACTCCACCAACTGTAGTTGGTCCAATAAAAGTTATCAGTTTACTACTTTGTCTCTATTGGCTGAAAATGTAGGTAATTATAGTTTCTCAGCGAACCCTTGCCCTTCATGGTCACACTGCAGTTGTTATAAAGTATTAATTAACAGATAATTTGCTCATCTAAACAGTGGGTTGGTGCCCCTAGTGGGTCACAACATTTTAGATGGGGTTGCGATCCCAGCACGAGTTAATTAATATACTTTGCATGTGCTTGTTGCTGTCTGGGATCATGAGATTATATTTTAGTCTCAAGATGGGGTCACACAGGCAAAAAAGCATGGAATCCCCTGTATTAGTCCAATTAATATCTACTTCCTTTTGGCTTTGGTTACATGTAAGGCGGGTTCTCGGTATTATATTCAGTTTAAGTGCATGTCCATGTGGTGGATAATGATAATGATAATAAAACATGGACATGCCACGAAAGCCTAAAAAAGGTTAGGAACTTCCACCCCAAATCCACTTTGTAAAGAAGCTTGGGTTTGGTACGCTCATCTTCCTACTACCAGCAGATCTCAATCTTACTCACTTCATTCCTGTCCTGTATTCGGTTTCAGTTGCTCTACTCACCCTCACCTATTATAGTGGTGGACAGAAACATCACTACAGATAGGTTTAATGGCTGGTTTGCTAGATAAAAAGGGGAAAGTACTTAATGGTTGAATCACTGAAAACAGAAACAAAAATTGGTCACCTACCTCGGTGAATTTGTTTCTCTTCTGTAGTCCTGTCAGTGATCCGTTGGGTAGCTCCATGGATGACCGTCAGGAGGCAGAAGAAGAAAGAAGCGTTCTGCGCATGCGCAGAGCTGCCCCGGCCATTTTCTCCAGTCCATATCTAAGCCGAGGAACGTTTCCACTTCTGGAAGTACTTAACACAAAATTAGAGCATTCCCCCCCATCTACACACTGAGCCCCAACTGGGAGGTGAACTAGAGAGGACTGCAACAGCGAACTTCTTTCTTAATAGGAACAACTAAACTACTGATCTCTCTTTTTTTTTTTTTTTAAATATCCGTGAAATCCCAGGCTAACTTCCTATCTAATTCTCTGCTGTTTGACAGGGAGGGCTGGATCACTGACAGGACTACAGAAGAGAAACAAATTCACGGAGGTAGGTGACCAATTTTTGTTTCTCCCTCTGTCTCCTGTCAGTGATCCGTTGGGATGTACCCAAGCCCAAATACCTTAAGGGTGGGAGCAAACAGCCCTGGGAGTCTCCAGAACTGCCTGCAGAACCCTCCTGCCAAACGCCGCCTCAGCGGATCTGAACAGGTCCAATTTGTAATGCTTCACAATGGTATGCAGGGATGACCAAGTAGCCGCCCTGCATACCTCCTCGTACGAAGTCCTAGCCTTGAAGGCGTAGGAGGTTACTGCCTCCCGCACTGAGTGAGCCCAGGTCTGTAAGAGCGGGACCTTGTGTTTGGCTCTGTAAGCCTCTACGATGGAGTGCCTGACCCACTTAGAGATTAGAGTCTTAGAAGCCTTTTTACCGCCATAACCAGGCCTGATATTAATAAATAAGGCTGAGGAAGAATGAATTCTCCTGGTTCTTCTCAAGTAGATCTTTAAGGCCCTTCGGACATCTAAGGTATGCCACACCTTTTCCTTAGAATGAGTCGGGTTCGGGCAAAAGGATGGAAGAATCACATCCAGAGACCTATGGAAGGTAGAATTAATTTTTGGAATAAATGCCTCATCCATACGAAGCGTGACTGCTTGCTTCTGGAAAGAGTAATAATTCTCCTCCATGGACAGGGCTCCTAACTCTGAGACCCTTCGAGCCGAGGTAACCGCTACCAAAAATACTACCTTTAGGGTCAGCATGTATAAAGATACGTGTTTGAGAGGCTCGAAAGGAGGCCCCGTTAAGGCGTCCAACACCAAACTAAGGCTCCAAGAAGGACACCTATGTACTACTGGGGGGCTGATGTTTCTGGCTGCTTTAATGAACTGCCTGATGTGCTTGTGAGGTAAGAATCTCTTGTTTGACAGAGATTGCAGCACAGAGGAGATGGTGGCTGCCTGGCGAGCTAGAGTATCAGGCTGCAAACCCTTCTCTAAACCCTCCTGGAGGAATTGAAGGATGGTATGAACTTGAGCTAAGCACAGGTCTAAGTCCCTCTCTGCAGGCCAAAGAGCAAAAACTCTCCAGGTGGCCCCATACGACTTTCTAGTTGCTGGCTTCCTAGCTTGTTGCAGCATGGTAAGCACAGACTCAGAATAACCTGCCTTCCTTAGCGCTGTGCACTCAAGTGCCATGCTGTTAGTTTTAGGAGTGCGATGGAGTCGCACAGGAGGGGTCCCTACAACAGTAAAATCTGGGCGGAGTGGCAGGATCGGAGGAGGTTCCTGGCTCAGCTCTACTAAGTCCGAGAACCATGGTCTTCTCGGCCACCAAGGGGCGATTAAGATCACATGTGCTCTCTGCTGGACGATCTTCGATATTGTCCTGGTCAAAAGAGGCGTCGGGGGAAAGGCGTACAGCAAACCTCGAGGCCACTTGTGATTGAGGGCGTCCACAGCCTCCGCGTGGTTGTCCCTTGACTTTGCCATGTAATGAGAGGTCTGACAATTCTGCGTCGTGGCGAAAAGGTCGATAACCGGATATCCGAACCTCGTTGTCAGGGCCTGGAACACCTCCGGGTGGAGGCTCCACTCGTGAGGATCTACTGACTGCCGACTTAGCCAGTCCACCTGTACGTTCTGGACTCCCTTTATGTGCAGAGCCTTTAAGGATTTCAGATTCTTTTCCACCCACATAAGGAGCCTAATCGATTCCTGCTGCAAACGAAGGGACCTGGAGCCTCCCTGGTGATTGACGTATGCTTTCGCGGTCATATTGTCTGTATACACCAGAACGTGCGTCATGCCGATGCTGCTTGCCAGCTGTTGTAGGGCAAGTCGGATTGCAGTTAATTCCAGGACGTTGATGTGGAGTCTCGACTCCTGTTCGGTCCAACGTCCCTGTACTGACCTGGTGCCCATGTGGGCTCCCCATCCCGTCAGGCTCGCGTCCGTTGTTAGGACCACTCTTTCTGGCTCCTCTAGTGGGACGCCCGTCTGAAAATTTGCTGGGTCTAACCACCAAGACATTGAGCTTGGTAAGGCTCTTGGGATTCTGACCCATGGATTGAGACTGTTGGCGAGTTCTCGCTGAAAAGGCCTCAGCAGCCGCTGCAAGGGACGACAGTGGAGTCTTGCCCACTGCACTTGTTTGATGCAAGATACCATCAGGCCTAACAACTGGGCGAGGCTCTTCAGCCTTGCTTTCTTCTGGCACCTTAGGAGACGAACCCTCTGTCTGATCTTTTCCTGTCTGCTGAGAGGAATGAAGGCGGCTCCTGAGATTGTATCTATCCACACCCCGAGGTGTTCGATCCTGTGAGTCGGCTCCAGGTGACTCTTTTCTCGATTCACCAAGAACCCGTGGGCCCTCAAGTATTGGATGGTTCTGTCAAGGTCCCTCTGGAGCTTGGAGCGGCTCTGTGCCCGTATCAGAAGATTGTTGAGGTATGGGTACAAGTGAATGTCCTCCTTGCGGAGGTTCGCCACCAAGGGTACAAGAATTTTTGTAAAAGTTCTCGGGGCAGATGACAGCCCGAACAGGAGGGCCCTGAACTGGTAGTGGGTCTGCTGGTAGGCGAAGCGAAGCCACTGCCGGTGTGGTTCCCAGATCGGGATGTGGAGGTAAGCATCCCTGAGGTCCAGGGACGCTAACCAGTCTTCTTCCCTGATGGTGCGACATATTGATGTTACTGTCTCCATCTTGAATTTCTGCATACGGACGACCCTGTTCAGACGTTTGAGGTCCAGTATCGCTCGCCAGGCACCCGATTTCTTGGCTACCAGGAAGAGTAAGGAATATAGTCCCTGGCCCTGTTGGTCTGGGGGGACTGGTTCTATTGCTCCAATGGTCTCAAGGCGTAGCAACTCGTGGAGCATGGCAAAGTGCTTCTCTAATCAGCCGGACTTTGGAGACAAAATGAAGACGTGAGATGGGGTTCTTTTGAACTCTATTTTGTATCCTGCGGTTACACATTGCAGGGCCCATGCATCTGAGACCGACTGAGCCCACATGCCTGAAAAATGTTGCAGTCTGCCTCCCGCTGCTAAGTCCTCTTGGTAGTCATGCCTCCTGCTTGCGGGTACTCTGAGTAAAACCCTTGGGCTTCTGCTTGTCCTGTCTAAAATTGTGGCCTCTTCCTCCCCTGCGAGAGAAGAAACGACCTGACTGGTCCTGCCTGAACTGACCCTAAAACCTTCTGGAGGAACTGTATCCGGAGCCATAGCCTCCTCTGGGTCTGAAGCTGGGACCATGAAAAAGATTTTTCTTAGACCCTACCTGTTGCAAATTCTTCTGTTTTGACTTGTCATTGGCATCAGCCAAAACTTTATCTAGGCAAACTCCAAACAACTTGAAGCCTCTGTAAGGGGCGGCGGTGAGGAGGTTTTTTGCTGTATTGTCCCCCTCCCAAGATCTTAACCAAAGCTTGCGCCTGGCTGAGATGGAATAAGCTACGGATCTAGCCGCCCACGTCATTGAATCCATCATGGAATCAGCAAGGAAGGTGGATGCCAAGTTGATTCGGGATGATAACACCTGGGCCCTTCTGTCTGGAATGGCCGGGTCCTGAGCCTCCTGTAACCAGGCAAGAAGGGCCCTGGCTACGCAGGAGGAAATTACATTTATTCTGACCACCGTAGCTGATGAATCTAAGCCCCTACGCAGAGCAGCCTCTACGGCCCTGTCGGTAGAGTCTTTAGGGTAACAGTCCCCCTCCGTTGGGAAGACTGTTTGTTTGGCAAGGGAGACTGACGCCGCATCAAACTTGGGGTTCTTTAGCAGTGGATCCTTACGTCTGGAGAGGGAGTATAGGGAAGCCTGAGCTTTGTTCATCCTCTGACCCTTTTTGGGGTGCTTCCACTCCTGTAGGATTAGCTTCTCAAATGCTTTCTCTAAGGGGAAACCTGGATCTTTCCCATGAACTGAAGGAATGTGCTCACGTTCTTCTTCCTCCTGAGAGTCAGAGGAAATGACCTTTGGGTTTTTTCCCACTAACTGGAGTGTCTTAGCCACCTGAGACATAAGCTCCCCCTTAAGGTGGAAGGGGAACTTCCTGTTCTTGTCTTGGGCTTCCTGAGCAGGGCCCTGAGGGTCCAGGTCCTCTAGAGCCTCCCAATCCTGATCTGAGTCCGATGCCAACTCTGAGGTGGCTTGGGCTTGTGCCTTTTTGGGTTGAGGCTCACCCCCACTCTCCTCCTCAGAGGACTGGGGAGAACCCAGGAGCCTATTGGCAGAGGCCTGCAGAGGGCGCTTGTGCTCCTTGCTTGCACTTTTGCGCGGGGATTTTCCCGCCTTTCCCTTCAGGGGGAGGATTAGGCCTGAGCCCCCTGGAATGGAAAAGGCCCTCCTCGCTCCAGAGCCCTGGAGCGAGCTGTCTTGGGGGAAGGGAGTCCTGGCGTCAGGTCCCAGAGTTGAGGCTGCGGGGGGTGGGTTACCCGGGGTCCCCCCCTGTACCTCTGCAAGGCGCTCCAGCGCCAAAAGGATCTTTTCCGGTCTCGCCACCATGCTGGGTGCCTCCACTCTATCGCCCTCCTGGGAGGGGGCAGCAAGCTGTTTTTTTTCCACCCCAGCTCCTTCCATATTGAGAGGCTCTGAAGAGGGGTTGAGGCTTTCGCTGCGGCGCGGCCGGGCCCGACCCCTGCAACCGGTGTCAGGGGCCCTAGTGGGGGGAGACTTACTGAAAGGGACTCCGCAGCTCCTAAGCCGCTGGGGTAGGCAGAAACCTCTTCTCCTCGGAGTCGGACTGCTCCCCGGTTCCTGGGCGCTTTGCACGGCAACCTGGCGGGCACTCTCCCACAAGTCTCCCTGTACTCGAGAGGGAAGATCGCTGCCCCTAATGCCCCGCTCTCTTCTTTGCTTTTTCTGTTGAGTTAGAGCCCTAACTATTTTTCAATTTGTTTGTCTTTTCAGGTCTGAAGAAAAAAACACCTCCGACAGCCGAAGGCAGAAGAAAAGACTGGAGAAAATGGCCGGGGCAGATCCGCGCATGCGCAGAACGCTTCTTTCTTCTTCTGCCTCCTGACGGTCATCCGCGGAGCTACCCAATGGATCAACTGACAAGAGACAGAGGGAGAACAACATTTTAATCCTCAAGATGACAAATTTTCTATGTAAACTTGTGTTTTTGCCAACCAACATTTGCTCTTAATTTTAAAATTTCAAAAGCAAGAGGCTTGGCTTTGGCTTCCTTATCTTCTCTCCCTCTCATGTTTGCAACTTAAGAAATGTATCCATACTAGAGGCAAGGTTTTTGCACAACACTAAACCAAATTTCAGGGACAGCAAATTGAATATCTAATAAGAGACACCATTGGATTTTTGAAAATAAGGTACTGCTTTTGAATCAACCAAACTGATTTGCACAACCGCAGAGATTGTTGTGTGAGCGTGTGGCTCAAAGTACTTCTAAGAATTGATTTTCATATACAAAGTAGTGCTTTACGGAAAGCAGACGTGAAAACTCAGAGAGCACTACACAAACTACTGATAAACAGCAAGTTAAATGGTTATTTCCTTTAAATTGCTTCCTTGTTTGGATGTGATGAAGCCATCTGAATACTTTTTAAACTCATCTCCCCTTAAATGAAACATTGTTTAAAAATGAAAGATATTCTACAGCATACAGCCTGACTCTCCAAACACCTTCACTTTCATTCATGTGCACACTTGGTGTGCACACATGGGACTCGGTGAATCACAGATGCATTTGGAAAATCAGTGCCAGCTCAGTATTTTGCTATCCTGAGCTAAATACATTCTCCTCTCCCCAGGCTGGGCTGCCAAGTGAGTTGGTTCAAGGAGCCCTACATGCCTCAGGCACAGCACACTGCCCCTAGGGTTACCACCTATGTTTATTTTTCCAGGCCACTTATGAAAAGTACATGTTGCCGGGCCTGCATTGGCACCAATACAGGCCCTGCAACATACATTTTTTCATAAGTGGCCTGGAAAAATATACGTAGGAGGTGGCAACCCTAACTACCCCTGATGCTCACAAGGCTGTTGCTGTCTGAAGACAGATTACTTCTGCGTGTGCTGAAGCCCCACGGGTCAGTCAGCATTATGTCTGTACGATCATACTAGTGTAATGTGATATGGAACTCCAACCCCAACCTCCTTCAAGCTGCCTGGAGCAGCTCTAGGGAGTGATGGTAGGTCCCTGAAATCTGACTTAGTGTTCTGCAAAAGAGCTGCCCCATTCCACTCTCCACAGGGCCTGCACTGGGCTGCTGTAGGATATCATGGATTAGGGAATGTGGAACCTCAGAGCACAGCAGCAGCACCTCAAGAGTTCAGCACAGTAGCAGTGTTGTTTCAGGCAGCACCGAAAATACTGGAAAATGCCAGTGCTGCTGCTGCTCATCTCTAGGCTTGCAGTTCTGCCCCCAGAAAGCTACTGTGCCCTCCCTTGTTCAATGGGTGGGGCAGTTCTGGTGAGAGGTTGTGTTTTTTTTTTAAAAAAGAATAGAGTTGACATGTTCAGAGACCACAGTGAATCAAAGGTGAGGGTGGGTGTCACTTGTAACGTAGGAGGGGAGTAAAAAGAAAAGCAGGAGTAACGAAGCCATGGGAGCAGGGACATAGCTAGGGTGGAATGGGTCCCTGGCCAAGAAGTCAAGGTAGGCCCACCCTTTGTGTCCCGACGGCAGACCTGGGGGCACTGCTATCATAAACACAAGACACCCAAAATGCATAATTAATTCACGCTGCCCCCACCCCATAACCAGTTCATTTGCGCCCCCGCCCTCCATATAATCAATTCACGCTGCCCCCCAACCATAACCGTTTCATTGCGCCCCCGAGGCTGCATTAATTGATTATATGGGGAGGCGAAAATGAACTGGTTATGGGGTTGGGGGTTTAAAAACATTATTCCTGTTAGCAATAATTTTATTAAGAAGAGTTAGTGAAATAGCAGCCATAATAATCTCAGAAGCATATATGCAGATTTTCCAAGATAGAATACATATTGCTTTATATCCGAAATTCCTACCTAAGATAGTATAAGACAGACAGTTGTGAGAATGTGACCCTTTTAACACGGGTCTCTCCCACCTATGAACGCCTGGAACTCCCTCCCTGCCCACATCCGCTTGCCTCCTCCCCTGTCTCTTATACACATCTAGATGTGTATAAGAGACAGCGCCTTGCCCCCTCCCTCTGCTCCTTCAAATCCCTCCTCAAGACCCACCTTTTCCTTGCTGCCTTTCCCAATGCCTGCTAGTCTTTCCCCGTACACTTACTGTCGGCCCTCCTCTGCTGACTGCTGCTACCAACCTCTTTGTAACCAAGCCAAGCATACGCACCGGAGACTTTGCATCCGCTTGAATGTTTGTTTGTCTTCTCCCCTGTCTCTCCCACTGTCCCGTCTCCCCCCCTTTGTCTTTTAGATTGTAAACCACCGGCAGGGGCCGCGTCTAATTCTATGTTCTGTACAGCACCAGGTCACATGACTGGCGCTATATAAATTTTTATTATAATAATAATAATAATAATAATAACAACAACCACGTGGCACGCGTGCCCGTGGTGAGTGGGGGGGTATGTGTTAACATGCATCCCCATTTACCCCCCACTTGTCCCCATGCACGGAACAACTGGGGAAAATGACGGTTGCTCTGTGGGTGCGGATGAGCGGGGGCTGAGTGGGGATGTGTGTGCAGCCGCGTGCATGCCCCGCCCACGCACCAGCGCGCCCACGAACACCCCACCCAGCAGAGGCGTGTAAAAACGGCCTGTGAGGAGTCACTCGAAGAAGAACAGATGGTGGTTGCCTTGTAAACATGGTTCTTCTTGATGGCCCCCAAAATTCTCAGAACACCCACCCTTCCAGCCTCGCATGGAATTTTTTTCTTATTTTTTCTTATATTCCTAGAAATGGTTGGAAGGAACTGTCATTCTGAGGGGGGAAGTGTTTTTTATACTAGAGGAGCTCGAGATCATCACGTGGTCTATTATTTATTTTACTTATTTAAAACTTATATCCCACCCCTCCTGCCCAAAGGCAGCTCGGGGCGGCGAACACCACAAAAAAATTTAACAATAAAACATTTTAAAATAAAGCAACAAATTTTAAAACGAATCATAAAAACGTGTCCTCCCTCCCAAACCCTATCCCCCCCCCCGCCAAAAGCCTGGCGGAACAGTCTTACAAAAACATCGAAATGACAGGAGGGTGGGGGCCAACCGAATTTCCTCCGGAGTGAATTCCACAGCACAAGGACAGCCACCGAAAAAGATCTCACATCAGTGGCCACCCGTCTCGCCCAGGGAACCTCCAAAAAGGCCCCCACGGATAATCTCAGGGGTCACACGAGCAGGAAGACGATCCCACAGATAGGCAGAGACCAGGCTGTGAAGGGCTTTGAAGGTCAAAACCAGCACCTTGAACCTAGCCCAGTGCTTTATAGGCAGCCAGTGCAGAGCCCGGAGAACAGGCGTCATGTGCTCCCTGCGGCCTGCCGCAGAAAGGAGACGGGCCACGGCATTCTGCACCAGTTGCAGCCTCCGGACCAGCTTCTCGGGCAGCCCCACATAGAGCGTGTTGCAGTAATCCAGCCTCGAGGTGATGAAGACATGGATGATAGTGGCGAGGTCAGAGTCTGAGAGATACGGTCAAAGCCACCGGACAAGATGTAACTGCCGAAACGCATTCCCCGCCACGGCCACAACCTGAGATTCCAGGCTGAGCCATGAATCGAGGAGCACACCCAGACTCCATACCTGCGAGACCATGGGAGGGCGAACCCCCTCCCCTCCCCACCACAAGAGGAGATTCAGCCACTCCCAGGCCCTCACCCACCAACATCACCTCCGTCTTGTCAGGATTCAGCTGCAGATGGCTCAACCACATTCAAGCCCCCACAGCCGACACGCACTGGGAAAATAAAGAGACTACATGGCCTGGGTCGATGGAAAAAGAGAGGTAGAGCTGAGTGTCAGCATACTGATGACACTGCATGCCTGAAACCCTTTCACGATCTCCCCTAATGGCTGCATATAGATTTAAACAAGAGGGGGGACAGAATGGCACCACCATATTTGAATATGGTGAGCATGCACAACCCAGTTGTGAGAACATTAGGAGCTATCTCGAAGAACCTTCTTTACAAGGCAACAACCTTCTGATCACTTACAAGGGGAGGAGTTGTTTGTTTACAAACAGCTTTATCTCCCAGTCTGATCAGTGTCCTGCTGTCCTCACTGCTGCAGCTACTGCAGCAGCACTACTTGCAGGCAGAGGCAGGTAAGAGATGAGGACCCCCACTTGATGTGGGGGTGCCCTGCAGCAGGGCCTCCTCCAGCCCAGCCAAGGCACGGGGCTGCCCTCACAGGGCCAGGCAGTGGCCTCCTGGAACCTAGTGGTCCCCGGCTTTATGCTGGTTTCACCCAATGGACGCTATACCCCTGTATGGGAGTTAAGTTAAGGGCCTTTGGTCAAGGGAGCAGTTGACAGAAAAAGAAGGGGCAGGATGCTTCCACAGATTTTAGCTAAAGCAAATATCTTAACTATTAGAATTGCTACCTGGTATTGCAAAATCATAGATCATTTTTATTAAATGTGGCCACACCAATGCTTCTCCAAAGCAGTGAGTAAGTGGCAGCTATGACTCACACATTCAAAATACGTTGTCAAAAGATTTAAAAAAAAAACGTTTTATCCTAAAAGTGCTAAAATAATCTCGTGAAAGCAAAATTCTCATTGAGACATTTAGCATAATGGAATTACAGTCTTCTTTCCTGGGCTACAAAAAATCATGCTGTTCCTGTAACACTGAAACCCCCCCCCCCATCTTTGTTATTAAAAAGAATAAGAACGTAAGGCTATACTTACCATCAATCATCATGTAAATAAAAAACAGAGGAAATTCACACTCAATTCCATCAAACAGCTAAAAAATAAAATTAAAGACATTCACCATTTTAGCTTAAACATATGCATACAAATATTCAGTTAGGCAAGTTCAAAGAGACTGAGAACATGAATGCCAAATTATTCTGTTAAGTACATTAGCACTTCATTTGAAAAAAAACCTGATCAGGTTTCTCATTATGTGCAGCTTTGCTGTATTTTTAACATACTGTGGCACATTTTTAAGTACAAAACTTACATCTTCTCAGTTTTATTTTCAACAGAAGAAATTTTATGTAACTAAAAATGACAGATTTGAAAGTGTGTGAAGGAAATATGGAAACTTTATTCAAATAACCTTTACTGATAAACATTAATACTCAAAAGCACACAGTGAAATTGTTTTTAATATACTCAGACTGTACTCAGCTGTGAAATTGAATAAAATGATAAATAACATGCCTATATGTAATGTGAAACCAACTCTACACTGAATTTTAAATGTAAGCACATTTATCTTCAAACAAATCAATCAGTGGTTAAAGTGCTGACCTACCATTTTTAAGGAACTGCACATGTAAAGCTACAAGTAACAACACATGTCTCCTCAACTCAAATGTATTGCATAGTGCTATCTAGTGAAATGTCTAAGATGAATTCTTGTTTTTCTCTCCCAACTCCATTACAAATAAAGAAGTGGAATGATCTCAGTCTTGGAAATTCTTGCCAATATCAATGCAAGCATGTAATGGGGAAAGATTATTATCTAAATCCAACTAATCATAGAGCAGTGGCCACTGCTTTATAGTTAAGGTGTGACCACTCTCCCATTATAATAGCAAAAATTCTTATTGTTAAAAAATCCAAATCATCCAACCTATTGATATGAATTTCGATACACACCCACAATTCATACCTATGAAATTTGGTGAAGGGTTGCCAGAATAACAGGCAATCAAAATCTGGAAGCGCAGGGAGGCAAGGATGCTCTTGAATAACCACTTAAGGGAATGGTACTTATGAATGATACTTGGCATGCAGACTCCTGAGGCTGGCCTTAGGACCTTTTGTAGAGTTTATTTAGTGCTGGCCCTGGAACTGGAAGTTGCAAGTATAATGGACATTTCCCATAGAACTAATCTTGACTATAATCCAGATCTTTGAGATCCAAGTTACGACCACTGGGTCCATATCAACTCTCAGTGTGCATACAGGAGGCCTTAGTTAATGGAGTGATGGAACGGGAGGGAAACGGGGCAACACACATAAAGTCTAACCCTATGTGCACAAACTATCTGTGAGCTAAGGGATAAACTTTAATGATGTGATAGGAGTAGGAGGGGGTCAGCTTGCTGTTCCCTCTCTCCCTCCACCCACACCATTCCTCTGTTATTTATAGTGGAGAAGAGTTGTTGCAATGAATAAATGGTAGAGAGATAGGGAGCATGTTGCCCCCTGTACCTCTCATATCACTACTCTACCAAATTTTCACCAGCATACCCATTCCCCAGTATAACTAACATGGGGATAGTAGGTGGCAGGGGCACCAAGTTGCCTCTGTTTTGTCCCCATTACACCATTAACCAAGTCTAACTCTTAGTGCACAAAGAGTTGATATAATCCATATCACCAAGAGAGGGATCAAATTTAAGATCTATATCTCATTGATCCAAATTAAGAGCCATATCAAACCTATGGGAAAATCCCATTCTACAGTATTTAAAATTTACGGTTCCATAGTCCATACCAAACCATCAGTACAAAGGCCCCTAAGTCCACTACCTCACCACCAGAAATCTGCATACGAAGTTTCATTCCTAACTACTGTCATCTGCAGTATTTATCCATTGGCAAAAAAGGATGCACAAAGAAAAGAAAAGGATATACCTCTCTTCAAACCATTGATTGCCTGTAATCCCAGCACCCCCATCCCAAACGTCAGCAAAATAAAATCTAAGCCAAAACCAATTCTACAACATAGTCCAGATCAAACAAAAAAGCAAAACATAAATAGTACATATATATTAAAGAACAGGATCAAAAATATTCATTTAAAAAAAAAAATTTCACTGTGCAAAATATCACCTGGTAACATTTATTTATTTGCCACCCCCTCCTGCACAAGCAGCTTGGGGTGGTTAACAACATTTTAAAACATAAAATTATAAAATTAACCACATATTAAAATAACCCCAGAATAAAACCCTCACCCTAACATCACTCACTTAATTGTGCCTCTCTATATATGCTAGGGATGTGACTTTCGGTTACTGTTTTAACTGCAAGAGGCCAAAAGTGTCCCTTTTGGTTAAAACCGAGATCAAAGAATTGGGCCCGTCTCGGTTCCCAGTTCTCTGATCTTTTGTTCCCATTGAAGTCAATGGTAAATTCTCTCATTGACTTCAATGGGAAGAGAGGGAAACCTACTCCACATACCTCACACCCGGTCTGGTGTCCATTAACTCTAACACCCCCACCCACCAGGGCGCAACTTTACCCACCCCTCAACCTCTGGGCCCCCTGTACTTTACTTACTGGTGCCGGTCCAGAGGGTGAGGGTCACGGCTGCTGATTGGGCTGCCAGCTCCACTACCGGCAGCCGGACCTCCTTTGCCGCTGACTGGTGTCAGGAGCCGGCTCCGCTGCCAGGCCGCTTGGCCTTCTCTACTGCGGGGTAGTGGAGAAGGCCTGGCCGCCTGGCAGCAGAGCTAGCTCCTACCATCAGCCAGAAGCACAGGAGGCCTGACCACCGGCAGTGGAGCCAATTCTTCTGCTGGGCAGCTGGGTCTTCTCTTCCTTCTTCTTACAGGTCTGGAGCTTGAAAACACTGCTACATTGGCAGAGGCACACATGCGCAAAATGACCACAGAGATCATTCTGTGCATGTGCAGCCCTAATCCAAAATGGCACTGGCAGTGTGGGTGACATTTTGGAAGAGGGCAGTTGTTCTGCACTTTGCCCGGAATAAGAGCTGGTTCTGCTGCCGGTGGTTGGGCCTACTCTGCTGCTGGTTGGTGGCAGGAGCTGGCTCTGCAGGCAGTCAGTCAGGCCTTCTTTGCCACCCTGCAGTGGAGGAGGCCCAGCTGCTGGTAGCTGAGCTGGCAGCCCAGCTGGGGGCCGTGACCCCCACCCTCCTTACTGGACCGGCAACAATAAGTAAAGTACAGGAGCTTGGGGGTCAGGATGGGTAAAGCCGGGCCACAGCTGGTGGGAGCGTTAGGGGTAATGGATCCCCATTCCCACCCTCCGAGGCTGGGAGTGGGGTGGGGGGGGATGACGTTTTTTTCCCCGGTAGGTTCCCATGTGTCTCGGAGGATTCTCTTTCCCATTGACATCAATGGGGAAAAAAACTCCAACACCGATAGAACCAATACCAATAGGAGATCCAAGACACAGGGGAACCGAAACTGAAAGAAACCAAAACTGATCTTTTGCTTGGGGTCTCACCCCTACTATATGCTATGCAAGTACTGTCTGGACAATGACAGAGGTTGTTACTGCACCAGCTCGGAAATTGAATACATTGCTATTTAAATAGACAAGGAAATTCTAATATCAATAAACCCTTCAGTTTAAGAGGTCAGGTTCAGGTGTCCTCTAACAAACCTGAGCTCCAAAAAGCATGGAAACTAACTTAAGTCCACAGCCCCATGTAAGCATCTCACAAAACTCGTTTGAATCCATATTTCTCTTTTAGTTTTCTAAAATTTTTATCCTAGTGTTTGACTGTACAAGGCATCATCATTCACAGCAAATGCAGGATAACTAATGTAGGGTAGAAGAGCTGCACTGGTATTCTGAAAATAGAAATGATCAATCCCTCTGTATCTTTGATAAAGACATAGTTCAGTCTTACATATTGCGCTCCCTCAGTATCTAGGTTCCATGAAACCAAACCTTGTCTTGCTCTTTCAGCCCCAACCCTCTTCTTCCGCTGGGTGGGGCAGCACTGAGGTCACAGACAGGGTGGAAGACAAGTCCTTCTACAGCAATACTTCTTACCACAATGTATTTCTAGGACATCATTATTGTGATGCAGCTGAGTGTATGGTGATGGTACCTACGCCTTCTTGGTAGCTCCCACACTCTCCGTGTTGGTGTGATGATGACGGTGACTTCGGGATGGTACTACCTGGTCATACAATAATGCAGGCACACTACTGGCAAAGTACCAGCCATGCCCCACACCGTTAGCTCCAGTCTCAATACTTGCAACCCAAGGAGCAATGTAAGCAAGTTGGGACACGAGAGAGAAAAGGCTGTACTTATTTCCTGCTTACATGGCGTGTGAATTAAGGATGGAGCCTTAACTTGCAATTTCCATGCTTTTTAGAGCTCAAGTTTGTTAGCTGACACTTTAACTAGCTCCTTATATTCAAATATAAGGTTCTGCTTCTATGGCAACCTACTTTAGAATGTAATATTTTAAGTAAAGACAACATAGAAGACAAATTAATACAGGTATCACACCACAGGGTTTTTTTTGCTTGCCTACTTACTAAGACATGAAATAATAACAAACTGTCTGACTTCAGTTTTCAGGCTTTTATATCTCATTTCGCAAATAGATTTATTTAAGCATTCTGATTTTAGATTTTTAAACTATATTACATACAAAACTCTTGTAGTAGAAGAAACTAAAGGTTGACTAGCCAAGCACTTACACATTAATGTTGTATGGGTATTTCTGGCATTTTAAAAATTTGGCTACCTTATGTCTTACACTACACAACTTAGATTTTAATTATGGGGGAGATGATGCCCCCTTTTTATTTATTTATTTACTGTTTTATTTATTGTTTTATTTTGCAATTTTGTTGTCTGCAGGGCACTATATGTTTTATTTTTGTAAGACGCCCCGGGCTGCCTTTGGCAGGAGGCGCAGGGCAGTAAGTTTAAAAATAAACAAACAAAATTACTTAAGCCTGAAACTCTTATAGACAGGTCTACGTGCCTGAAAATAGAAAACTCTCTTACTTGGAAATTTTGTAGTAGACATTATCAAACAAACCAAGAAGTGTCAAGTTCTGCATATGGACATGGATGTATTAGTCAGTGTGGGGTAGTGGTTAAGAGGTCGGTATCTCTTAGCCTAACTTACCTCACAGGGATGTGGTGAGGATTAAGAGTTGAGTTTATTTATTTATTTATTTTATTCCATTTATATGTTAAATAGTTAGTTGTTAATGTTACAGTTAATAAGTTTAAAAAATATATATTGTAAGCCACTCTGAGCCTAAGGGATAGGGGGTGGGATAAAATAAATAAATAAATAAATAATTAGAGTTTGAAACAAGCAAAGAAGCACAGAATACTTCCAACCATTTCAATAACTAAATTATTGAATTAAGTTACCTTAATTTCTGCTGGTTTATAATAGCGTCGATTTTTATCTTCAAGTGCTGTTCTATATCCATCTCTCAAGAATCGTTTGAATCCATATTTCCCTTTTAGTTTTCTAACAATTTTATCAAGTGTTTGACTGTACAAAGCATCATCATCCACAGCAAATGCAGGATAACTTATGCAGGGTAGAAGAGCTGCATCGGTATTCTGAAAATAGAAGTAGATTAATTCCTCTGTATCTCTGATAAACCATCTCATGCATCACTACAGAGGACTTAACACATTAAATGGAATATGAAACTCAGAAACTGGCAAGAGGAGTAATTATTACGAATATGATAATATTGATGTACTTGCTCAAGTATCATGAAAAAACAATGGAAGTAGCTTTTAAACTTCTAACCAGAAGAATGCAAATGGCTACCTGAGAGACAATCTTGACTGAATCACCTAGATCAAACAATTGTTGAGAAATAGGGTGTAGCAGGGGACAGCTGATTTAGGATGCTGGGCCTTTAAGGAGCCTAACGCCAGCAGCATAATTACTCAAGGCTCAGGCACTACATGGAATGAAGGACAGCCCCTGATGCCTCACAATGGAGCCAGCCCAAAGGCTAAAAGCCTGAGCCAGGCTTAGTGCAGGGGTTAGTTTGTGAAGAGGCAGGAGTTAGTGGAAAGTTCTGCCTCAGACAAAGAACGCTGCGGAGGAGTGGCCAGGGAGATAGAGATATTGTAGGAAGCAGGAACTCAAGGGAAGCTCTGGTTCAGAGGTAGAGCAGCCCAGAGGGGAGGACTGGCTCTGAGAACTTAGAGGGTTTGAACTGGCTTCTGAGAGGTTTGCACCTGGCCAGGCAACCGTGTGAGTAAAGAGAGACTGTGGGAGACACTTGGCCTGAGAAGGGTTTGGACTGAGAAGCTCTATGCCTCACGAGGTATGAACTGTGTGTCAAGACTGTATATATGGTGGTGGGGCATTGTATTGTGTGTAAATAAAGAACAGTTGAACTAGGATTCCCTGTGAATGTGACTTTGTCCATGTTCCTGTAGAGACTTACCCCTGGTGTGACCAGAACCTGTTACATAGGATTTAAAGCAGCACACATGGGTAAGCCTTTTTGAGTCCCAAATCTGACCTACTTTTAAGTTAATGGCATGAAATCAAATATCCAAGATGTTTGTTTTCAGAACATATTTCACCTGGTAACTTTGTCAAACAAGCTGTTTTGGGGGGATCAAAATTCACTATCTTCCTTGAGCCCTGCCCCTTACTACTAAGGCTGGTACCATTAAAGGTGCCTATATAGTTAACCATCACTTTGGAAAGGTTAGCATGGAATGGTGCTGGGCATCCTTGGGCAGCAAAACATACTAGCTTTAAAAACAGACAGAAATAAATTGAGCAATATTTCTGTAGAAGTATCCTCAACATGATCTCAAACTAGAAAAAGACGAATAGCTAAGCTCTCTATTACAGATAAGTTGTTGAAACAAAAGCAAACCCCTGCTCTGGTCAGGCATGGGGTTGAGGAGGCATTCATTGTCATGACAGGCAGCATCCCAGGGCCTTTTGGGTTCCTTTGTATGCTAAGCATGGTATGTCAGGGGGTCTTCGTAAGGTCATGCATCAATGTGTTGCTCTGTGCCAGGCCCCTGAAAATAGCCCGAAAGTCTTGCAAGGTATGATGGCACTCCCAGGGGCTTGGCATGATGCCCAGATGCCTTGTGTTTAGGGCATGCTGAACTTAAAATGAAAATTTTAATGTTACTTTCTGAAAAAATTATTTTTTTCTCATGCATGCTATGGTTGTAGTCAAGTACAAAGTAACTAAGCTATTCTCATTCTGCATTCTTCCTTATATCATTGATGCCAGGACACAAAAAAAAGAGAGTATCTTTGAATGGATGGGGGGCATGGAAATGTTTGCTTATGCTTCATAAAAAACAGAGCAAGATATGGTAATGCAGAAACCAAGTTCAGCAGGTAAACACATTTTAATTTCAAACCCTTAGAGTATATAAAGATGCAGAAGAAAATATACCTAAACTAATGTTGAATTGTACAAAACAAACTGACAGTGACTTCTTATTTTAATTTTCTAAGATAATGGCTCAGCTATAATTTTTCCATGAGACAAATACCGTATAAATACAAAAGATTAACAAGCTTTGTTTAAATGCACAGAAATGCTACTAGATCCAATGGTGGAAACAGAGGCATCATCTCAACTGCTCATCTTAAATCAATGAGACAAAACAAATATATTGTCTTTGCAAAGACAGGCCAAACATAAGAAAATAAATAGTTCGGGCCTAGCCCTGGCCGATCTCTTGATGGATCTAAACTTCTTTCCACTAAATGGTTCCTCCTTGGGGAATGACGTGGGTGAATTCACTTTTCTCTCTAGTGTGAGAGCTAGTATAGTCGATTATATTATAGTCTCCCAGGGGCTTCTTCATCTTGCAGAGAGCTTTCAGATTGGGGGATGCTATTGTAGTGACCATCTCCCCTTAATGGTCCAGCTTTACAATCAGGATAGAGGGGAAAAAGGTGAATTAGTAGAAGCCCCTAGACAGGGTAAGGGATGCTCCCTGGTTCAGGATAGAATTTATTTCCAAACAGCATGGAACGATGAAATAGCAGGACTGCTTACAGCTTTGTCAGTCCACTTCTTGCGCTAAACTTTTATATTCTGGGGGAGCTTCTGAAGGCAATATGTGCAATCAATATGACTATCGTAGAGTTCTTCAAAGGCTTCTTTGTAAAACGTCCTTCTGTTAAGGGTATTTCACGAAAACAACGGAGCCATTCATGGTATGACCGCGAGTGTCTGACTATGAAAATGGAACTGAAAAAGGTCTATTTTGAATATAGGGATGGGAGGAGGCTGGATTTTTTGAGGGAATATCCACAAATGAACAAAAAGTAAAAGATTCTGATAAAAGTGAAAAAAAGACACCATGAATTGGATCAGTGGAAGATCCTATATTCAGCAGCCTGTCAAGAAGATTCCAGGACCTTTTGGAGGATTTTAAACGGCTCCCTTTCACACAATATGATATCCTCAGACACTGTGATTCGGAATGAGAAATGGGAGCAGTTTTTCTCCTCCAAATTTAATTGTCATCAAGAACCTATTATCCCTTTTAGAATCCAAGAGACACCGGCTTGGTTGCCGGTTGATGTCGCGGAAGTAAGCAATTTAATTGGGACCTTAATGACACATAAGGCCCCCAGGGTCGGCCCAAGCTGTGTGCCATATGTGCGGCCGCACATGGCCCCGCGGCCAGCTGGGGCCCCGCACTTGCCTGGCTGGGCAGCAGGTTACAGCCAGCTTCTCTCCCAGTAAGTGTTTCTTCCTCCCCTCCATGGCTGGGAGATAACGATGTTTGTTTACAAACAGCTCCTCCCCATGTGCTGATCAGAAGGTTGCTACCTTGTAAAGAAGGTTTTTCGAGATGGCTCCCAACATTCTCACAACTGGGTTGTGCATGCTTACCCTATTCAAATAACAGACCACATGATGGTCTCGAGCTCCTCTAGTATAAAAAGCACCCTTCCCTTCTGAATGACAGTTCCTTTCAACCCTTTCTAGAAATATAAGAAAAGAATTCCATGTGGGGCTGGAAGAGTGGGTATTTGTGAGACTGTTCAGAGTCATCTCAAAGAACCTTGTTTACAAGGTAGCAACCTTCTGTTCTTCTTAAAGTGGCTCCTCACATGATATTTTTACATGGCTTCGCCGGGTGGGGAGTCCGTGGGCGCACCAGTGCATGGGTGGGTCATGCACACGGCTGTACACACATCCCCGTTCACCCCCCACTCATCCACACCCACATAGTAACCACCGTTTCCTCCGGTTCCTCCGTGCATGGGGATGAGTGGGGGGATGCGTGTTAGGCAAGCTCACACGTACCCCCACTCACCATGGGCGCATGCACCGCGTCGTTCACACGGGGCTCTCCCACCCATGAACACACAGAAATCTGTGTGTTCATGGCTGGGAGAGGCTCGTGTAAAAAGGGCCACATTCTCACAACTGTATTACTTATACTATCTTAGGTAGGAATTTAGGATGTAAGCAATATCTATTCTGTCTTGGAAAATAAATCTGCAAATATGGTTCTGAGATTATCATGGCTGCTATTTCACTAACTCTTCTTAATGAAGTTATTGCTAACAGGAATACTGTCTTTAGACCCGCACTCCATAACCAGTTCATTTGCGCCTCCATATAATTAATTCACGCTGCCCCGAGGGTACAAATGAACTGGTTATATGTCTCTTTTCATGGCATAATGCGCTTAATAAGCTAGCTGCATTTTGTGTGTCTTGTGTGTGTGATAGCGGCACCTCTGGACTGGTCACACCACAAGTGTGCACAAGGCACAGGTGGCACCGGCAGCAAGAAGCAAAAGGCCCTGGAGGCCAGACTGGCTAAGCTCACCCCCTCCCCCATTAAGGTAGTGGACGCAGTCAGTCTCTCTGTGCCTGCCTCACTGCCCGCTTGGCTGCCCCTGCAGTGGAACCACTCCTGGGGAGTGGTGGTAGACACTCAGCTGGGGAGGGGGGGAAGCATTAGGATGCCATGCTTCTCCATGGTTGCTCGGAGGGGTGGAGAATGGGAATTCTTCCTGTCCAGAGGGAGTAAGTTTTATGTAAATTTATACATTTGCATAATTAGGTGTGGCCTAATTATGCAAATTAGGCCCTGCACCAAGACTTCGCACATTTATTTATTTATTTTTGACATTTATATCCCGCCCCTCCTGAGAACAGCTCGGGGCGGCTTCCAACATGGTAAAAACAATTCTAAAATATAAAAGAATTTTAAAACATCAACAATTTAAATATCTTAACAGGGCCCCAAGAGCAACTTAAAAACATTAAAACAATATACAAAGTAAGGTAGGGGCGATGACAAAACCCCTATCCCACCCCCCACAGGCCTGGGTGAACAGCAAGGTTTTACAGCACCGCCAGAATGACAACAGGCTTGGGGCCAGGCATGCTTCCTCCAGAAGGGAGTTCCAAAGGCACAGCACGGCCACCGAGAATGCCCTCTCCATTGTGGCCCCCCGCTTTATGTGGGGGACCTCCAGGAAGGCACCCCCGGCTGACCGCAGGAGCTGCTCTGGGGCGCGGAGGGCGAGGCAATCCCTGAGGTTCGAGGGGCCCAGACCGTAAAGGGCCTTATAGATCAACACCAAAACCTTGAACCTGGCTCGGCACGCTATTGGCAACCAGTGCAGAGTCCGGAGCACAGGTGTAATGTGCTCCCAAAAGACCCGTCCTCATAAGGAGACGAGCCGCCGCATTCTGCACTAGCTGCAGCCTCCGAACCAGGAACAAAGGAAGCCCCACGAAGAGCGCGTTGCAGTAGTCCAGCCTCGAGGCCTCACAAACCCTGGGGCCAGCCCTGAAGGCCCCAGGATATGATTATATTCCTGCCGATTTTTTAAGAGCTCAGAGGGATTGGTGGGTGCCTTTTTTGGCAGCTCTCTTCTCTTGGGTTAATGAACACAGCTTAATCCCTAAAGAGTGGCTACAAGAGGGGCGCTCTACAATTGTTCATGTCTTGGTATTAGTACATCTGGTGGAAAGGTATGTAGCCAGAAATGGGAAACTATTTGCGGCTTTCATAGATTTGAAAGCCACTTTCAACTCAATAGACAGATTGTGCCTATGGGAAAAATTACAAGTATCTTCAATCGACCGGAGATTATTTTTTCTTATTAGATCCCTGCATGTCAACAACATTATGCGAATTAAGACAAATAATATTACGGGGGAACTTTCTATGGAAATACCAGTTTGTATAGGAGTGAGACAGGGGTGCACTCTGGCCCCAAGTCTGTTCAATTATTTTCTAAATGATCTTATTCCCAGAGTTTCTGGTCCAGAATTTGTGTCACCACGTTTGGCAGACCAAGAAATAGGTGCCTTACTATATGCAGACGATGCGGTAATATTGTCCCAAACTAAAATAGGTCTGGAGAAACAGCTAAAAGAAGTACTGGCTTTCTGCTCTATGAATAAGTTACAAATAAACTACTCTAAAACCAAAATTATGATCTTTGGGAGGGGTAGGAAACAATTGCGATGGAAAATTGGGAATGAAACCATTGAGCAAGTAAAACATCTTGGAATTATTTTCAAATATCTTGGAATTACTCTCAATAAGACAGGTAGTTGGTCAGCTCAGGCTAAGCAGGCACTGAATCGTGCCAGGGGCACTGGTATGGCTATAACATATTATTTTTCAGGAAAAGGAGCTGCAAGTGAGGTTATGGCTCTTAAGGTTCTGGAGGCTAAGGTAGCTGCTCAACTATTTTATGGTGCTGCAATATGGGCTACCCCTCGAACGGGTAGCTTTGATAGGGTACAATCAGTTCTTTTGAGAAAACGTCTTCATCTTCCAGTGGGAGTAACCACGGCAGCTATTAGGATCGAGATGGGGAGATTAAGATGGGACGATAAAGCCCCAAAGTACGTCCTGTCTTTGTGGCTGTGGGCAGTGGTGTTCTCACAATCCGGGCTGTTTCTTGTATTTGCTAGAGATAATTTCAATTCCGCTTGGCTTAACATGAAGAGGAATAATATAGCTGACCTGGGTTTGTCCATAGAATATCTACGGGGTAAGGGCTTCAGGGCAGCAAGAAAGGAGATATATGATAATTATAAGAATGGACCCCTAAATTCCCCAAAAATGGGTACCCCCCCACACTCCTGCTATGTAAACTGAGGCCAAGGGACCTGAGAAGAAGGGCATGCAAAAAGCCCCCAGGAACCAATTGAGGCCAGAGAACATGGGGATAGAGGCTTGACAGGGAAGCCTCCCCATAAGAGGTGCACAAGCAGAAAGGGGGGGGTGCAGGAGAAAAGTAAAACAAGAGTAAGGATCGGGCCCCGACGCCAGGATCACTAGTTCACTCATGTAAGATACCAGTTTTCAGCTTGGAAGAAAGAATAAAGGGAAGACACACAAAGTAAGAATGGAATCATTAGGAGAAGGGTGTGTTTTCTATTGATCAAAGCCTCAGGGACATGACTTAGCTCAGTAACATCCCCCATGCCAGCGAGACTAGGGATCCCCTGTGTTAAGCAGACATTAGA
>QEPC01013596.1:1230490-1245607 GCA_003113815.1 Sphenodon punctatus
GAGGAGATATTGATGATTCAAATGCACGAGGCCAGTATGAATTTTGACCACAAGCAATTAACGTTTAAGCTGCAATAACTTTTTATTTTCCTGATGGATATTTTTCAAACTTTGTGGATATGATGGTCCTCACAATTTACAGCCATGATGAAATTTTCAGAAACGTAGGTCAAGCGGTTTTTGCAAAATTGGGGCTTCAGCAGTCACCTGTTTATAATGAAGAGTGGCTGTACATTTAAGTATTCAGGCAGCTGCTGCTGCCTGAAAATAAGTACCACAGGGATCACACAGAACTGCACCTTTCTGATTTTCCCTCTAAGAGTGTTTAAGCAATTCAAACCTTGTAGTCCTTCATTTATCACATGGAGCTTTATCATTGGAATGTAGGTTACATCCTTCAACTTTTGTTAAAAGTTTATATTTTCTGAGAAGAGCATAGCTGAACGTTGAGTTTCTTTTTAATGAAATGAAATCCTCAGAACAAGTCACTCTGTTCACCAACCCCTACTGTTTGAAAATATTCAGTTTGGTTGCTTTTTTTCCACCATTCACTACAGTTTAATTTGTGAAGAACATCAGGAATATAATTTTAACACAAATATTGTAACCGTTCACTCACTCCCTTTCCTCTTTAAGAAAAAGAGAACTTAGGAGTTCTGGCTCCTGCCCCTTCTCCCCGTCTAATCTACTTGATCCCAAGCCTTTAACAGAGAACACGGGACTCCTGGCTTCCATCCTCTCCACCCCACTCTAATCCAGTAGGCTGCACTTCCTTCACAAGCAACTCAACAGTCCTGGTTCCGAGCCTGTTCTCCTCTCCACTGCTCAGCTCCCAACCTTGTAACAGACAATCCAGAAGTTCTGGGTCTAAGTCGCCCCTCTAGCCCCCACTCTCCTCACAGAGAACTCAAACACTCTGGGAGAAATACAATGCTTATCTAGATAGTGTGTGTCATATGGAACAGAAGTAAGAGTGTGTGTGGAACCAAAATTAAAAAAAACAAAAACAGGAGAGGAAGTAGAACAGGGAAGGAGGCTATTGGGACTAAAAGGACAGGATGCCAGCTATGGTAAATGGGTTAAACAATAGGCCTGCTCCCCCTGGTATCCGATCAGTCTTCTGAATCACTTATTTCACTCAGAACCTTGTTGCTCATTATTTCACACCCTCTTGCCTTCCCCATGTACTCCCAAAGATGCAGCTGTGTTGTATTATTTCACAGTCACTTAATTAGATGTTGGAATGACAATAGTATTTATTTAGAAACTGGCATTGCTGTTGCCTCCATTACTTCCAATGGCCATTCCATTTAATTAATTTCAATTCATACCCAAATTAAAGTTTAAATTAAACATTTGTATATGACTGTACCCAGCTTCACTGTGCACTGGGAGTGCAGTGGGAACTAGTGGGTTAGAGGGAGGGTTGTGAGACATTACTCAGCTGTCCCATTCTCCCCAACTGACATGAAAGAATAGAGGGAATGGGGTGGTGGTGGTGGTGAACAGCCAGCTCACACCCTCTCGTCCCCACCTTCAGTGTTACCTCCAACCTGCAGAGGAAGAGGATTGGGCCTGAAAGACGAAGGCAAAGTGTGGGTGCATGGAGTCTAAGTTGTAAGTGAGGACAATATGTGAGACTGTACGTCTTTACTGCTAACATGGCACGGAAGTTAAGGCAGGAGCCTTAACTTGCAATTTCCATGCTTTTTAGCGCATGACTGAAGTCGCAAGAGCCTTCACTCTTTTTGTAAACCGGAGGTTTTTTGACAATAGAATATCCAGGTTTTTTTGTTAAATACAAAGCGCCACCCCCCTTTACTCCCATGTTCCTCCTGCCCTCGCTCCCCAACACCACGAAACCCCCAGGCACAATTGTATTGGGGGTTTCTCAGGGAAGAGAAAGACAGGAGAAGAGGCAGCGAGCAGTGCTCCTCTTCAAAGCAGCCCCGCCCCTCTCCATAGGATAACATGCAGTTTTTCACAACCCAGTAACTTTAAAACTACTAACCAGATTTACAAATAAAACCCCAAAGGCACCCCCTGGCAGTCTCCTTTTATTTTCAAAAAGGCTAATTCCCTCCCCACCAACACTCAACCCCTCTACCCTGCCCAGATTGAGATGGTCTGACTAAATGAAAAATCAGGCTTGAAAGCACAGTTTTGAAACAGCGATATCTCAGCCTTTATCCAACAGATTCAGCTGATATTTTCACAGCATGAACCGTTTACGCCAGTGATACCGCACAACAAATATCACAGTTGTAACTTTGATCATGACGATTTTACAAATAGAATGCTGGGGCTTTATAATGTAGCTTGCAATACCTTAACTATTAGTGCGCTCCCATGCTCTAATAATAACTAACAACTGAGATGGCAGAGAACACCAGTGCCAATGGGAAGTAGGGATTGAGTTCTATTTAGGTATGCTGTAGCTATCAACTTAAGTAGAGCCTACTAAATATTATGGAATTATTTTCATTTGCACTAGGATACCCTTTACATCCTTGCTAATTGCATTTGCAATTAACAAGTTAAAAGTCTCCTTCGCAATGCTAAAGAAAGGACTTACATGGACTTTTTATTCAAGCTTGTGGGAAACCCATAGGAATTAGCCACTAATGTTTTTTTACAAATGAACATGGTTGGGTAGGTGTGTGTCCGTGTCCACTGAGTGGAATGACCAAGGAGCACCCACTCAGATGGAGTGCATGGGGAGAAATTCTAATGGGCGGCTCCCTAGGTGACCATTGCACCCACTCAGGCAGCCTCCACGGACTCCTGCCACCACGAACCGACCGCTCAGACAATTCATATGGACAGCCATTTCCCCTCCCCACAGTCAGCAACACTCCCCATCCCAAGTCCTGTCTAACTTCTCACCCACTGCCACGACACACAGTTGCAGACACCACAGAAACATTGTGTGCTATAGAGGCTAGGCCGTGTCCTTGATGCCTCTGTGATCTTCCCCTTATGTCAGAGATGGGGAACCTCTGGCCCATGGGCCACTTCCGGCCTGCAGGGCAATTTCCTCCGGCCTGCTAACATGTCACCCTTCTTCAATGTTGTGCAGCCCAACCTCCGGGTCTCTGTGGCTCAGCCAGATTTTTGCGGGCCGCCCACACTCACTAAAAAGCAAGCCTGAGCTTGCAAACGTCCCACTGCGCATGCCAGGTCCAGCTATTTCCTGAATCTGGCATGTTGGGAAATGTAGTCCTAACATGTCAGATTTAGGAAATGGCCGAGGGACATTTACAAGCAGCAACACTGGAAGCAGAAGCAACAGCGTGCAAGAAAGTTTGTTTGAATGAACGAGTGCATGTGTGTGAGAATGCGTGTGTTTGAGGAGATGGATCCTTAACTTTTTAATGTACTCGCTAATTGATTTAAATTTTAATTGTTTAAATTAAATATGCTAATTAGTCTAACAATTTTAATTGATTTATAGTTGATTTTGACACGCAGCACCCGAGTTCATTCAGAGAGTGACAATGTGGTCCCTGGGCTCTATAAGGTTGCCCACAACTGCCTTATGTGAGGATTCATTGGCAGTCCTATGGTCTGTTCACCAGTTCAGATCCCTTTCCTGAAAAAAGCTTCAGCACTAGAGAAGGAATTGCTTACTCCCCACCGCTCCACTCTCTCATTGAGCCAAATCCAACCAACGAGTTCAGTGGTTTTGTTCTGTTAATCAGGCCATGTCACCATGATGCATCAAGAAGAGCAACCAAGACTACCCTTAGATCTCTCTTGCGGATGCCTCCCTAGAAAGGGACATCACTGTATGAACTGAAGGTTAGCAAACCATAGCCACCAAGAATGTGCCAGGGCTGCACATCTGCCCAGACCCCACCCTCCTACAATTTTTCTGGGCAACTCTCCCCCAGGCACGGTGCATCAGTTTGGGCACCTGAGGAGCTGAGCCCTGTCCTGGGCCCGAAGGAACTCCCCTGAGCTGACTGAGCAGTTTGAGGCTGCTGAGCTGAGAAACCAGTCAGTGCATCCCTGCTGCAGCACCAGCATTAGCGCCGCACTTCTGGGTCTGTGGGGGACACACTGGAGAAACTGGGCATGTGTATGTCTTCTACGCAATCGGCACATGCGCAGCCGAGGGCTTTCTAGGCCATGGCTTTTCTGTGTGAGATGGGAAGAGCCGAGCCAAGAAGGAGCAGCAAGGTTGGAGTGGGCGGAGCACGCTGTGTGTGCTGAGTCTGGAGGCAGAGCCAAGACAGGGGCCCCACCCAGGGCAACACACAGGCATAGCAGGGAGTCCTTTTGGGGACAAATTCAGAACATTTGCGGTATGGGCAGCTTCTTGTGTCATCCGTACTGCAGTATACAATGATGGCACTTCTCTTATCAGCTCAGTTGGGGGCAGAGTGCCTGAGCCCCCTCTGAGGGATAACAACTCACTATTTTAAAGAATGCCTGGGCAGCTGACTTAGATGCCCAGGCAGACTCCCAGGCAGCCGGCAGGACAGTGTGCTGCTGCAGTTACAGTGCAGCACCCTTTAGGGAGACTCGGAGTGACTCATAAGTCAAAGTTGATTTGGACTGTGGTGCCTGGCTGGCTGCCATGGCGTGATGTGGAATTTGGAGGTGGGGTAGAGCCAGGCTCTGCTGGAGAAGGCTTGGGGCAATTGGGCTGTTCATAGCACGTGGGTGAGAAAGTGTTAGTGTGCTTCTTTGTGGCACCATTTTCTCTTTGCCTGCCTGGCCTTCTCCAGCCTGCTGACTGTGTGTGGCATTGTGATTATGGCTGGCTGGCCCTAGCAGTGTAGCAGCTTCCTGACTGGGGAAGGGACACGAGAGTCCAGTTTTAATTTTACAGTTTTTGCCTAAGCCTGCCCCAGCCTTTTTGCTGGCTGTGTGGTGTGGCCACATGTGAGTGCATTGGCACCGTGGTCCAGAGAGTTTTGCTGTATGTGGGGTAGTACTATGCCACTATGGGCTTCTTATCCGGGGGGGAGGGGAACAACATGGTTGATACCTAATCTTGTCTAGATTTTTCATGTTGTCTTGGGAGGGGGTGGGGGAGGAAATGAGAGGGGTCCTGCACACCTCATTGGCATGTGCTACTGGATAGGTTTTAAGGTAGAATAATAAATCTGCCTGTGGTGTGGTATGTATTAGTCCAGTAGAAAGTTACTTGAAGAAATGCTGTAACTTCGAAGGAGAAATCAGGCAGAATGACTGGAGGCTAAGCCCAGTTTAAAGTCACTGGTTCAGTCTTCGGCTTGAGCAGAGGCAGACTACCTAGTTTCCCTCAACTGCTAGTCTTTTCCAGGTTCCTGAAAGAGGCTAATGAAGTTAATTGTCATCCACAGCACTCTCTGTGTTACTCCTTCTAAGGTCTATAGCTCAGTCTCAGCTTCTTACACATCCTTTGCTTATGATTTGGCCCAGGGCCCGAGGCAGCAGGGAAATTAATGCAGTCTCCATCTTGTGTGCTGGATGAAGCATTGTTGCTGGTTGTGTTGCTTTTTTTCTTGCATTTTGAACTTGGGAAATGAACGCATTCTCCATCTCGTGAGTTGGATGGGGTATTTTTGTTGGTTGTGTTGCTTTTTTCCCCTCCCAGGGACCAATTGCAGCATTTATGGTGTGCATGTTAGGATTCCACATAATCCTATTTTCCTGCATTTTGTTCATGGTGTCCTTCGTTGAATGCAAAATCATGGGTGCTTCCTCCCTGCCCTCTCCTGAACTGCATACCTCCTCATCCTCTGTAAACTCTAGGCAGCATTTATGGTGTACCATTTAGGATGTCACATAATCCTGTTGAGTTTTGCAGCATTTTCCCTGCATTTTAGTTGTGGCATACGATGCCTGTGGATTTCAGATACTGTAATGTTGCTTCCTTGTGTGCATGTTTTATCTTTGTGTGCATGTGCTATTTCATTGATCATGATCATGGAAGTGTGCAATTATAGGCTTGGCCCCGCCTACCATGGACATGTCCCCGCCCACTTCTGGCCCCACCCTCTGGTACTGCTTTGGGACTGTTCTGGAGCTTTGGGACTGTTCAGGATCAGCCTTTATCATGGATAAGGATCAGGTGGGAGTTTCCTGCACTGAATAGGTTTAGCTTATGTGCTGTATACTTTCAAGTTACAGCCTGATGATTTGCATATTGTATCTGTGTCTTCCTTCCAGCACTACCCATAACAATAAACCTGTTTCTTTACCAACTTCATGCAGACAAAAGGAGGACTAAAATGAAGAGGAAGGTAGACTAGAAGAGTTTGTGAATCGAGAAACTAAATGCTAAGATAGATAAGTTTTTAGGATGAGGTAATTCTCCATACACTTTGATAACTGAAAGGATAATAGCTCTTTAGAGTATCAGTGTCTTTGTTTCACATATTCATTTTTATCAGAGAACTAACCAACACATCTTTATAGGTACTGCTTGAATTCAGGCCAGGATAATAAGATCAAGTGCAATAACCAGCGCACGAATCATAACCATTCTCATTCAGATTCCTTCTAAAGGTAGCATTTGCAGATTCTGTCCTTGTACAGTACATCAAACAAAGATGACAAGCCTGATGAGTCCTCATTACTTGGACATTGATAGCACTTCACCTTCCTGACCAAAGCTTTCATGATTCTACTAAGAGAGATGTAATACACAGCAAAAACTCATCCTATTCTGAATCTGATACTCCTGAAGTGCTTCTTATAAGCACTGGATTGCAGGTTTCTGTTAATTTACCTTTCTGCATTTGTGTTTATTTCCAGAGCCATTTCTATATGAAAATGTTTTTGGCTTAGTGTAAGTGGTCAGAGAAATAAGGGTACAGTTACATGCAGCACAACGTCATTATGATGAGTGTCGTTATAAAGCAAATTCAGTTATAAAACGCGGTATGAGATATGGTTGCAATCAAAACAGGAACATTTTTTCATTCATTCATTCATTCATGACCTTTGATCACAAGCAGGCCAACTAAAGGTTTGTGATAAGCTCCCCCGTACACTCCCAGGGTAAAGATTCACCAGGCTTCAATTGTCTAAGTGATAATGACCCATCACATCTATTCTGCAGGCAGGGAGAGAGGAATGTCTGTTTCAAAACAAGCTTCTACTAGCCATTTGGGGGACTTGGTGGGTCATTATCTCTTAGACAACACAAGTCTAACAAGTCCACCTGGACAGAAATCTCATCAGAAACCTCTAATCTGTCTGCCTGTCTGTATGAGGTACTCGGTACAACTACACATCCTTTTTGGATATAATGTGGTATAAAGCATGGCTCCAAAATACTGTTTTATCATGAGGTTGCACTACATGTCCTACAGAGCAATTTGTCCTGAGGTCTTTATTATGAATAAAAGATCTTTTTATTGTTATCACAAATTTACTAAAAAGGATTGTTTTGAAGATATTACCATATATCAAGGCATTTCTGGAAACTTCATATGTTTTTTCTCAATGCTATCTTATCTACCCGAGTTCCAACTATATTTTTGCAGCTCATTTAACTGTTTTCCAGTTTTCTAATAACACACTAGAATCTCACAGAGTGTGTTAGCTCTTTTATTCCAGTCAGCTTCCTTCCAACACACGCTTTACAACACTGACAATTCTCAGAGCGGAGATGCTCTTCTCTCTTTAGGATAATCGATAGCAGTTACAATTTCTGTCAGTAGGAGACTTCACAGAAAACTCCTGGTTGGCAATTATAGAATACAGTGAAATACAGAATCCATTTCTCCTCTTTTATGTACATTAAAAGATATACAGCCATCTTACACAAACAAGAATAAAAGTGGTATTTTTATTTCCCCCTTTGAATTTTCTCTCTCAGCATCTTCCAGGACAGCTGTCCTATTGTGGGTGCTTCACACTCTGCCCAGCAGGAGACAGAGTCAACCTTAAGCTGGTCCTAATACATACAGGTTTCCACCAGGTTCCACCATGTCAGGGGTGGACAAAGGTCCTGTTAGCGATGTGCTGGGGATCTGTGTCTGGAGAGTCATTGCAAAGTAATGGATGGAGAGTCAGTGCAAAATTGGGGTCATGCTACTTGAGTCAAATCAGTGTCCAGCACACAGAACAGGGGACAGGAGAAACAGGCTGGGATGCTGGAGCAGGCAGGAAGGCAGAATGAGCACAAGGGCAAAGAACCAGTTTTGGAGCAGGTTCAGAAGGACCAGTCCTGAACAGACCCCAAACAGGCAAATCTATAAAAAGAATGGGAAAAAAAGATCCAAGCAGAAAGCAGCGCTCAAAGGTTCCTCTCTGTGTTAGCTTCTCCTGCTTGGGAGATAACGTACAAGTATATCCTTAGGGTCACATTCAGTCCAAACAAATCTGAACCCCCACTGAGTTGCAAAATAGCTTTGTGCTTTTTTTTCTAGACCTCTTCTTCAGTCTCAAAATTTACTTTTCCTTTCTACCTATTTTGACTATTTGGTTTGGTCAGTTTAAGCCATAAAATGTAAAATAAAAGTAGGCAACAAACATTTTTGCACTTATGATTACAAAAAGAGGTCCACTTAAAGTTGAAAACTGATGTGACTGGTTCATATTGCACTCTTGCAGAAGCCCAATCATATACACACAACTCTTACCAACTTGAAATGAAATAGTGGTGATTGCTATAAAATTAATGAACTGTTTAGAAAGCATTTGTTCATTAAAGATTTTTTGTGAAACTTTTCATATGTATTAGTCATAAGATGTGCATACATCTTTGTTCACACAAGCCTATAATATAAACCTACCCCCCAAAGCCTTTTGAGTTAAGGACAGAAGTTAAGGGACTTTCCTATAAAAAAAAAAAAAAAAAAACCTTTCAGGAAGAATACTTTAGGAAACCAGTATCCTGCCCCCCAAAAAATTTAGGAAATCAAATCACTTACAATTCACCTCAAGCAGTAGCAGGCATAGAAATTCAAAGTTAAGGTAGTAATAAAGACAGTCTCTCTAAAAAAAAAAAAACTTTAGAGATTCACTACACTTACAATTCCAATCAAGTAGTAACAGGTATGAAAATTGTATGTTAAGGCACGAATGAATACACTCTACTACTACTCTCTACTACCACACCACACTCCTACCACACCACTATCATCACTACGCTAGCTCCTTAACTTCCATGCCATGCAAGGATTTGGTGTAATACACAGCAGAAAGATGAGTTTCTAACATGAGTGACTAATGCATGTCAAAAACCAGACTAAAGGGGGATAAAACTGTTTGCCTGTTTTTTCCAAGCATCACCCGTAAGAACATCATTCAGTTTCATAAGGGGGGCAAAAGTGTAGGGGTGGCATTCTAAGGTTGGGGTTAAGGCCAAGGGTTACAGAAGTCACAGAGCCGACAGAGCAATAGTTCCACAATACCATACCTTTGAAGACACACAACGAGCATACATTATATGGATACCTTATATAGATACAAAAAGCTATGGAAGGTGCAGAGAGGAAATGTGTATACAGCAGATATGACTTATGTCACATGACTCAGGGATCACAAAACAGAAGTAGAATGATGTGAAAAAAATGCAACGAGCAGAATAGGAATATCTCGATGATCTATCATTTCTGCCATGAATACGACCACTTTTCCTCAAAGAATGTTAAGCCAAAGCTTAATCTTACGAGAGGATTTAGACTTTAATCTTTTAGGACCATAAATATTAATAGCACTTTATAGAGCCGCAGGAGTGGCTCCACAGTTAAGGCAGCTTGCGCACACTGTTAAAATCATGAAATCCTCCTCATAAAATTGAGATGACTTATCCTATCCCTGTGAAACCTTCTATGGTAGATCACTTCGGTGTACAAGCTGCTCAATTTACAGGCAAATTGGATGAGAAAAGAGAAAGTTACCAACGTTTGAAAATCTGAGGTAGATGTTTGTTTTCCTGCCTTTTCCGACGTCGTCCTATTGATTGGACTACGTCTATTTTAACTTATTTTTTGAAGATGTACAGGTATCAGAAAGTTAAACTATGCGTTCTTGTCCACACTTCTATTTAAATTTTGAAAACCGCTGGTGTAATTTTTAATTCAGAATGGTTTGCAGTTTCCTCCATGTTATACTGAATTTGTGACTATAATGCAACACATATGCATATTCGCCCTCACCCATGGCTGCACGAAGAATCTGCCACCTCCTGTTCTCTCTTTCTGCCCTGGAGCATATTTCAGATCCATGTGGGAATTGTCTGGGTTGTGAGAGAGGAAGAGAAACTGCAGCCTGCTGTTAAGTCTTGCGTCAGAAAGGGAGGGGTGAAGGAGACCAATTTGCAAGGCATCAATGGGGACAATGAGTTGGATGATCCAGCCTGAAAGTGTCAAGCAAAGCAGCCCCTCCTGTGCTATAGATAAGGGACTCACTATTGTCCTCTTTTTGATTACTCTTAATTACTCTTTGATTACTCAATCTTCTCCTTGCAGCCTTTGAAATTCTTTTTTAAAAAGAAAAGAAAACAAAAAACAACACACACTGTTATATGATCAATGGGAGCCAGGACTCTTGGGTTCAATGGGAGGGGAGTATGGGCTAGTGGATTAGAGCAAGGGGCAGGGAGCCAGGAATCCTGGGTTCTCTGTAAGGGGAGTAAGCGATACTGGGTTAAGAGCAGGGGAGCTGGGAGCAGAAATTCCTGGGTTCTATGGGAGGGGAGTTGGGGATTGTGAGTTAGAGTAGTGGGGCTGGGAGCTAGGACTCCTAGGTTCTGAGGGAGGAGAGTGGGGGCTAGTGGGTTAGACATACAGATGTTAGAAAACTGAAGTGTGCCTTCTTGACCATTCCTGAGAGGCATTACCCATTCCAGAGGCAGCTGCATCTCAGGCCCAGGCGAGACATTCCCTTGTAAACACCTGCCCCCACCCCAGAGGCAGCTGAATCTCAGCCCCAGGCAAGGGCTCACTGTATAAACAACTGTCACCAGCAACCCCATTCCTTGCCTCAGTGACTTCCTGCCAAGCATTTTGCAGCCCGAGTGCATATGCTCCAGACTAAGGGACACTCATGCTGAGCCCTGGAGCTTGCACAATTGCTCTTGGTAGGCGTGAGTCTGAAGAAAGATCCTTCTCTCTGTCACTGTGCTCCTCTGTGTGGAGCTCAGCTTTCTATGGGTAAACAACAGGATGCTAATGAGTTTCTTATTTGTACTTTGAACTGTTTAGAAGAGGAGGGTAATGTCAAGAGACATGTTTTCTGTATCATATAGTAGCTTTTTTTAGGTGTAGACAGTGCTTATCTGAAACACGGATATATTCTAACAATGCCCCTTTTTAAACAGGTCACGGCTAGGGGGTGGGGGGTGGGCAGTCCATGGATGCATCATTGTGAGGGCAGTGGGTGCATACTCGTCATCCCTGCATCCCAAAGCATGCCCATGCAGGGAGCAACCAGCGTTTTCGCCAGTTGCTGTATGCAGGAGTGATGGGTGGAGGTTGGTAGAGGTACGTGTTATGAGGGAGCACACATGCAAACCCACCACTGCTTTCAAACAGGATGCACCCATGCATGAGTGGGTGCATCTTCTATAAAAAGGGGCAGTGAGTGATGTCTTGTGTTGCATGCTCCAGACACGTCTGCCTTTTTCCACAATGTACAATGATGTGTGAAGTCAATGATGCAGTTTTTGTAAATATTCCATTTTGATTAGAAGTACAGCTATGTACCTATTTATTGTACTCCTATTGTACTCCTCTAGTACTCCTCCAGTATAAAAATCACTCTCCCCCTCAGAATGACAGTTCCTTCCAACCCTTTCTAGGAATATAAGAAAAAAATTCCATGCAGGGCTGGAAGGGTGGGTGTTGTGAGATGTTAGGAGCCATCTCAAAGAACTTTGTTTACAAGGTAGCAACCTTCTGTTCTTCTTCCAGTGGCTCCTCACAGACCATTTTTACATGGCTATGCCAGGTGTGGGGGGTGTCCATGGGCATGCCAGTGTGTGGGCGGGGTGTGCACACGGCCACACACGCATCCCCACTCACCCCCCCACACTCATCCACACCCACAGAGTAACTGCCGTTTCCCCCGGTTGCTCCATGTATGGGGACAAGTGGGGGGTGAGTGAGGATGCATGTTAGGCAGGCGTGCACGCACTCCCACTCACCATGGGCGCATGCACTGCGTCGTTCACACGGGGCTCCCCCACCCATGAATACGCAGAAATCTGCGTGTTCATGGGTGGGAGAGGTCTGTGTAAAAAGGGCCACATTCTCACAACTTTCTTACTTATATTACCTTAGGTAGGAATTTAGGATGCAAAGCAATATCTATTCTTTTTTGGAAAATCTGCAAATATGGTTCTGAGATTATTATGGCTGCTATTTCACTAGCTTTTCTTAATGAAGTTATTGCTAACCCACACCCCATAACCAGTTCATTTGCTCCCCCCATATAATCAATTCACGCTGCTGCGGGGGCACAAGTTAAATGGTTATGGGTGCGGGGGTGGCATGAATTGATTATATGGGGGCGGGGACGCAAATGAACTGGTTATAGGGTGAGGGCAGTGTGAACTGATTATGGGGGCACAAGAGAACTGATTATATATATTTTCATGGTAAAATACGCTTAATAGGCTAGCTGCATTTTGGGTGTCGTGTGTGTGATAGCAGCACCTCTAGACTAGTCACATCATGTGTGTGCACAAGGCACAGGGAGTGCCGGCAGCAAGAAGCAACAGGCCCTGGAGGCCAGGCTGGTTACGCTCACCCCCTCACCCCCAGTAAGGCAGTGGACACAGTCAGTTTCTCTGTGCCTGCCTCACTGCCTGCCCGGCTGCCCCTGCAGTGGAACCACTCCTGGAGTGGTGGTAGACACTCGGCTGAGGTGGAGGGCGGAAAGCGCTGGGAGGCCATGCTTGTCTATGGCCACTCGGAGGGGTGGAGAATGGGAATCCTTCCTGTCCAGATGGAGTCAATTGTATGTAAATTTACACATTTACATAATTAGGTGGGGCCTAATTATGCAATTTAGGCCCTGCACCAAGATTTCACACATGGCCTCACAAACCTTGGGGCCGGCCCTGGGAAATGTTACAGTACTTTCTTTGTATGTCAGGTGGATAGGAGGCGTTGGTTCTAGTTATAACAGTAGTATGGAGATAATGACATACTTATGGAAAAAGATTTTGGACATTTTTCTTACTAGGTCTCTATGGACGTAAGAACAATTTGAAATATATCCTTTATTAAGGATTCGAAAAGTCTTTAGTAAGTGTATAATAAAACTTAAGTAGAACGTATATAAAACCAAATTTAAAATATTAATTATTATTATTAATTATATAGCACCAGCAGTGTACCTGACGCTGTACAATCAATAGTTATACACAGGTCCCTACTCCCAAGGAGGTTACAATCTAAGAGACAAGGGAGAGGTGAACATCAGGAGAGACAAGAGTACATTCATGAGGTTCAGAAGTTGCAGGTGCACATACTTTACTTAGTTACAGGGCACTAGATTCTGAAAGGGGGAAGAGGACATAATTTCACTCATAATGAACTAGGGAAGGCCTGATGGAAGAGGTAGGTTTTCAGGAGAGAATTGAAAGTTGGGACAGACGAAGCTGAGCGAATGTATCCAGGGAGGGAGTTCCAGGCATGAGGAGCAGCAAGAGAGAGGAGGTGAAGTCGTTTAGAGGAGTGCACGGGGGTTACGAGCAGGTGATGGTGGGGGCAGAGGAGGAGATAAGCTCCTGGGCAGGGGTGTGGCAGGATACAAGAGCGGAGAGATTTGGGGCAGCAAGGCCATGAAGAGCCTTGAAGGTGAAGACCAGGCGCTTGTGCTAAATGTATTCACGTAAAAGGAGCCAGTACACAGTGGAGAGGTGGAGCTAAACTTGGTCAAAGCGACGGGCAAGGTGGATGACTTTGGCAGCAGAGCATTGAATGGAGATGGGGGGGGGGGAGGAGATAGTGCAGGGGAGACCAGTAAGGAGGAAGCTGCAGTAGTCAAGGTGAGAGATGTCTACAGCATGGACTAGATTTTTTGCGGCGGCAACAGTAAGTCAGGGCCAGATTTTAGCAATATTATACACAGCGAAGTGAGAGAATTTAATGTTTTGCAGTTGTGTTTATAAAATTCATATCTATAGAGATTTGTTCTTGTATTAGAAATAATGGGTGTTTTCAGACCTGACGTTGGGCATGGATTCATCTGCTGTAGCACGGACCATCTTCAAGGAAGGCTAAGCGTTGGTACAGACTGTGCAAGGGACTCCAGACCGGGGTAAAGTGGGCCATAACGTCTGTTGGTCCCCTTTGTCAGTGGGAAGGGGGGCAGGAGGGTTGGAAGGGTACAGAGCGGGAGAGGGCTGGGCACTCACGACGAGTGGCGTGCGACACGGGCGGCCCCGTCCCCGATGCCTCGGCACAAGGGAGGTGGATTATATGCCCGTCAGGATAGTGTTTGGCCGTACGATCCTACACAAGGATCAGGGCCCTATCATCATTGGGTGCCGAGGAACGAGTACTGGGGCACCCTGCCCACCGTTCAACCACTCTTGCCTCCGACGTGCACACACAGGGGGGAGAGGGTAGTGCCGGGGTGATGTGAGGAAGGAGGGGGCAAGGTCCCAGGGAAGGTAGGGGGGAAAACACTCTCTTGCGCTCCACGGGTAGGGAACCCACGAGGGGGAAGGGGGAGGGCCCCACGCTACTTCACTCACCCAGCAGTCACTCACTCAGACACTCAACAGGGAACACTCACCACAGTCACGCTTGGTTTCTGCTTCCACAGCTACACAGGATGAAAGGAAGAAGGGAAGGGAACACAGTCTTGAGAAAATGTCAGGATTCACTCCACGTTCGCACCAGGGGCCAGTTTCAGATCACCGGCGCCGCTAGCTCTGCGGTGCCGGCATTTGTATTGCAAGCTCCACCCAGCTTACGTGCCAGGAGACGTAGGGAGCGTCTTGCGGGCAGGGGCCCCGTCCCCTGCGCCTGCAGCGGTGTCGGCGTTGGGTCCGTTGCCGGAAGCGGCTGCGCTTCCGGGGAATCCCCCGTTGACATGCTGGGGGAGCCTCCTGTTGTAGTCTCCTCGGGGCCTGGTGATTCTGGCGACGCATCCTGGGAGAGTGTGGGGGTTGCCGGTAGGTGCTCCCGGGGTCCGGGGTGTGGTCTGGCGGCC
>QEPC01013596.1:1251353-1340515 GCA_003113815.1 Sphenodon punctatus
AGAAGTGTGGTGAATATTCACCACGGCAGGGGTGAATGAAAAGTAACTTCTGAAGGGAAACCCCCAGCCGTGGTGACCGGAAATGAACATGGGCCGTGGTAATGGCACGCAGCATCGTTGCTAGGCAACCTACAACAAGCGGAACATGGAGGGAGATTTAAAGGGCAGGAAGCAGCAGGTGAACATGGCGGTGTAGGAGATGGAGAGGAGGATGGCGGAAACAGAGCGGAGGATTGAAAGAGAGGGCGAGGAGGAGGTGCAGCAGCAGCAGCTGCAAGAGCAGAAGGGCGAACCCAGACCAGTGGGGGAAACTCAGCAGCCCGCAGGGCCTCCCAGGAAGAGGGTAAGGGGCGCATCAGGGGATGGGTGGGCCAGAGAGGGGAACAGGAGGGGTACACGAGGGAGGGAGGGAGGAAAAACAGCCGACAGGATCATAACCAGCAGCCCCCACTGTACCCCCAAACAGACCAGCAAGAGGGCACGTGCCCAGAGGCTGGAACGAGCCAGGGGCCAGCGGAGGCGGGTGCTCAGGAGGAGGGGGTAGCGGTGGGGCCAGCACCCCGACGCCGATACCAAAGGGGGGGTCAGTGGGGGCTCCAGGAGACCCATGATCTCATTGCTATCTGGGCGACACTGGAAATGCAAGCAGAGCTGGCAGTCAATGCCAGAAACGAGCAGGTGTTCGCCCAGATAAGCACTGAGATGGGGGAGGCAGGATATGACCGCACGCCCACACAGTACCGGACAAAGATCAAGGAGCTCAAAATAGGCTTCAAAGACATAACGAACAACAATCGGCGCTCAGGGCGGGCGACGCGTGCCTCCTCCTTCATGGATGCGCTAAGCCGGGTGCTCCACCAAAAGGGCTCCATAATTGCCCTGCACCCAGTAGGTGGGGGCACACGGGAGGAGCGGCCCGCCCAGGATGACCACCCCCCTTTCAGTCACAGGTAGTGACCCCGACCCAGCTTCCGGTCACATACAACAGGGACGAGATGCCCAGCACCTCCGGCACATGCCCCTGACGCACCCCCACCCTACATGGGGGGAGGGGCCGCACATGCTCCCGAGGATACAGATGAGGTGGAAGGGGAGGAAGAGACGGTAACCCTGACCCTCGCGCCCTGCAGACCGGGGGCCCGGGCGGACACCAGCCCCAGCGACCGGCCTGTGTCGGAGGGGACAGACACCGAGGGAGCAGGTAAGGGCAGCGCAGAGCATTCGCTCAGAGCACCTAGACAGGAGGGGACAGGGCGAGACTGTTCCGCACCCTTGTGACTGATCTCTACCCCTCTCCACAGAGCCACCACGAGGATGGGAGGGCAGAGGCCACGGGCTGCCTGTACCACCAGCCCAACGAATGAGGGAGCACTGGGTGCAGAGGCGCAGGCGAAAAGACGACCTCGCGCAGTAGCTCATTCATACGAGCACCCAGCAGATGGAGGAGGTGCTGGCGGCCGTGAACTGGCTGGAGGAGGGGACAATGAGGGCACTCCAACAGGTGGAGGGAAAGGACACGACACTGGTAGCTGAAATGAGAAAAGACAGGCGGCTGCTACGCAGAGACATGAATAGGCAGATGGAGGCACTCCAGGCCCACTCGGACCGGCAGGACCACCAGTCCGAGGAGCTGTCCAGAAAGATGGACCGCTCGATGGAGCAGGACATGTCCCTCCTCCTGGAAGCTGGGGCCTTGAGTGCCTTCGTTCCTGCAGCAGCCCCGCCGGGGGCCATCCCAGCGGCCAGTCATCCGCTGCCCCCACCTGTCGCCCAGTTCGCCCCGGCAGCACCACAACACACTCCTCCACCACAGCACCAAGGACCGCAGGTCTGGGGACCCATTCCACCACAGCACGGCCGCCAGCACACGGACAGCCTGGGGCACAGAAGGCTAGCACCAACACAGGGGGGGCATGGGGGCCAAGGGGGTTCCAGGGGCGCTGTTCCGGCAGCCGGTGCTGAAACACCGGCCCAGCCGTCTGGTAGCACATCCCCCTCCACATCCGACAAAGGGTGATCGGTTGCCACAGCGAGCTCTGTAGGCAGGGGGAGGGGCAGGCCAAGGGGCTCATGGGGACGTGGCCAGGCCAGGGCAGCCTAGGTTACTGTTGCCATCCCACAGGGGGGTGGGCAGGGGTTGGTTGGGGGGTTGCGGTGGGGTCGTGTGCTTGGTGGGTGGGCGGTAGGGGGTGGAGGAAGTTGAGGGAGGGGCGCAGGGGGTGTGTGGGCGGTAGGGGGGCGTGGGAGGGGTACCGGTGTGAATATGGGGGGGTTGTTGGGGATGGCAGGTACACGGGCACATGGATGTTAGAGGTATGTATGTGGTTATGGGGGAGCACATTAATAAATATGGAGCACAACTGTTTAGTGTCCTTTGCTTTATTCAATGCAGGCAGGGTGCCACAGCATTAGCTGTGTGGCTGCATGCACTGTGTGGTCGACGGGACGGGGGTCCAAGGCAACGAGGGCACCAGGGACAGGACAGGCGCTTTGAGTGATGTGCCAGCGCTGACCCGAGGCTCTGCTCAAAGCGGTAAACACGGGGTTTCAGCACCAACTGCGAGGCCTTTTATGTTCCTCGTACCTTGGGTATCCATGTGCGTGCCCTTGATTGCGTGCCTATCTCATCTGGCATGTGTGTATGCGTGGGGCTTTCCAGCCTTGGAAGCCGGCAGCTGTGCGCGGTCCACTCCCTTTGCCTCACTCCACAGCGGGTCCATTGTTGTTCACTGGCTGCCGTTATTGGTTGGCCTTGACGGCCCCCATCTGACTGTGCAGTCCCCATGTCCCACATCCCATGTAGCCCCTACAGCTGCTGCGGCTCAGACCCTCCGTGATCTGATCAATTGCAGCAGCATCTCAGCCAGGGGTCCCACTCGACGGCTCCGGGGGCTCTGTCCGGACCTGGAGCGCCCGTGAGAGCATGGCCCTATGCGATCTGTGGCGTTCGCCCATTGTCCAGTGCTGCCTTCGCTCCTTGCCCACCCAGTTGGATGCCTATCGTTGCTTGAGTTATGGAATGCTTTGCTTTGGCTATGTTGTGACTGGTGATGAATGCCGCGTGCATTGTGAGGAGCTGGGGCTCATCCCCTTTTCTGAGGTACGCCTACCATCCACACTGGGGGGCCTTCCAGCATGGAGTCCCGCTGAGACAGCCTCCGCCCTGTGCGTGTGTGCCTGCCTTCCCGGGATATGCGACCTGCCTGGATGAGGGTGGCCCAGCTGTGGCCGTGTCCTACTTCATCAGTGTGCAGGGTGCGTGTGGGTACCCATGCTCCCGTGGGGCTGCCTACTACCATCTGCTGGAACTGTCCCACCTGCCCTGGCCTCCAGCTGCTGATTATGGCATGCCTCCCCTCTTTGGCCCAGAGCTGGCGGCCCTATCAGAGGTTTGCAGCCGCTCTGATGTGCAACTCGGAATGAGTTGTGCGGATCCCTTCAAGTCCTTCTACCTGATCTGCTTCCACATGGCTGCCCGGGGCTTCTGCCGGGGTCTGTGGCAATGGCCCCACTATGTGCACCTGTTGACTTTACAGCCACCAGCATCCAATGGTAGCTCCGGCAGCAGTGTGTAGTGAGCGACAGTCCCTTCTGGCTGCCATCTGCATGGGGCCTGAGTGTTGTGTCACCTTGTGGATTGCTGGACCCCCTGTGACCCGTCTCCGCTCTGCTTTCGCCCTCACCCCTTGGCTTTGCGTCCTCTGCTCTGGGACCCTTCGAGTAGCATCCTGTGGACTGGTCACTGGGAGCCCCACGTCTCTGGGATTGGCCTCCTCCATCCAGCCCAGCCCTTCAGCACCTGGACCTGTTTGACACGACCTGGGGGGATGGGGATACTGTCTCACCTTGGTGGTCCCGCCCCTTCGTTCCTAGTGCCCGCACCCCCCCTTGCAGTGTCCCTGCTCGTTTATTCTCTCGCTCCGGCGCTATATGCTTTATTGCTGGCCCATTGTGCCTTGTGAACACAATAAATGCCTGCTGTTCTTCACTGTGCCTGTGCTGCCTCCTTGCTGTTGTGACTGCTTGGGTCCCCCTTCCACTTGCCCTTGTACCCCAGCCCCCTCTCCCCCTGGTGATGGTCTGCCCGTGCCAGCCCCCCCCCTCCCGTGCGCCCTGGCGGTCAGGGGGTTTCCTACGTGCCTTGGGTATGTGCCTCCCTCTGCCCCCCTTGCTCCATTTCCCTTTGTCTTGTGGATGTGCAGCCTCGTCTGTGTGAGTGCGCTTCTGATTTTGATGTGACGTGCCTTCTGTGCGGTCGCTATATGGAAGTGCTACTCGCGCAGCTTCACTCTCCGGCCCCTCCCTTCGTGTTTCCCTTCTCTGGGTGAGGCCCTCCTCCATCTTCGTTTGCCCTCAGTCAGCCATGTTTACATTTGCATGACCCCGTTGCATTGTGGGGCTCTCACCGCGAGTCTCGCCACCGCGTCACTTCTGTTTGGTTACCCCGGGCCGTGGTCTCTCCGGATCACCCCAGGCGGTGGTGCCACCCGTTACGTCTGTTGGGGCCACACGGCTCACCACGGCCCGCGGTGACTCAATTGACACCGGGGTGGGATTCTCCGTGGTGAATCTCACCACGTCACGTCTGAAATCACCCTTAGTAGTATTTTTTCTTAACTACATTAGATTATTGCTACTACTGTGTGTTCTTTTGCCTTCCTCTGAAGGATATTTTAGAAGCCTTACAAAACAGTTAAATTAAAAAAAGTTAGTTTTTTTTCAACATTATTATTTACTGTGTCTCTATGCCTGAATAAATTAGTACAGAATTGGGGAATGGGTATGTGAAGTTCAAATTAGTAAAAGATTTCACTATTCAGTTTATGAGGAAAGCAGATTGTGAAATGCCTATATAGATTGCTGCTGGGCATATGTGTTAGTGAATTTTTCAGATCTCGGAGAGCTGGGGCTGAAAGTGATAATCAGTGGGACATGCTCATGTTGTTAAGTAAAAATACCTACCTGAATTCCCCATTGTCTACGAACACAGAGACAATGAAAACAACGAAGTAATATAGCATGGTAAAGTTTTGGAACTCTAGAAGAAATCACTTTTGTGTATAGGCAAAAGAGTGAAACACGTTTGCTCTATTAAGTAAACTCTCTACCCTTTCTCCCCTTCTGCCTCACTGTAACAATATGAAAGGTAGGTATCAAATGGAAACTCACTGTTAGGAGGGACGGAGTTAACAAGAGACAGTACATTATTATGTGTACTGAGAAATTGTGCATGAATAGGATGGATCTCATTCTGCTATGTAACTTAGTATGTTTGTAGCTGTAAGGGAAAGAATCGAGTGAGCAGGAATCTTACCCTATTCTACTCTGTCTCTTGCTGTGGAAACTGTACAGGTTTCTTTTTTTTTTGCAGGTGTGGAAAAAAAACCCCAAATCTGAAAGTAACCACGTTTGGATGAATGAAAAACTCACTGGGTGCCTTGAAATGAAACTAAGGTTGGTAGTATTTTAAGTAGGGGAGTGTCAGCGTATTTCCCTTTAAAAAACATGGAAATTCTAGGATAAAAAAACCCTTTTGGTTTAAGAGTTAAGGGTCTTACAAATTCAACCATGCTCTAAAAAGCATGAAAATTATAAGTTAAGGATCCTGCCTTAAATTTCATGCCACTGAAGCGGTAAAGACGTACAGTCTCACATATTGTGCTTGCCCACACTTTGCCTTGGTCTTTCAGCCTCAATCCTCTTTCTCTGCAGGTTGGGGGCAACACTGAAGCTGGGAACCTTGCTTGCTTGGGGAACACTGCAGCTTGCTGCCCCCTGACCTTCTCTGTTCCCTATATACCTTCCTTTGGGTTGGGGAGAGTGGGACACTAGAGTACTGATGTAGAGGAAACAAGGTTGATGGATGTAGGATGTGTACATGGCGAGAGGTCTAGGGGCAGTCAGGCAAGTGTTTATATCAGGAGGTGGCAGCTAGGTGCTGGTGGAGTGTTTATGGAAGATAGGGCTCAGAATGCTGATGTATACGTATGGATGACGCTCAGGGTAAACAAGAGTGGGTGTAAGTATGGATTTGCAACAGGCAGACAACTGTTGGGATGAGTATATATTTGGGGACAAGCCTAACAGATGGGTGATACATATTTAGGTACAAGGTTTGGGGACAGGCAGGGGTGGGGAGCAGTATATATATGGGGAGAGGGTATGCAGCTGATGGGAAGGTATATACAGGAGGAGAAGGCTAAGTTATGGGTGATGTGTATTCAAGGATAAGGTTTGGGGGTCATCCAGGGATGGGGGCAAAGTGTATGTATGTTTTTCGTACATGCTTTGAGTTGGGTTGGGGACAAGAGATCAAAGAATTGTGCAGGTGTATATAGGTGAAAGGAGGTTGATGGGTCTGGGATGTGCACTGGCAGACAAGACTGGGGGCAGTGAGGGGTAGGAAGCTGCGAGGGGCAACAGGTATCCATATGTTGAGAGGATGTATATGGGAGGACAAGGCATAGAGTCACACAAGGGAGGGGAGCAGTGTGCTTATGGGGAGGGAGACACCCAAGTGCTCAGGGAGTATATATGTGAGAAGACTGATGATTACACATCAGTGATGTGTAGTCAGGTACAAGGTTTGAGCTGCTACTTGAGAGGGGAGCTATAAAGAAAGGAGAAATTATGGCTACAATGGAGACAGGGATCAAGTTTGGAAGACTGTGGTAGGGAGCATCTTGCTATTCCCAGTTTCACTGGTGCCCCCAACCTGCAGAAGAAGAGGATTGGGACTGAAAGACCAATGCAAAGTGTGGGTGAATGGAACCTAAGTCGTAAGTGAGCACAATATGTGGGACTGTACGTTTTTACTGTTTACATGAGGCACAAGTTAAAACGGGAGCCTTAACTTATAACTTCCATGCTTATTGATGCATAAGTGAATTTGTAACAGCCTTAACTCCTCTCAAACCAAAATGTTTTTTGATCATAGAATTTAGTATCTATAAATACAGCAGAGCCCAATCTTTTTGTAGTCATGACAAATTTTCAAAGTTCAGGATGTTATGTCAAGCAACAACTTGATTTTGAAAGTTAAGTCATAGAAATTATTCTAAGATTGCAAACAAGCAGAAAATAAAAAACGTATTTTCTTTCTTTTTTAAAAAAAAAAGTGTGCACGCCCATCTCTTTAAGAAACCCAAGCCAAGATGGTTTAAAATGCCATTTTTCTGCAGTGACCGCTCAAAGCTTGCTCCAACCTTCCTTCACACACCCCTCTGTCACAGTAGAATTGGGAGTGCTAGGCACATTTTAACCTTTACCTTGCTGGTTCTGTGTTCTCTCTCTCTGTCCCCCCCCTCAATAGTTTGCATTTGTTAACTACACTGTCATAAGTAATACCAAGTGTATCATGAGCAATATGTCGCTCAAGAGCCACTGCGTTGAGGACCACTGCAAGAGGTAGCGAGAGATATGCTGTAACCCGGTATAACTGCTCTATTTTGGTAACTAGGTCACTTTCAGACCTCCCCCCCCCAATATCATGGCTGTGGGAGAGAATGCACAGTCAGGATATGCGCAGGGATCAGCTGGTCTGAAAGTCCCCTCCCACGCGGCTTTGCCCAAAGACACGCGCAAGGATGTCTTGCTCTGTATCCCTGCGCATCTGCCCGCAAAGCCGTGCATGGGGGGCTTTCAGACCGGCCGATCCTCGAGCATATCCTGGCTACGCATTCCCTCTTGCAGCCAAAATGTGTGTGGGGGTGGGGTAGGGTGGGGGGGGGTCTGAAAGTGGTCCTAGTTACAGTACTTTCCCCTGTACTAGGGACTTCCTGGAGGTCTTTGTTAAGAACAAGACAGGGTTAACACTTCTGTAGACAGAATTTTGCAGACAATAAGCAATACCAATGTACACACACAAGATTTTAAGCTTGGATCTATTTTTGCATTAGTTTTATTGAACTCTGAGAACTCTGATGCTATGATCAATGATTCTGTGTGTCAGCACCACTGCCTATAGGAGGGCTCGCCCTCAGGGGAATTCCCCTCGGCAGCGGCTGGAGCAAGTTGAGGTTCCCCCGCCCTCGCTCCCTTCAGGGCCGCAGGCTCCGGAATGCTCGGCAGGGCCGCCGGCCGCCGAGTCGGGGCTTCGGCCAGCGGCCATGCCCCCGACATCAGGCCATGCTGTGGGACTTCCCCCGCCCCTGCTGCGGCGCTCGGAGTGCCCGAGAGCACGCACGGGAGCAGGGCCTGGAGCTGCGGCGCTGGTGATTTCTGAGAGACCGGCCCCCCGCTTGAACCATTGATTGTTGCTTTGCTGTGGAAACACTTGGTTATAGTATTGTGTGCTTGAACCTCCCTCCCTTGGAACCCGAACGACGTCTGTGAGTGCGAAGGATTAGCTTGCCTGAAGTTAAGTGTGTATTCCCTTGTTTACCCTTCCCCCTCCCTGGGCTACCATTTCCTTCCCTGTGTGAGTTTCCCCTTCTTCCCTTCCCCTGTGGGGTTCCCTTCCCTATTGCCCCGGCACAATACCTCACATTACCCCTTACCCTCTCCCTTACCCTGAGTGCGTGTTGTCAAGACTGTTGGGGCAGACCTTGGCTTCCCAGTATTTACCACGTCCTATGATGATAGGGGTCTGTTCTCTTTAATTAGAGGTGAAGACCCACACACTATCCTGACGGGCATTCTTCGTATAGGGTGCGTGCCCCCCTTCCTGGGAATTAGCCTTGGTAGCGTGTGGATCAGTGTGCTTGCTCCCCTAACTCCCCCCATCCCGGTCACACTGTGCTAGCAATTATATCAAATACTACTCCGGTAAGCACTCTGTGGGCATACGGCACTATAATAGTAAAAACATCTGTGTCTCCAATTTTGCCATCCTCCGCCCAGTATGCAAGAATCACCTGTTTTGGCAGCTTCTATTCTTCAAATGGTACTTTACAGAACTCTGAAAAGACTGGATAAAATCGCTGAAGCAAAAACAGTTTAAATGCTTTCAGATTTTATTTCTAAGTGACTTTGCATAAACAGAAACAGTTCTGACCTTCAATAAAGCAGCAGAAGAGCTAGCCTCTATACTTCATCTCCAGCTGTGTCCCAATTGCTTTGAGAAGCCCTGCTGAGCATCTTTGAAAGGAACCTCCCTGCACCTGCAACAGTACTCGCACCATAAGACTGAAGGATGCTTGAAAATCAAACGTTCCCTACCCCCTTTCAGTCAAATCCTCCATTAGAACTGTGAATGGAAAGAAATTTGATGGAATAAACAATGATTGGGGAATTTGCAGGTACCCACATGCATGTACAGAAGGGAGAAATATCAAATTAAATTTAATTCTATTGTTGGATATGAAAGTACTCCAGTTTAAACAGATTTTTAAAAATCTGTGCTTGGTTTCCTTTAAAAATCATCCTGCTCTGTTTTATTATCAATACTTTTAATACACTCATTTAATACTAGAGTACTGAACACAGGAATTCAGAGCCCATTTTAGTATGTCCATAAATATCTTGGCTCTTCACTTCTTCTGAATTTAGGTCTTACTTTTTCAGTTTTACTAGCAATTTCACTGTCATTTCAAGAGGGAGATTATTATTATTATTATTATTAATAACAAACATTTATATAGCGCCAGCAGTGTACCTGGCACTTTACAAAGTAATAAAATAGACACGGTCCCTGCCCCTAGGGCTTACAATCTGAGAGACAGGAGCTGGGGGAGAGACTTAGGAAGGGGAACAGAGGGAGAGACAAGGGGTCTAACGTTCATGAAGATGCGAGGTCTCAAGTGCACGTGCTTGGCTTGGTTACAATGAGAATGACAGCAGGCAGGTCCATGTTGCAAGGAAAAGGGTAAACCGATCGTAGGTATAGGAATAGTGGCTCAGCAGGATAAAGAGTCAGACAGAGCAGAGCTAAAGAGGTGAGTTTTAAGGAGAGATTTGAAGGTATGAAGGGAGGGGGCAAGGCGGATGTGGACAGGGAGGGAGTTCCAGGCATGGGGGGCAGCAAGTGAGAAGGGACGAAGGCGCTTAGGGGAGCAGGGAAGGCGTGGAAGGGTGAGAGAAGGGACAGAGGAGGAGCGAAGTGCACGGGCTGGAGTACGGAGGGTGATAAGTGCAGAGAGGTAGGGGGGAGCGAGGTTGTGAAGAGCTTTATAGGTGAAGACTAGGAGCTTGTGCAGGATTCGTTCAGGAAGGGGAAGCCAGTGAAGCGAAGAGAGGAGGGGCTGCACATGGTCGAAGCGACTAGCGAGGTAGAGGACCCTGGCAGCAGAGTTTTGGACAGAGATGAGGGGAGAAAGGTGAGACCGGGGAAGGCCAGTGAGAAGGAGGTTACAGTAATTGAGGCGAGAGATGACCAGAGCATGAACAAGAGTTTTGGCAGACGAGACAGAGAGAAAAGGGCGAATCTTAGCAATGTTATGGAGGGAGAAGCGACAGGATTTAGCAACAGAGTCAATGTAGGGTTTAAAAGAAAGGGCTGAGTCAAAGATGAAGCCTAGGCTACGGGCTTGGGGGACAGGCAGGATGGTGACTCCATCAATAGTTATTGACAGTGAGGAAGGAGAGGAAGGATGAGGGGGGAAGATAGTATTACACACCGTACAGATGCATTTTTTTCTTAAATAAAGGAAGAGAGAAACCTCATTCAGAATTAACACACTCAGAAGCGGTCTGTTTCCCCAAACAAAACTAATCTGACTTTTTGTGCCCCCTCCCCCCTGCCCCCCATTTAGCCCATCCAGCTCTATAACATTCTCTAGCAATAAAATGACTAAAAACATAGCTTTGGATTAGTCATCCAAAGGACTGATTAGCCTGTTTACATTTTCTGCGTGCCCAACTATGATATTTTGGCTCTTGGGGGAAAAGTAATTCTATGGAGGCTTGGGAAGCCTCACAAAGTGCACCCCTTATGAGAAAGTTTGTGGGGATCTAATCATCCTTGTAAAGGAATCAAGGCAAAAGTCAGGCCTACATCAGCCTCATCCCAGCCCCACAAGACTTAAACAACTAAACAGGGCTCCAACTCCATTTCTCAGTGTAAACATTAGATGTAACCCACAAGAACAGATGTCCTTGCAGAATGGATCAACATCCTAGCAAAGCCTTAAATGGCATGTGTATAGGCTTGATAGAAACATAAAACTTTTCATGCATGCCCCCTCTATATACGAGATAAGTTTTTGAGGTAGGGCCCAGCCATCTGCCATTTTGACATGTAATTGTCAAATTAAGTCTATAGTAGGCAATATTAGTGGCAAATATGGCGTGTTCGGGCTCATTTCAAACGAAACCGTAGTACAGACTACTTTATGAAGCTTGGCCTAACTATCCGCCATCTTGATTTCAAGATGGTAGCCCTAATGACTTGGAATACTTGAAATTAAGCCTACAACAGGCAGTATTAATGGCAAATATGGTATGTTTGGGATTACTTTATATGGTAAACGGTATTCAACATGGTGTTTTAAAGATTTAGGAATGTGTAATTTAATATTGTGCACCTGGGTTTGATAAGCTGCATATTAATAGCCTAGGCCATGGATGGTTAGAGGCTTAGCTTTCATACTTCCACAATTCTATCAGCAACAAATTAAGTATCATTCTAAAGCTCTGGGTCCATAGATTTGGCCAAAATTATCAAAACTTAAAGAACCTTTGGATGCAGTTACCAAAAGCCACCACAAATGTACGGATGCGGGCAGGGTCTAGAGCAGTGACGTAGCTGAGAGGAGGTAGGGAAGGAGATGTGAGGTGACCGAGAGGGAGGCAGGGCTGGGGTATGGAAAAATTACAGAGTCTTCATCTACAAACCTACAGGGAATTCATCAATGGCAAATTTATAACAAACATTACTGGAAATAGCTTTTCAGTAATGGCTTTAGACCAATGCAAGCGAGCCGTACCAAGCACCGCACTGTCTGCCTATTGTCGTCCGGGCCCAACTCAAGATGATGGTATTGACCTTTAAAGCCCATCACGGTCTAGACCCTACTTATCTTAGTGATCACCTCACCCCCTGAAGTTGTCTGGGGGTGCCTTCTTGGAAGACTCGCATTACCCACGGGTACAGATGGATGGGAGGGCATTCTTGATGGCGGCACCGTTGGAACTCCCTTCCAGTGGAGGCTCTCCTCAGCCCGAATCTTCTTGTCTTCTGACGAAGTTGTAAGACCTGGCTTTTCCACCAGGCGTTTGGTGGGGAAGGTGGGATGGGTGTGTCAGCGTAAATTTGGGGGTTTTGCACTGTGGGTTTCATGTTGCGCATGATTAGAGTTTTAATGGAATTTTAACATGTTTTATATTTACACTGTTTTTATTATGGATTTTGTGAGCCGTCCCGAGTCACTTAGCAAGAGGGGCGGGGTAAAAATGCACAAATAAATAAATTATTAAGGGAGATGAAGGTGCTATAGGACTCCTCCAAGAAACGAAGACATCCTACGATGAAAGATGCTGGTCAGTCCAGAAGTTGCTCGCTTAATTCAGAATATGGAAAGCCAATTTCTTAAGACAAATGTTCCTGCATCACACCATCATGACTGTCAACACGCTTTTCAGTTTAGGTACTTATTACCGTATCAGAGTCTTAGTATCCAAATTCACCAAATTGGGAAATCCATTTGAGGAAAACAGTTCACACCTCATTAAAGTTCACAGTAAAGCCATTACATCAGCAAATGCGATGAAGGGGTTATACGATATGAACAACATCAGAGCAGAACAGTTCAGTGAATACGTTCATGGAAATACAACAACTCCAATTGATGTAATTATTCCAAGAAACAGAGTGAAATTGTTTCAAGAGACACAAAGCAATGTTCCAAACAAAACAAAAACACAACTGAAATTTTGTAAAAAATGATGCAAGCCTGTTTGCCAAGCTATACATCGGTTGTCAGCAGAGACGATGTGACTTGTACGACTTCTTCAGACACGATAATCAGGCAAGCCCACCATCACTGGACTATTAAGAGGTACTACAAAATCTGATCTTTTGAAGTGCATCAGTAAATTGGTTGAGTATCCAGATGGAAAACCACAAACATTGGCAGTTGTTACTGATGGACCAGCAGTGGTGCATATACTTGCACCTGGTGAAGCCAAAACACTCGGAGAGTTTGGAGAAAGTTTCCTCAAACTCCTTTTTCAGGAATAGGAAGATGTCAAGCAAATCAATGTCATTTTTGATGAGTACTGAACTGACAGCCTGAATCAGAAACTTGGATTTCTAATGGGAGTGGGATAAGGTGCCGAGTAAATGAAAACACACCAATTCCAGAAGTGAAAAGATTTGTCAGTTGATGAAAACAAGATGGAGCTGTTCAACCTGTTGTCAAACACTATCAGCAAACCATACCAACATGGCAAGGAAATAGTTACCATCAAAGGGACCATCAAAGGGAAGGAACATACATGTTTCAACATCAGAATTTAGAACCAAGTGAGGAAGCAGATACCAGGATGTTTCTATACGTGAAGAATGCTAACTAAAAAGGTCACAAATCAATCATAAGAACAGTGGACACAGTTGCCGTTGTCCTTGCCATTTTTGAAGCATTCGAGGTACAAAAATTGTGCATTGCTTTTGGTGCAGGCAATGATACCAACAGGACTATTGATTAATTATTTTGGAGGCTCAAATTATGATTTAAATGTTTGGGATTTTACTTCTGTATTATTATTGGGTTCCCCTGTTGGACAACAACTAATTTAATTTGGAGACTTTGAAGGAGTCAGATTTATTTGGATATTCAGAGGTTTTATTGAAGGTGAGCATCACATATAGTCCCCAAGACCATTCAACAATTACATATGCAAATATGGAGATCACAGAGATACACACCAAAAGAACATACAATCTCAATAGCAATGATCTCTCATACAACTGTTGGAAATATTCATGTATATTGTCTGGTATTACTCTGTAAACTATGCTTGGCTTTCTCTGCATTTCTACTTAAACTAAGATATATTTACCCTCCATTGTGCAAGACCAGCTTCTGTATGGATATGGGAGGTGATCAGGTCCAGACAAGATGGAAGTAAGTAAAGTATAAAGAGAAAAAAGGAAAAGAAGAAAAAGTGGTCTCTTGCCATTCAACCTATGACTTTTAAAACCTTCCATTCTCTTCCCATATCCACCCAGGATATTACCTGTTCCAATAATAAAACCTTAACTCTAACCAATAAAAAAAACTAAACTCCATTGACGCATATATAACGTAAAATGGAAAGTTACTTAAACATTACTAAAACCTGTGGTGTACTGGTTTTTAACACCACCACACCATTTTTGGATATCTATTTCTTTTATCTCCAAGTTCCTAAAATCCTGCAATGACTAACTTCCACCCTATGCACCAATCTTAAACAATCCTGCCCTGTCACCAGCACTTAAAAATTCTAGCACTCTAAACTCTAACATACTTTAAAATCCTTTTTAATCAAACTACTACTACTCCTATATTAAGCATACTATTTCTTATCAACCTACTATGCACTATATAAATGAATACATGATATATGAATATGTGTGTGTAACTATATGTGTAAATATGTGAATAACTATCCAGGCCTCAAGCCTGAACCTATCAACTCAAGGACCCCGGCAATAGCAAATATTTTCATTATATCCCTGTTCACCTTATACACAATTCATTTGGTAGGGAGATGGGGTTAGCTCTGCCATTTTTCCATGCATTCACGGGATAGAAGACATCATTTGGGGGCTATGGGAAAAAGTCAACTTGGGAAATATTCAACATGTTCCCTAAATTCACAAAGACATTCTAGGCATTGTCTGATAAAAAAACGTAAATGACTCCATGAGCACACGAGAACTATCTGTTGTACTGCTGTATGACAAGACATCTTCAAGTACAATAGCAAACAATTTATGAAAGGAACTGTTTACAAAAAATACCCGTTCAATTAAAGCCAAGGCCACTTTAGAACAGAATACATTGCGGTCCGCTTATCAAGCGGGATACTGCTGGGAACAATCCTTGATCAAAACAGATTGAACAAGTCCTGCAAGATGGAGCTGGTGAAACGATGACCTTTGGTGGACTCTTGTATGAACTACTCTACCAGAAGCAGCATTGGTCTGTAATGCACTACTTCACCGCTCCTGAAAATACCAACTGTTGCAACTGTAAAACTGCACTTTTCAAGTGTACACTTTGGGGCAAATGCGATAACTGTGAAAACAGCGATAACAGTGAAGATCTCCATGTTTGATCTCATATAAACTCTTTTGTCTCACTAGCATTTCATAAAGATATCTATCCTTCAATTTTATTATAAACAAGTCCAAACACGTCATATTTGCCATTAATATTGCCCGTTCCAGGCTTCATTTTAACTATTCCAAGTTTTGAGGGGTGCCATCTTGCGGCCAGTCACCCCAAGCTTCCAAAAAGTCTATGCTACAGTTTTGCTTCAAACAAGCCCCAACAAGACATTTTCCATTTTGGATGCCTGCTACAGGCTTATTTTTAACTATTCCAAGTCTTGAGGGCTGCCATCTTGAGATCAAGATGGCAGACAGTTAGGCCAAGCTTCATAAAATAATCTATACTATGGTTTCATTTGAAACAAGCCCAAACATGGCATATTTGCCATTAATATTGCCTGCTATAGTCTTGAGGCCAGCCATCTTGAAATTAAGATGGTGAACGGCTGGACCCTAGCTCAAAAAATGATCTCATGTACAGAGGAAGCATGTGTGGAACGTTTCATGCTTTTATCCAAATGTCCAAGGTTATGGTACTTTCTGCAGCACTATAATGAGGGCACTGCCTAAAGGGTTCTAAAGGTGGCTGTGTTTGAGGCCCTGTTGGGAGGGAGTGGGGCCCACAAAACCTGCCCTGGTGAAGACAGGAGCCAACGTGAGGCCCCTGGATCTCCCTGTGGTAAGGCTGGCTCTTCATACAATGGGCAACATGCTAACAGTGGCTTACATGGGTAGTGGCCTTTCATAATAGCAGCTAGAGAGGTTAACGAATTAACCCACGCAGATTATTTTTTGACAGTACCTGTTCAGACTTCCTTCTTGTAGCTTTAGGATGCACATAGACAATACACAGAATGATTTTCAGAGCAAATCCAAAACTCAGCCTACCTTATATTTCCACACGCACACACAAATGTTTATCTTATTGATGAAAACAATCTTGGTTGTGCAAACTCTGGCCTTCACAGACATTGATAATTTTTTTTAAAAAAACCTACTCTGGAAACACCACCTTTCTTTTCTGCCTCTGTAGGGTGTATTTCTGCAAGCTGTCAAGGGCATTTAGCTTAGCAGCTTTCTAAATTCACTGTTATGTTTTATTTGGCAACCAAAGGTTCAGGCATAATTAGATGCAAAGCTGGCACCTCTGTAATACAGACAGAAAACAACTTATAAGCCAATTCCAAGAGAAATGCGTACAAATGCCAATGCTGTTCAAAACGTAAGTCACTAGCTTTGAACTTTTTCAAGTACTAAGAAACATCATTGATAAAGAAAACTTAAGAAGCATCTAGTATAAGAGACAAACACGGAAGGACAGATGATTCATAGGTCTTCCAAGGGGCAAAAGATTTATGGTAGATTAGGCTCAGCAACAATGAATATCTATACATGTGAGTGTTACAGTAATACCATACAAGAAACCCAAAGTGATAATTAAGGTCATAGTCCTGCAGTGCAGAAACCAATGGAAAAGCTGGTACTGATTTTAAGGATGGAGACTTTTGCCTTAAAAGTCTATTTCAAAGGTGGCACTCACAAAATAAAGTTCTGCTTCCTTTCCAAAAAACTATAAAATCTAGTCATCCACAATGGAATTTCAGGCATTTCAAACACTTAGCTGATGAAATTTCTAAAAATAACTAAGTAAAATAAATTAAACCAGCTTGTTCAAATATATATTCTTCTCTATATTTTACACCTTTGTATTACAAGCTGGTATGCAAATACACATCTTCAAATAGCTGTCTAGTTAAAGTATTTCTAGCATGCAAATTATTGCACTTGGTACTTAAATTGCATCTTTTAAACACAAATGTATCACTTTGCAAATGTCAATTAAGCCACATACTACCTTGTAACAGGGCAGAGGCCCTGTGGGCCACAAGCTCTTTAAAGCTGCAGGTAGTGGAGTTTGACCATGCCCTCTCTGGGATTATATAAACAGGCAGTCTGAGATAGAAGATCAGTTGGTTCCTGGCTGCCAAAAGGATCACATCTCTGCATAGAGGCTACTGAGAGGAGCTACTGAAGCTGGATGTCCTGACAACTACAAGCCAACTGAACATGAGAGTTGCTTGCCTAAGGACTGTGTTCACCAAGGGGGGCAGAGGGGTCGCATCCCAGGCAACAGATAGGGATTATAGCTGTGAACTGTGCTATGCATAAACAAACATCTCTTGCTGCTAATTCTCTGTGCTGAGACTGGCTCTGGGGTGCGGATCCTGACACCACTTACCACAAGCAAACCCCGTGCTGTCAAATATCTCTATAAGGAATGTATTATCTACACCTTACAGATCTGGAAACAGAGGTATATAATCTTTGCTCACAGTCATACACGGTAAGGAACAGAGATGGAGTAGAATCCAGATCTCCAATTTCCCAGTCCCATGCTGTAACATCTACACTACATCTACTAGTTAAGAAATAATGCTGTAAGGCAAAAAAGCAACCTCTGAATTGGTTTTCCAAGTCCAAACAGAGGTGACATGCAAAGCAAATGCTCCAGCATCTAATTCCCCAAATAAAGACATTATTAATAAAAGCTTTTAAGACCAAAGATTTTTCTGTTAGCTATTTAAATTTTTGACTGTGCTCACCATGAGAATATAACTCAAAAGTTAGCTGAACATCTTACAGGAGAAGTCAAGCTTTCAAATAATAACTTTGCCACTCTGCAAGCCAACGCTGTCTCTGACTTCTGAGGCAACAGAGGAGTGTCAATACTTCAAAAAAAGTGCCCACTCTTTGAAACCATCAAGGGTACCTTTATAAAATGTGATTCCTTGGGCTTAGTCATTCCTTAAGAAGTTTTCTTTTTTTTTTTCATTTACTGTACAACCTGAGCAATCTTCTCACTGAATATGGATATATTCCTCCAGACTTTGATTTTTAATCAGATCCATAGTACTTCAAGTACATGCGGTCACATTATGATTAAACACCGCACAGAACATAAGCTTTCAGTGAATTAATGTTTAGCAGCCCAATTTTTAATTTAGCAGTTGAAGTAGGAAAAACAATGTTTTCAAAATGAAGTTTCTGGATGAATTTCAAGACAAGAACAGAATTTGCAAAACAGGCACATTTGCTCTATTAATATTCTCTTTATAGAAGTGAAGACATTTGGGCATTCCAAGAAGGCACACACTACATATTAGACGAAAGCTTGCAAAAAATAATAATGAAAAAATGAAAAAAAAGAAAAAGAAAAAAACCCTACTTGATGGGCAATTTTTTTACAAGTGTTCTAAGCAATCAGCTGTTTTGCTGAACTCATCTTTTTTTTGCCAGAAGTCACAAATGGACCTTGCTGTACTAAAGTGTTGTATCTATTGGGTAGCTGTTATCACTTCATCTTTTCACCTTAGAACTGGCCTTTATTTTTGTAGACCCTCAGCTCCATCCTCTCTCTAAACCATAATTGCTCAGTGGTGGCATATTTCCTCCATTGTGCACCTTTGCAGCATGAGAGTCTGGCGGATTCTTCTTTTAAGTCTACAACTTTGGTTAAAAACAGACGTGTGGGTGGCACAGTGTCTCCTCAGCCTGGGGCAGGAAACGCAGCTGACACGGCCCAGGTCGGGGAGGGGCACCGAAAAAACATGCACGCAGTTGCAGAAATGTCCCTTCACTCGCACAGCCAGGGTAGAACAGGGACCTAAACAAACGTGCATGCGATGGCCATGGTGGCCCCTGTGCTGAGGCAGGTATGGTGGGACAAGCAGGGATTGGCCCGCATGGGTGGCCCTTAGCCCGGGTTACATCCTTGGAAATTTTCCAAGGATGCAGCCCGGGCTAGCCACCTACCCACCCTGGGTAAGTCCTGGACTAACATATGGCGGCGCATAAACAGATGTGCTGATGGGTCCCGGACCACAGCAGGACAGTCACATCTGTGCTTACCCTTTGTGAGAATAATATCTGTAGGAATGCCCTACATCCAAAGTTTTGGAAAATACAAAGGGGCATGTGTCTGCCAAAGGTAAAGTCCGATTAAAAGCTTGCTTGCTTAATGGGTCACAATGTATCTGAGGAAAAAACTATATTATATGAAACTCTGATAATAGCAAATATTCAAACAATGTCATACTATATCCAAGATTTAAAACATAAAAAACAGTAGTGTGAGCATATAAGCAACTGAAGTTGTTTAAGATCTTGATCAAAGGGACTAGGAGAGGCAGAAGGAGTTGCACACATTTCAGTTTTAACAGTTAAAGAAATAACTGGAAAAATAAACAAACCTGTAATCTAGGGACAAAGTAGATTTTATTAAGCTATGTTTCTGTAGCAGGAAAAGTAGCAATTAAATTGCCAACCTACTTTCTTTCTTTTTTTTTTTTTTTTAAACAGACTGAGCTGACTTTACTGCATGAATTTTAGACATCATTTCATCTGTAGTGAAAGCAATTTGTCAAGGAACAATCACTTAATTAAAAACAGAGAATGAACAAACACTTATATGTTTTTTACTACCTGATTGCCGAAGAGATTGAATCCATTAATTGCTTCTAGTGCTGCTTTTGCTAACCCAACAGAGCTGAGGATGGAAAAAAGCAAGAGAGAGAGAAAAGTCATTTCTTACACTTACAGTTCTGGAAATAAAATTCAGTCCCTGAAGATACTCTCATACTAAGGATTTCTAGTTGCTTGTATCTGTATTTAAGCATGAGATAATAAATGACGATATAGTAGATATTTTATCTGCTTAAGCAATCTGTCCATGTTTAAAGGTCACTGACCATCTGTAAAAAATGCTTCAAGTTTCATTTTACTTTTGGACATCTGGCACTACATGCTGAATGTCTTGCTACAAGCATTACCAGCAGGCACATATTCAATGCATTTTGTACACTCGGCTCCCAAATACATTGCACTTGACAAAACAGATCTTACATAACTTTTAAGCCAAATTATTCTAAATATAAACATGATCAATGAAGGTGTAAAAATTCTAATGCAGAGTTATCTTCAGTACATTCAGTCATTTATTGACTAAGTATTAATATATACTTAGAGGATCAGGATGTATTTCTATTATGATATTCTCCCATTTAAGAGCATTTTGTATGTAAGCTTTCTTCTGACAATTAACTTCTTTAATGGTTTGGTTATGTGAAGCTTTTTTAAAAAAGTGACTGGCAATTATTCACTTAGCATGTTGTGGGAAAACACCTGTATATAATTTGGATGCATCTCATAACATATTAAAAGCTAAGAGCCAAACTGTCAGTCTTTTTTCTGCCTGTTGAAGGAGGGATATATTATCTTCCACGTTTGCTACAAAGGTAAAGGTTTTTTTTCTTCTCCCCCTTTGAGAAGCTTTTTTTTTGGTATCCTTATGTCTATATCATAATTTGGATATCCATGAGAGAAAATACAATCCTGATATATTTATAGGCACTCAAAAAAGTGCCATTGGTAGTATTCGTTATTGAGAAATATCTATTAGCAGTAAGCAATTTTCTTTTGATTTTTGTTATATATTTTCATTAAGGACTTGGAGGCTCACATACCTTTTCTTTTTATACTTGTGATGTCATGTCAAGTTATACTGATGTAGAAGAAACAGCCCTGATGAAAACATTGGCTGAAACACATTGGCTTTTTAAAGGCATTTAATGTGTTCATCTTAACTAGTTTTGCATTTATATGGTTGTCGTAGACATTTAATGTGTTCAGTTTGATAATGTTTGATATTTGTGAATTTATATACAAAAGGTTTTTTTCAGTACTATTAAAAGTAATTTAATAGAAGACCATTGTTTTTTTTATTTCTTATCATTTCTCATAGCATGATAATTTCCCCCCCAGTTTTTAAAAATATTTTATATTTGCAGAAAATTATATAAACATTGTAAAGGAAGTCATGGGGCTGGAAGGCACCTTGAAAAGCAACCTAATCCATACCCTCCTATTAAGCAGTGTAGCCTAGTTTAAGGTGTTAGGACTTGCACCTGGGAGATCAGAGTTCAAATCTCACCATAATCATGAACTTAATGGATGACCTTAGGCATGTCACGCTTTGTCTCTCTCCCCATCTGTAAAATGGGTACCACGCAGGGTTGTGACAGTGAACTAGATGAATATTGTAAAGCACTTTGGAAGTGCTATATAAGTGATACATATGGCAAATAACAGTAGTATGACAAACATTCCTATAAGCTGTTTCTAAAAAACTTCCAATGATGGGGACAGATGCAGTGCAATGTCAGCACCGGCCTGGAAAGGCAGGTGGACCTGCTAACAGAGAACCACGCTGTACAGTGGTGCTGTCACAAGTGCAGGTGCTCACCTAAAGGGCGGCCAGTACCAAGACGGCAAGTCACCAGGCTAAGTGGAGCCAACTGCATAAATGATTTTTTACAATTAATAAAAAATGTTTAAAATGTTAGTAAAAGAAGAGTAGAATATACAGTACAAAAAGAGTTACAACAGAACAATGTTAAAATGTGTTTTTTGTTACACAGACATGTTTTAAAAAAATTATTAAAATTGAATGACTGGGAAAACAGCCACGGTGGAGAAAAAGGCAAACTAAAGTTACTTCACACTGAGGCAGGACTAAGAGGTACTATAGTCTGGGAGAGAAAGTTCCCACTCCAAAGACAGAGAATTCAGAAAAAGGAAGGGAGGTACGAGAAGTAAAAGCTTCATCTTTTCATGAAGGTGTCATTGTGTAGCTAAGCCCAGCTCATTTCCATCCCCGACAGCTTCTAAAAGTGAAGTCAAAGGAAACCCAGGATAAAGAAATATTCTTATTCAATAATCTAAACTACTGACTCCCTCCCATCAACTCCCTGACCCATAGTCTATAAACCTGGCCTCTTTATGGAGCTGTCACCGCTATTATTGAGATCAGTGCTGGATCCAGCATAGTTGGAGCCCCATTCAAAATGGAGATATGAGCCTCCTCCTAACATAGGAATGTTTGACAGAGACACACAGACTTGCCCATTAGGAAACCGACATTGGCCCGTTCACACAGGCTGGAAGGAGTCACGGCAGGGGGGCGGGGAGAATGGGTGTGCATCACAGTGGGTGTGCGCCGCATAGGCAGCCAGTCACACGGATGCACACCCATCTCCACCAATCTTCATGCACAGAGGTCCATTTTGTCCAATGCCTCTGTGTGAGGGAGTGGTGGAGCGTGCAAGCAGTCACCCACACCGGCGGTCATACGGACATCCCCCATGCCCACCCAGTCGCCCACGTGGGCGGGGGGACGGGATCTCATGTGAAAAGGGCCATTGTCACCATCATTAATTTTTGATTTTCAATTCAATTTAAAATTTCTTTAACCAGCCAAGGCTCTCTTTGCATTGTAGGCCTTTAAGTTCATGGGTGCTTCCACCAGGGCCGGCCCCAGGCATGTACCATACGTGCGGCCGCACATGGCCCCGCCGCCAGCTGGGGCCCTGCACTTGCCTGGCCAGGTAGCAGGCTGCAGTCAGCTTCTCCCCCAGTAAGTGATTCTTCCTTCCCTCCCTGGCTCCAGACCCCATCCCTCACCTGCCTCTGCCTTCTAGTAGCACAGCAGCAGCAGGGACACTGGATCGGGCTGGGAGATAAGGCCGTTTGTTTACAAACAGCTCCTCCCCACGTGCTGATTAGAAGGTTGCTACCTTGTAAAGAAGGTTCTTCGAGATGGCTCCCAACATTCTCACAACTGGGTTGTGCATGCTCACCCTATTCAAATAATAGACCACATGATGGTCTCGAGCTCCTCTAATATAAAAAGAACCCTCCCCCTCTGAATGACAGTTCCTTTCAACCATTTCTAGAAATATAAGGAAAGAATTCCATGCAGGGCTGGAAGGGTGGGTATTTGTGAGAATGTTCGGAGCCATCTCAAAGAACCTTGCTTACAAGGTAGAAACCTTCTGTTCTTCGAGTGGCTCCTCACATGATATTTTTACATGGTTCCGCCGGGTGGGGAGTCGGTGGGCGCGCCAGTGCATGGGTGGGTCATGCACATGGCTGCACACACATCCCCACTCACCCACCACTCATCCACACCCACATAGTAACCACTGTTTCCCCNTGGGGATGCGTGTTAGGCGCGCGCACGTACCCCCACTCACCATGGGTGCGTGCACCACGTCATTGACACAGGGTTCCCTCACCCATGAACACACAGAAATCTGCGTGTTCATGGCTGGGAGAGGCCCGTGTAAAAAGGGCCACATTCTCACAACTGTCTTGCTTATACTATCTTAGATAGGAATTTAGGATGTAAATCAATATCTATTCTGTCTTGGAAAATAAATCTGCAAATATGGTTCTGAGATTATTATGGCTGTTATTTCACTAACTCGTCTTAATGAAGTTATTGCCAACAGGAATACTGTCTTTAAACCTGCACCTCATAACCAGTTCATTTGTGCCCCTATATAATCAATTCACACTGCCCCGTGGGCACAAATTAAACGGTTATGGGTGGGGGCAGCATGAATTGATTATATGGGGATGGGGGAGCAAATGAACTGGTTATGGGGTGGGGGCAGCATGAACTGATCATGGGGGCACAACTGAACTGGTTATATGTCTCTTTTCATGGCATAATGCGCTTAATAAGCTAGCTGCATTTTGGGTGTCTTGTGGATATGACAGCAGCACCTCTGGACTGGTCACACTGCATGCGTACACAAGGCACAGGTGGCACCAGCAGCAAGAAGCAACAGGCCTTGGAGGCCACACTGGCTAAGCTCACGCTCTCCTCCAGTGAGGCAGTGGATGCAATCAGTCTCTCTGTGCCTGCCTCACTGCCCGCTTGGCTGCCCCTGCAGTGGAACCACTCCTTGGGAGTGGTGGTAGACACTCGGCTGGGGAGTGGGGGGAGAAGTATTGGGAGACCATGCTTCTCCATGGTTGCTCAGAGGGGTGGAGAATGGGAATCCTTCCTGTTCAGAGGGAGTAAGTTTTATGTAAATTTATTATGCAAATTAGGCCCCGGACCAAGACTTCACACATGGCCTCACAAACTCGGGGGCCGGCCCTGGCTTCCACAAGCCAAAGCTCCTATGTTTGAGACTCTGCGAGCCTATATTTTATGCCAGTACATTTTCTCTTGAAATCTCTCATGTCATTCCAAGTATACTCATGGACACTGTGAGGTGCCCCAGCACACAGCTCCCTGTGCAGTCACAGAAGGTGTTAACAAATGAGACGACAGCCCCTGAAGTCTGGGTTCGGTCCACGCAGCCTCCACTCACATGTTTAGCGTGTAGAGCCTAATAAATGGGCAGCCCCCTGCATGATTCTCTTGTGTTTGGGCATCCCCCACAGCACCCACTCACAGGTTTAGCATGATAAACCTAATACATGGACAGGCATTCTTCCCTTCTGTGCTCACCCCACCACTCACCCGCAACGACTCACAGCTAGCACAAACCATGGGAAGAAGCCACAACAGCTGTTTCTTTCTTCTGGCCTATAACTGCTTAGCAGTGCCTGCTATCCCTGACAACACACAGAGGTTCAATTTTGAGTTTGTGAGCAAACTGAGCAATTGGTGGCTGGAAATAACCTTTTGTTCTGCAGATAATACTGAGTTTATCGAACAAATTGCATACTTTGAGTACCTATAGTGAAAACAAAAGTAAAAATTGAAATTTAATGCAATCAGTCTTTGTATGTTGTCACCACCTGGTCTATTACATCCACGGTTCACAGCAATGTACTGGCAGGTAGCTGCACACCGTTTTATTGGGCTCTTGCCCACTGTGGTGCTAGAAATCCCTTTCAGTTTGTATAAACCCCCTCAGTCAAACATGTGCCTCTTGTATCTCCCTCTCTACCACCTTCTGTATTACCATACAGTTGGAGCAGAAAACATCCCTGCTCATGAGGGCACTCTGCTTGTCCAAACCATGTAGAGGGCACGTGTCAACACAGGAACAGCAGCAAATTTCCTCCTATTTAGCACCTTGTTTGGTACTCAAGATACATTAAAATGAATCTAGTGGCTAATACAAATCTAGATTTGACAGATTTATCTAAAATCTGAGTATTAAAAGGAAATAAAACATCTTCATTAAAAAAGAAAACATTTTTAGAGTATGAGTTGTGTAGGGCAAGAAACTCTCCTTCAGTCAGGTCACATTCCCTGTATTCTGAATCACTTGTTTCCCTGAATCTCTCTTCATCTTTGCCATCCATCTGAGGCACTCCTGGTGGCCCCGAGGGATATCCTCTCGCTGTCATCAGGGTAGGGATGAGAAAAAACAGCAGGGAAGATCCAGTCTACCTGCTTCTGGCAGTGCAGAAATGTCCAGAAAAATTACAATCTTGTTTGAATCCTCCTGTCTTATATTGTCCAGGGGTCCCACTCTTCCATTCTGCTAAACCTGGAAGTACACCAGGGTTGTGCAGTGTCTGCACTCCATCAAGCATATAGAGTCCCATTGTGTGCTTGTACCACCCTTTTAGCGCACAGGTTGCCCTGGATGATGGGTCTGACAGTTTTCTCTATACATCAGGCCTCACCCCAAATGTCAGCAAAGGATATCCATCACTCCCCAACTTCTCTGGGCCCCTTACAGCACCCACAGACAAAAGCCAAAGCCATTGGGCTTCCCCAGGAAAACAACATGCAGCAATAGCTTTCCATTATGTTATGACCCCTCATGCTCATTGCAAGCAAAAACTTACTTTCAAAAGAAAACATGTGTAGCTTTTAACCAATGTGCAGCCCTCCTTCCACATACATTCTGAGCACAGTGACCTTCATTGTCTTGCAGATCCCCCTAGTTGCCAATTTCCTAACATTCAGTGGTTCCCCCCTACCTCAGTTAAAAAAAATGTATGCTTTCATGTTAACATCTGTAACATTTTTAGTTGAGTTGGCTTGTGCACAGACGTGCTTATGACATAAATGTCTATGCAATTTAATAGCCCCACAGATTGGCAGTGCCACAGCAGCAACACAGTCACACCCAGAATAAGCTCTGCAAAAACCTTTTCAACCAACAGCCAGCCTGCAGCCAATAGCAGTTACGCATGGTTCATGCCCAGTCCTGTAAGAACACATGATCAATGGTAGCCAATAGCATCTCACACATGGCACATAGCCAATTCTAGCTAGGCAGCTGCCCAGATGCTCTTTAAGTTGTTCAAAACATTTGGCACGTGGTCTGCACAGTTTACAGACGGCAGAACTGAAGATATTGAGACAAATGCCGAAAACTCTCTCACACTCCAGACCTTCCTCCACTGCTGAACAGAACCTGCAAGTGATCCAATCCCTCTGCTGTTGTTGGCACGTGCAAAGGCACTGAAAGGCTTCCTCAGTCTGGCCGGGATAGTGGGGTACATCACATAGTTGAGGTGGCTCCTGCTTCAGCACTGTTCATTTGCCTACCTCTAGTGACAATGAACTGCACTGGGGAGGATTGGAGCCATGGAAGGGCAGCTGATGGGTACAGAGAAGTACCTGTAGGGAGATGCAGCTTCAATCAACAATGCCATGCACAGGGCTGTAACCACCAAGAGGCTGGTCTGGGTGAAGGAGAGAAGTCCACACTGGTGAGAGAACATGCTTGAGTAGGTTGCAAACTTCAGGATGCCCTGCGCCCTGTCAACCTTGTCCTGCAGACAGTCAAGATCCTTGGGTCATGACTGGAAAAACAGAGCACGGTGATGCGGTTGTCCATCTGTGCGGAGAAGTGTGTTGCTATCACCATCTTGAAGCTTGCAATTCTAAACTCCTGCTGTTCTCTCAGACAGCAATTTGGTTTGGGAACATCCACGGTGGGCACCATAGTAGTGGAGGTTTGCACTGCAATTCTGGAAGTGCTGCTGGACCAGATAGTGCAGATGGCTGATCCCGCGGAGGAGATGGGGGGAGCGGGGTTGGGGGGAGGGCTTCCCAAACTGTGGGTAGATGATGGTGATATGGTGCCCACCCCATAGCAAGAACTACCACCTGAACAGGAAGGAATTTTTCTCTTTGGTTCTCCAGGCTGTAGTGGACCAGTGTGCCCAGTTCATGGATGTGCTGACTGGGTGATCTGGGAAGAAACACAACACTCACATCTTGTCTAAGTCCCCCTTCTTTGATCATACGTACACAGAAGGCTTTGGACCCTCTACTGAAACATGCATCGAGGGACCGACGCACTCATGAGGCCTGTTGTTCTCAGGGACCCTGCCTGTCCCCCTGAAGCCATGGCTCATGAAGGCATGCAGTGCTGCCCGCACCCAATCGCAAACGTACTTTAACTGGCAGTTTAGTGCCATTTGCTTTGGTGTGGAGACAGTTTTCAGGCTATGATCTCCAGGCTCTCTCTCACTGGAGATCAACTGTGGCCAAAACTGATTTCCAACTAGAGACCACTCCACTTCTAACTACTGCTGTGTGCATTTTCCCTAACATTTTCCCTAAGACTGGTGAGGGTACGTTGCAGAAACAGCCACCCATTAGCTCTGGTGAGCGAGTGCCCCTGTTCTTGAACCAGCTGAACCAAGGAGAGTAGCCCATCGCCAGACAGATCCGGGACACTTTGTGCCAAATCATCAACCAAAATGCTAGCCCCAACAAGCACCATCAATTACAGGTCAATAAGCACTGGTGAACTGTTTCAAATTTTAAAAAAAAATGATATTAATGAATTAATAAATGATTCCTGTGTGCGTCTGTGTTTTCCTCTAGCTGAACAGGCTCTCCCCTTCTCTCTCCCTGTACTATTTCCTGCCAGGCAGCCTTCCCCTGTGCGTTCCAACCTATTGATATTTTCATAGTAGCTGGCTATGCAAGCCTCTGTTTCCCCTATTGGCATCTGCAAGCTAGCCAGGTCTGGGAATGGAAGTGCAGAGGCGGAGGTGTGTAGCTGGCTACTCTGTGACTGGCCTGGACCCAATTTCCACCTGTGCCTTTCCCAAGGTAGTTCCATTTGCACATGAACTTTTCCCTGCTCGGCTACTATCCCCCCGACATCAAGTGCAAGTGTATGCCCCATCCTCCCCTTTTCGGTGCAATCACCACCCTCCCTTCCCACCTCCAACCCCAAAGCTGCTTACTACTATTCTCCACAGCCTCCACACCCTCAAAATGTCCCTCTTTCCCCAGAAGCAGCACAGAAAGCATGGATTATGAAAAATTAAAAAACTTTATTTGGCTCCCTTGCCAAATCCTTCCTTTTGTTGCTAGTTGAGGACCCATAGGTCCCGATTCTGCTGGGTGCGCGTGACGGGGGGTTCCATCCGTACAAGGCAACCCATTAGTTTAGACCGTCCCACTCACCTTCCTGCCCTGATGTTTCAGGCCCCTGCCTGCCCAATTTTTAGTCATCCACCCGCCCAAAAGGAAGCAGGCTTATGTGGCTGCTGGGGTGGTTGCTGTGGTGGAATCACAGCACCACGCATTTCTCCTCCAGTGGTCACTGTAAAGAAGCAAAGAATGTACAGAAGTCAACCACCACCATTCACACCATCTCTCCTTGGCCAACATTTGGGGTTCTCCCTCTGCCAGCCCACAGGTCCAACTAGACACCTTCCAACCCATTTCCCACACCTACCATTCCCATCCTGTGAAGCGGTTTCCAAGCAATTTTCCTTTCTGCTGCTCCTACGTGTTCTCCTGGTCACCTGTCAATACAGTAAACAATAAAAAATGTAATTTAGATAACAATACACAGAAGCCTTTATCATGCAGCTGTCTAAACACAAAGAGCGAGGACCCCCAGGTACATTCACTTACCATTCTCCTTTGTCTCCACCACCTCCTCTGCAAAGGTGGCATCCAGGTCCTCCATACCCTCAACCAGAACCGTGGGTGGCTCCTCAAACAAGGGCTGGGTCTCGAATTCAAGGGGATAGACACCGTGAGACTCAGTGTCTGTGTCAACCCATGCTGGCTATGAGGTGGGGATGAGCATGGAGGAATTGTCCACTGGTGGTCGTGGCTCCCATGGTGGAACCAGGAGTGGTTGCAGCGAGAGTGAGCAGTGGAGCAGCCACATCCACCCACTTTTGCCCACCCATAAAGGTGCAGCCATAATGGACAGGATGCAAAATGATGGCTCCATTCACACAGAGGAACCGGTCAAGGAGCTCATAATTGGGTGACGTTTGCCTCCTGCAGCTTTGTATCTGTGCCTCAAGTTCTTGGCTCACAGCCAGCACTTATTCATGTCTTGGATCATGATCTTGGGCCCTGCTGTGCCACGATCTCTTGGAAGACCGCCTCATTCCTGTAGCACTTCAACAGGGCATATTGGACATTCTGCTCCCCCTATAGAGTGATGAAGACATTGGTTTCTTTCTTGGTCCAAGGAATGCAGCATTGGTCGGCGGATCGGTAGACTGAGAATTACTGTAACTGATCAGTGGAGGTAGCAGTCAGTCTAAGCCTGGCTCTGGCTATCCTCCGAAAGTCGTTTGAGAATGAAACAGCTAGGAAAGAGCAAGCATCAGGTACGTACTGCCAACCAAAAACAGCTGGAAAAACACATTTGAAAATGGTGCAGTGGGCTTTCAAGGTGGACATTACATGCATGCCAGTAACAGCGAGAGCGGAGAGAGGGGCCAGAAGTGAACATTCCTCAGAACACTCTAGGCTTTTCGTCCATGGCTCTATCATGCTAGCAGACCTGTATGCGTGGAAGCTGCACGCAACCTAAGACTGGATGCAGATACGTGGGTGCACATTAGCCTACATTTGCCTGCATGGTGGGCTCGGTGGGCTCTGTGCCCCTGCCATGCTGGACTTGGATCTCGGAAGCCAGGGTTCAAATCCCACCATAAAAGAACTCATGGCCCTGGGCAAGTCACAATCTCTCAGCCTAGAGAGCCAGTGTGGTATAGTGGATAAGGTGCTGGACTTGGTCCTGGGAAGCCAGGATTTGAATCCTGCCCTAGGCATAAACTCACTGGGTGGCCTTGGGGAAGTCACAACCTCTCAGCCTCAGTTCCCCATCTGTAAAATGGGAATGTGTCTGTCTGTCTCTCCCTGTGTTCCTATCACCCGTGTCCATCTTAGATTGTTAGCCCACTGGGCAGGAACGGTCTCAAAATTCTGACTGTAAAGTGATGCATACACCTATTAGCGCTATAGAAATTAGAAGCAGTAGTACTCTGAACTATTCTGTATCCATCCATGACAGATTCATATAAATAAATGAAGAGAGATATTACTCATGGGGGGAAGTTATCAATGATAATGTTGTACTGTAAGCCCAGATGCTAGTAAATAGCATCAAGAGGGAATGTTTACTTGGATCCAGGCAAGATCAAAACACATAAAATTGTACCTTCTTAATTGCAAGGCTGTCTGTGAAAATATTGATTACTTCAAATAATTTCTTATTTTCCCACTAATATAAAACTCTAAACAGAACTGCAATCCCATATGTATAATGTAATCCTTGCTTTGTGTCATACTTAATCGCAGTGCTTCCCAAAGTTTTGATTTTATTTTGATGCTTAAATGTAATTCTGCGACCTGAGACAGTAGTGCAAGATCCAAGGAACTGCAGCAGGCCCTTTGCAAAATGGTAACGTGGACCCCTTTTCTAATAGACAAATGTTTAGTAGACACACACAGAGTCACGCTTTAGAAAAATTAAAGTGTTACAGAGTCGCACATAAAAAAAAGAGAAAGTGTTATAATAGTTAATTTCTGATGTTCAATTAAACATATTTTTTATTGGCTGGTGCTCCCCTTCACTTGAAGCTTGTATGTTGCGCATATGTTATTATTTCTAGTTTATTCATGAACCCCATTTTTTGTGGTTGGGGGTGGAGGGCTCCTGAGTTGGTAAGGGGAATTAATCCACAGGCCTGGGATTCCTGCATTTGAATCTCTGCGGGTCTGTATTTTATGCCAGTGCTTTTCATGCTCATGTTGTCATTTCTGGTTTATTCAAGGACTCCAAGTATTTCAACTGATAGGTTGGCCAAGTCTTCACTTGCCTCACCCAGTCCTGTGAGACAGCACCAAAGGCATTCAAAGTCTATGATAGTTGCGATCATTACACAATCTGAAGATGGTGCAACTTTACTTGGGATTCCAACCCACAGTTTGGGCATCTTTGCTTTACAGCCATAATTTTCTTTGCGATAAATATTACATAATGAACTCAATCTAGAGAAGCATGGGTAACATTTCAGATCAGGGGAAATAACCCGTACATATTTCCAGATGTTGTGAGAACAACCTTGGCTCACAGAAACTCATTACTTTGAGACTGAATATATCACCAATAAGTCTCCATAAGCCTCAGTTCCTTCTGTGGTAAACATGCAATTAATAACTGGGTAATTCATATTTTATTAATAGCCGAACACTAGGCCACCAAATGGAAAAAGATATTAAAGAAGGAACAGCTGATTTAAAAAAAACAAAAAAACACTAATGAAGAAAATGAACCACTGCTGAAGCCTTTTGCTCTTGACTTTTAGAAAACTTTAAACTATACTTTTCATTAATTGCCACAAATTATAAAGATGTCAGCATGGAGACACTATAGGCTTAACCTTATATTACTTGTACAGTGCCTTGAGCATTTCATTAGAAAAGCTGGATTCAAATTTAAACAGGCTCGCTTTGTTCCTTTCCCTTGTAACAATATCAGCATGTATTTATGAATACTAAATATGAATTAAATAAATATAATGTTTAAAATAAAGCCAAACCATAGTCTAGGGAGTTTGTTATAACTATGTGAACATTATTTCAACAAAAAGAAAACTGAAACAAATGCCTAATTATACATTTGCATGTGTTAGATTTATTATAAATGCCCGAATGGTTCCGCTCATTCCTGGCCAGAAGATCTCAGCGTGTGGTACTGGGGAATTGTACATCTTCCCCCACAGGCCCTTATGTGTGAAGTCCCCCAGAGATCTATTTTGTCCCCTCTCCTGTTCAATGTGTATATGCAACCGCTGGGCGAGATCGAGAGAGTATTTGTAGTTAGGGGTCATCAATATGCTGATGACACCCAGCTGTATCTCTCATTTTCATCTGACCCAGGCCCAGCAGTCTCAGTGTTTACATGGTACCTTACTGAGTTGGGGGATTGGATGAGAATGAGCCATCTGAAGCTGAATCCCAATAAGACGGAGGTGATGCTGGTGGGGAAGGGCGAAGGAGTGGAAGCCCCCATCATAGATGGAGTGCGTTCCAACTTGGTCCCTCAGGTTTGGAGTCTGACTCACAGCTCCACATGGACAGCCAGGTGGCAGGTGTGGCAAGGAGTGTGTTTGGTAAGTTACATCTGATACTTTGCCTTGGGTTGCATATCTCAGACTTCAATCTTGCCACCAACATCCATGCATTCATCACCTCAAGGCTGGATTACTGCAACGCACTCTATGTGGGGCTACCCCTGGTGACAACTCAGAGGCTGAAGCTGGTGCAGAATGTGGCGGCCCATCTCCTTAGGGGGACGGGTCGCCAGGAGCACATAACACCGGTGCTACGATCTCTGCACTGGCTGCCTATAGTCTTCCAGGTCCGCCTCACCCCTCATGTCCCAGATCAGCCTCTTCAGTCAACTGGGGATGCCCACTTGGAGGTCCCCCAGGTTTCCATGTTCGAACAGGTGTTCTCAGTGGCCACGCTGCAGCTATGGAACTCCCTCCTGGTGGAGATATGCCTCTCGCCAGATCTCCCCTCCTTTTGCAAAAGATATAAGACCTGGTTGTTTTGCCAGGTGTTTGGTGAGAGGGATGGGTAGTGGGTGGGGTTCTATGTTTTTTCTGGGTTTTGTTTGTATGAGGTTTTTGGGGGGACTTTTTAAGTGGGGATTTTAAATGTGATTTTTATTATGTATTTTATATTTGATGTACACTGCCCTGGGCTGCCATCGAGGCAAGGGGGAAGGGGGCAGTATAAAAATTATAAAAATAAATACATACATACATACTTCTGGTGGATTGTTGTCATTAACAGCTCCACCATAAACATGATTTTAGATTGTTTCTTTATTTCTAATCCTCAGCAATAGGTTTATAAAGCTTTTGTCTTCCTTTCATCAGCACTGCCAGAGAAATGGCTGTCGGATTCTTGTGGGACTTAACTCTAATTGGTTCAACAAGGGAAAGCTGATTAGGCTGGCTAAAAATTCTGTGCTGAGCAGATGCTGTCAAAGGTTGGTAAAATCACTTGGTTTTTTATATCTTCTGCTGATTAGAAAGTTATTGTTATCCAGATAATGTAATGAAGTAAACTGAACTGGTTGATGCGGTGGATGGCCATAAGCTATTCCTTCAGTGTCATTATTTCAAAAGGTCAGTTATAAAGTGGTAGCTGCTATAACAGAGACCAGCACACCAACTTAGAGAAAGCATCCTTTTTCATGAGATTTATAGGTATATACTCAAACTTGTTGACAACCATACATCCACCATTTTGATACCTGGATTACATTAAGGAAAACTCCCTATTTGCTTTTACAAACAAACACATTCAAACACATTTTTGAGAGGGACAAAAAAGTAACTGCCTGGCACAGTTCCCCTACGTTAAAAGCATCAGCAATTACAGAAAAGTGGTAAAAAGATAATGGATGAAGGAGATGAGAAGAACAACAGTACCCGGGCAGCATAAATTATTTTATAAAGACAGGGAGAGAAAAACTATAGATATCCCCCAGGTGAACAATTCTACCTATCCTTTCTTTTACACTCATTCATACAATGCTCCTCACAGCAAATATGTCTTTACGAATCTTAAACGACTATTCCAAACAGTAAGCACTATATGGTTATGTACATTTCAACTATTACATTTCAGACTCTGGATAGATGTCTTTATGATAAATGTCTTCTTGGACTAGTGAATGAATGAGCATAATGAATGAGCGGTCCCCTCATATCTCAGGGACCGCCTCGCCCTCTGGAGCGGCTCCTTCGGTCTGCTGGGGGTGCCTTCTTGGAGGCACAATGGAGAGGGCATTCTCTGTGGCCGTGCCGTGCCTCTGGAACTCCCTACTGGAGGAGGCCCATCTGGCCCCGAGCTTGTTGGTATTTCGGCGAAAATGCAAGACCTGGCTGTTCGCCCAGGCCTTTGGGGGGGGGGGGAGGTGATTTTATCTCCCTCATCCGAATGGTTTTATATCCCAGGCCCTGTTTATTTTATGTTTGAATTTTCTTGGAATGTTTTATGTATTTTAAACTGTTTTATATTGTTGTTTTATGACTGTAAGCCGCCCCGAGCTGTGTGCAGGAGGGGCGGGGTAGAAATATAATAATAAATAAAATAAATAAATAAAAAGATACACACTCTTTTAAAGTATACAGCCCTGCTTTTAATTCATTGCTTTTAAGAAACATTTTATTTCTTTTTCCAGTGACCAACAAACCCACAGTGGGCTCATTGCATGGCCCTAATCCACTCCACCCCATTCCTACTGTGGAGACAGGATATCAAAACCTCTTCCTACTGTGGCGAGAGGATATCAAAACTCCAAATTTTCACTTTAGGCTTAGTCGGTATTATTAACCATAGAAAAAGGGGAAAGGGGGAAGAGAATGGGACTTAATTTAAAAATAAATAAATAAATCACCCATGGGCGTTATGGAAGTTAACAGAATGTCACTTATTTTCACACAGCCCTGAATTGCTAAATAACATCCTGCCATTCAGAAACAATTCAAGGCAGGCACTTAATTTCTACTTAAGTTCTACACTTACTGTTCTCTGCCCACACACATCACAAACAATGATAGGAAGAAGGTCCAAAAGCATTTTAAAAATGCACATTGATGTGCCAAGCTAAAAGCTACATAAAAATAGTGTTTAAAACTTTTTAAAAAGGCAGCCAGGCAGATAAACAAACAAAAGAACCTTAATAGGGACAGACAGCTTGACAGCAGCATATTAGTTGCACAATGAAGGCGATCAAGATCAAGATTCCTGTGCCTTTTAGACATGGAATATGGAGATGCTGTGTTTTGGAAACACCATTTTTATCAACAGCACATATGGGGAGATGTCAAAGACATTTTTGCAGAAGTACTTAGCAGCTGTTTGGAGAACAGCTTGATCAAATGGTTACAGGCCAAATTAATTTTTCAGAAGCTTAAACACATGGGGAGGAGCCCACACAATACTAAAAGCTGTTACAAAGCTTGCTTTTGAACCAGTGAAAGATTGCAAACCTGCAATTTTCCCCATAAAAAATCCAGTAGTAAGAGGTTGTACCACCAAGAAGGATGGAGAAGCCCAATCTTTTCCAGCATGAGCACAGGATCTGTCTTTCTAAGGATGCTTGTTTTACTTTATGCAAACTTAAAAAACTGAAGATACTCTTTGAGATGAGCTCCTTCACCCACCCCTGTGAAAGCTGTGCCTGTGCAAATTGGACAGGAAACTTCTTTTAGCAGTTATTCTTTTGCGTACTGTGGTTCCTTCCCTCCATGGCTCATGCTTTTGGCGGGCTTCCGGCAGCACCATAAAAGGAGAGGGCAGGGCATGAGTTACCTGTGTTCCTTCCAACCTCCACACCAGAGCAACTGTCCTCTTTAACTTCGGCTCTTTAACTTCGGCTCTGCTTTGATGCAGAAGGGAAGGTGGGTGGGTGGGGTGAGTGATGGAGCCCATGTCAAAGAACCAAGGTTACAGGTGAATAACCTCAGTTGTTTCTTCAAGTGACTCTCCGTTGACTCACACCTAGGGAAGTATAAAAAAGTAGTAGTCCCAGTAGGGAGGAGGCAGCTGCCTACTTAAAGAGGGACTGCTAGACTGCTCCCCCAAAGCCAGCATCTGATCGTGTGGAAAGTTAAGTGCATAACATTTGGCAAACATGTATGACGAGCTCCATGTGGCAGCCCTAAAAAATTTGGTCCAAAAGAAATTTGGGGGACCATGCTGCGAAAGTAGCCATAGTCCTAGTAGAGTGGCCTTTTAGACCAGCAGGAGGCTCTTTGTCAGATAGCATATAACAGAGTGAGATGCACCCTACTAGCCATGAAGATATGGTTTGGGAGGTTACTTTCGAGCCTGGAGAAAGACAATCTGAGCTAATTAATATGGATGCAGACTTTTGAAAGGGTTTTCTTTTGTCCAGATAAAAAGAAAGTGCTCTTTAACATCTAAAGTATGAAGTGCTATTTCTCCTTTGGCACTGTAAGGTTTGGGGGGGAAAACGGGTAGGATAATTTCTTGGGACTTATGAAACTGAGATATGATTTTTGGTTTAAACAAAAGGAGACAACTGTAGAGTAACCTTGTCATTGTGGAAGGTGAGAAAGGAGGGTAGTATGGACAAAGCTGCGAGTTTCCCTACTTCTAGTCAACGTTAATTCTACCAGCATGCGTACTTTAAGGGATAGTGCAGTGAACAGGTAGCCAATGGTTCAAATGACAGTAGGATGAGTCTACTTAACACCAAGTATAAGGCTGCTTTTAAACGAGGAGCGCTGAAGCGCCTCCTCAACGCCGCATTAAAGCAAAGCCGCCGGAAGTGACGTTCTCCCCATTGCCGGCGGCTTTGCTTTAATGCGGTGTTGAGGAGGCGCTTCAGCGCTCCTCGTTTAAAAGCAGTGTAAGTTCCAAGGAGGACATGGATCCCTGATGATAGGGCAGGTGATAAAGATGGCCTTTAGAAATCTCTTTAGGATTTGGGGAGAGAAAACTGGGCATCCATCAATGGGAAGATGGTAAGCAGAAATTGTACGTGATGTACTTTCAGGGAAGATACCCCAAGACCTTAGGATTAGAGGTGAGTCAGGTAAGAAAGGAGTTGTTTTCCTGCTGTAATTTGTGGGTTGAAATTATTTGTGGACGTCCAGGTGATAAACCTTTTCCATTTTGCTTCATACTTCTTATTAGTGGATGCCTTCCGAGCAATCTTGAGGATCTATACTACTTCTTCAGGTAAGTCCTCTAGACCTTGCAACGTCAAAGTGATATCAGTCAGGTTGTTAAATGCACTGATGGCAAATTCAGGTGGAGCACTCTGCTGTTGCGTTGGTAGGTGGTGTGGGATCTGAGGAAGATGTAGGCATTTCATTGACATGGATACCAGTTGCGTGTACCACGGCTGTCTGGGTCAGTTGGGCGAGAATGCATGTGGCTTGATCTTGGGTGAGTTTTAGGAAGACTCAAGGTATTAGTGGGAAAGGTGAAAAAGCATACACAAAGGATTTTCCCTAAGGGATTAGGGAATGTGTCATTCAAGAAGCCTTTTCCTACTCACCCTGTTGCAAAAACAAGGGAACAGTGCATTGTCGCAAAGAGGTCTATAAGAGGGTAACCCCAAACACTGAATAAGTTTTGGGTTAACTGATGTGCTGAGCATCCATTCATGCTGTAGCGTAGAATCTTAACACACACACACACACCCTTCTTTGGGTTAGGTGGCATAGTGTCGCCTGGGGTGAGGCTCCGTGGGCGCAAAATAAACGGTATTATTCTCTAAAGATGCATCTTGGTTTGAATTATAGAAGTTTGTGGAAGTTTTTTTAAAATGCTAGCCACCTAAGTGAGAAGAAACTTCCTTCAACTGCCAAAAGCTGTGACGGTTGGAAGGAACTGAGGTAATTCATGCCCTGCCCCCTCCTTCTACAATGCTGCCAGAAGCCCACCAAAACCACGAGCCACGGAGGGAAGGGCCACGGCACATGAAAGAATAACTGCTTGGAGAAGCTTTCTGGCCAATATGTGCAGGCGCAGCTCCTGTAGGTGAGAGTCGACAGGTCCCCACACAAAGAACAACCTGCCTTTACTCAGAAATTAAGAGATATTTTCAGATGTTATATATGAAGTAAAAGGAAACTTCTAAGATTAGCTTAGGGAGAAACAAACAGATAGTTTATACCCTTGCGGATGATGGGTGTACAGCAGAGCCAAAATGGGTAGACAGCTCAAATATGCACTACTTATTTAGTACACAACAAATACCAATTTTGGAATTAAAATGGGGAAAGAATGAGTGAGTCTCTCTGTGTGTAAATGCCTGCTAATTTTATGTCAGCTAATAGAAAGACTTGGACAGGCAGAGGGTGATATAGATTCTAGGACCCTTGGCAGAGCTGTTCCACTAGAAGAGCCCTTTCAAGGCTCTAACTGTAAGCTCTTTATATGATCAATATGCAGTACCCACTTCTATGACTGAAATAGATATGGGGGACCACCAATTGCTTAGGTACCTCTGGTGGTAGTGCAATGAAACGGGCAACTTGGGAATTCAAGGCTGCTGTAGGCAAAGAAACTGCATGTGGATTCTCCGAGAATCCATGACTGAAAAAAAGCCCCATTAGTGCTAAGGTTTTACAAAGTAAACACATTTGCAAGAAACCACAGTTATACTACTACCACCACTACTACTACTAATCATTTCTATAGTGCTACTAGGCATAGGTGTACGCAGTGCTTTACAGTGAGAGATTTTCTGAGGCAGGTCCCTGCCCAGTGGGCTTACAATCTAAGATGGACAAGGATGAGGGGAACACACAGGGAAAGACAGACAAACACACATTCTCATTTTACAGATGGGGAACAAAAGCTGAGAGGTTGTGACTTACCCAAGAGAGTTCATTGGCTAGGATGAGATTTGAATCCTGGTCTCCTAGGTTCAGGTCCAGCACCATATCCACTACGCCACACAGGTTATGCGACTTCTATGCCAACCTAGACATTTAAAATCTAAAACGGATATGCAAGTACTCGTTTCCCATTGCAGGTATAGGGTGGCTATCTGCGAGGCTATCTGAAAATTTGAGTATTACCTGTGGGCCATAAATCCACGACAAGTTTCAGTGCTAGTCTATAGTGACAATTCAGAGCTCTATTTAGTCACTTAGAAAAAGCTGCTAATATAATTTAAATTTTTACCAAAGCACTGAAATTAGCAGTTTTTATTGCAATGAGTTGTCTCAATAGATAGAATTCCAAACATAAGAATGCATTTGACGCAATAAGATTACTGCACACTGAAATAAATGAACTTAGCTATGGCAAATTTATTATAAAACAGTTGTCATTTTATCAGAACAGCATTATTTTTCTTTTTTTCTTACAGATTTATAAATAATATTGCTCAAAAAAATATTACCATTGACTTTTAAAAACAGTGTTATTAACTTGAGCTCAAATAGTGCTAATGCTAACACCTAGTTTTCAGGTTTTGTTCAAGGGGAAGTGGAAAATAAAACACATGTTTAATAAGTATATATATTTCATCATAAAGCAGTCTGACCATCGAGGTGTGGGATTTTTCTAGCAGCCTGCAATAATCTATGTGAACCTAATATTTGAAAAAGTCTTGGAAATTAAGAGGTCATCATGATAATTGATGACCATGTTGAATCATGTTCAAAACTAGGTGGGTCAGCAACCCAGAACTTAATATATCACTGCATGGTTTATTAAGTGACCTCAAATCTCACCTGGCTGGTGAGGAGAACAAGAATGTTAAGGAATGCCTTTTAAGTTTCTGAAATGATCATCAGGCTGAAGATAGGGGAGGAAAAATTTACAATTCTTAATTTACGAGTTTGTGAAAATCCAGACTTTATTAGTATTTTTGTGTTATGACGAATCAACATCCACAAAGGTTATCCAATAGTCTTGTCCTTCCTTAGGACAGTGGATTATTGAGAATTTATCACCTCAGTTTAGGTGTTCCAAGACAAAAACAACTTTAAAATGACATGCTACATCGTTTTAAAATTAGCACTATTAGATGAGAACAGAAGCAACTCCAAATTTGAATTCATGCTGCTTTTACTGTAGAAGAAGATTTTGTCCTTCAGTACTATGCTGCAGAAACATAACACAAAGACTTCTGTAACTAAAATAAAATGGAGATATGACCTATTTCTCTAATACAACTGCAACTCACAGTGTTGCGAAAGTATGGTGGCCAACTTTGGTTCTAAAAAAAATATCAACATATATGGTTTCAGAAACATGTTTATAAAGAGTTAGATGCTGGAAATTCCAAATTAGACATTTGGAAAAAAAATGTTTAAAAACGACAGGATAATTTGTGGATAGTGTTGACATGTGTCAGAACTGAAAGCACAACCCCTCATACCTACTGTTGACCTTTCCAGGTACCGATTCACATGCATTTCTGTTTATAAATGAGCCCCACCCCCCAAACCCACATTCTAAGTAGCTGGAAGAAGAAAGCACTCCCTGTCAATCAAGGCTGTTGCTCTACATCAGAATTCCCAACCCCTCCTCCCTCTTCCCCTCCCAGCTTGGTGGGTGGCCAGTGCCCACCCACCAAGCTGCATTATATGTCTGTTGCAAAACAAAACCCTGGAGGTGGGTAATGTATGCGAGCACACACTCAAAATATTCTGGGGATCAGTAATGAGTCGTTTGTTTACATTCATTGTCTGTCAGTGGGATAGCAACAATCCAAACTGGAAGGGATGGAAGGAGAAGAGGTCCGCTTACTCCCCCTACAATCCCCATTTTAACAAAAATAAATAAGTTAAAGAGCAAACTTTTAAAAATTATGTCAATTGAATATCCTTCCCAAGTCTACAGCAGGTCTGTATCACGAGTCTTTCTGTTTCTCCGTAGTTATTTACAACAGTGTCAAAATTAAGGACAGGACTGTCCCATCCTTCCCAGTCTCAGGGTGTGGAGGAGAGGAAGGGGTGCCCTTCATCACCCATTTGCCTGTTTTAACACCCATGTCAGTAATAAAATATACAGAACCTTAGAAAGTCAAATATCCAGAAATAAGATTGTGGTTGCCATGTTGGTCCCAAGCGACAGGGAGACAGTGGGCATTTTTACACACACCTTAAAGTTCTGGGTTTTTCAATCTTCTGGGTTTACGAGTCCACAAGTAAATTCAGGATGCATTGTTCACACACACACCCACACACCCCTGAGGCAGTTCCTGGATGCATTCTTCACACAAACACAGCCCTGAGGCAGCCTAAAGTAGCCACAGCTGTAAACGTGACAGGCTGCCATGGAAACCAAGTGACCACAGTTGCCTGGAGCAAAGCAGTTTACCAGGAGAACTTTTTACACACAAAAGTTCTGGGAGACGTTATATGCAGAAGTTCAAAGAGCCGGATGTTTAAGATCTGGGCTAGTGATTTAGACACACAGAAAGTTCAGGATGTAACAGCAAACATGCAGGAGAAATGTGTGTGTATAAACATCCAATGTCTCACAGTCAATTACATACTCTAGCAGTTGTGTGTGTGAGCCTTTAGGTAATTTTATATGTATATACAGTTATATATACACCAATTGCAAAGCTGGTGTGCTCTAATTTTTAAATACAAACCTGTGTTAAAAAACTCTTTCACTTTGTATGAGTGCTAAGTTTAATAAAAACATAATCCATTTGCAATAAAAGTTTAAAATGCTACTGTAAAAATTACTATTTTGACCCACTGCCTGAGTTACTTATCTTAAACGGTCAACAGGCAATGTTTCCTGTATGGTCTGTTTATTTTGTTTTGGAAACTGGTATTGGATTTATTTTGTAAAGGCCTATTGGCTATACAGTAAATTGATTCATTCATATCTTAAACACATCCACAAAAACAAAGTGTTCTTAGAAATGCTAAAATTCAGCCCTTCCTTACAGCTCCCACTGCTTAGGCTCTACTCATATTTGTTCAATGAGGTTCATCTTTAACTCCTCCCTCTCCTTTAAACATCAAATCAAAACTGTTGCTAAATTATGTCATCTCTCCTTGCGCAACATCGCTAAGATTTGTCCGTTCTTCACTGACTCCACTGCTAAAACCCTAGTCCATGCTCTGGTTCTCTTGACTATTGCAACCTCTTTCTCGCTGGCCTTCCCTGTTCTCACCTTGCCCCCATCTTATCCCATCAAAACCCTGCTGCCAAGATCATCCACATCGCCTGTTAACCCGCTGCTCTGATCATGTGAAGTCTCTCCTCTCCCCAATGGCTCCTTCTACCTGAATGCATTCAATACAAGCTTCTTGACTTTACCTACAAGGCTATTCATGGCTTGGCCGGCACCCCATCTCTCTACACTCGTCTCCTGCTACTCTCCCATCCAAAAGATCCACTCCTCCTCTTCCACCACCCTCGCCTGCTCACGACTCCACTGCTCCTCATAGCGTATTTGCCCGTTTGCCCTTTGTCTGCTCCCCATGCCTGGAACTCCCTCTCTGAACACATTCACTCCTCTCCCACCCTCCCCATCTTCAAATCCCTCCTGGAAACCTACCTCTTCTATCAGGCCTTCCCCAGCTCCTCATCCTCTTAGTCCCCTTCCTGATTTCCCCAACTTCGCCTTCCCCTATGTAACTAAGCTAAACAAGTGTATCTGCAACCTCACAACTTCATGAATGTATCCTCGTCTCTCCCTCTTATGCCCCCACCCCACATCTCCCCTGCCTTGTCTGTCTTTGATCATAAGCTTGCTAGGCAGGGACCCCATCTGCTTTCAAAATAAAATAAATATATAAATAAATAAATATAATCCATGCTCTGGTCATCTCTTACCTTGACTACTCCAGTCTCCTTCTTATGGGCTTTCCCCACTCTCACCGTGACCCTCTCACTTCTATTCAGTACTTGCTACCAATGTCATTCACCTCACTCAAAGCTTTGGTCCTTCCTGTCTCCACTGACTCCATCTCTCCTTTTGCATCCAGCACAAGCTCCTTGTCTTCACCTTGAGGACTTACACAGTCTCGTTCCTCCTTATTTTTCCACCCTCCTTACCCTCTGTGTTCCAATATGGCTCCTCCTCTACCACCCCCCTCACCTGTCCCAGCATCTCCTTAAAGCGTCTTCTCCCATGCTGCCCCATATGTTTGGAACTCCCTCGCTGAATACACGCACTTGCTCCCTCCCTCCCAATCTTCAAATCCCTCCTAAAACCTACCTCTTTTGTCAGGCCCTCTCTACTTCCTTGTCCCCTATAGATCGCTCTTTTATGCTTCTTCCCATACCATCTAATTTTTCAAGGAGCCTCCCTCAGCTAAGCATATGCACCTGCTCAGCTTCATGAATATATTATCCCCATCCCTGCCTATGTGATCCACCCCCTTGCTCATTCTGGATGGTAAATCCATTGGCGCGGGGGCTGTCTCTATAAACATGACTGCACCAGACACATTTATGTTGTCGTCATCATCAAGTTCTACACATTACCTTGAATGCAGTTCTGTGCTGCCATTGTTGTATTTGCTTCCTCTTTCCCACACACCAAAGTCAGGTACGCGATACGCTCTTTCCACACAAAACACAAGATTTTGTATGAAGGATACCTATCAAGGAAAGAAGAAAAATCTGAAGAAAAACTGAAATATGCCAAATATCTCCTTTTAAAATACTGCTGTGGGTGTTAAAACTCCACCATTCAATATACCACCTAATTATGTTTTCCTTTCTGATACAGGGAAATAAAGTTCCTGAGTTCAAAGCATTTGGCTTTAAACGGGTCTTTAATGACAACATTATTAAAAACCCTTCCCTACAGTAATGATAAATTAATTTATAAAGAGCTCTAGAAAAGCGAGAAGTGCAAATGATTAGGTATTTGTGTGTCATACTAGAGCACTAGCTTCATAACAAAAGAAAAAACACAAAAGATGTTGGTCTTTAAAGGAATAGCATTGCAATCAACTGTTTCAGAGTCCCGACAAAACAAAAGTCCATAGGTAAACAACACAGGTAAAATTTGGGCCCTGGAACCATGGTTTTTGTTGTCTTTTAACTGCTCCCCTCCCCCAAATACATCCCTTCACAATTAACAATGAAATAATATTGTTTTTGTATATGTATTCTACAGTTACTGTCTCCTAGATTTTAAACTACTAGGAAACTGAAGAAACATAGGAGGCAAATAACGTTATGCCTTGCTTACAGAATGTTCTCTCTGTTTAGAAATCTATAGCACATTCATGACATGGGTATTTGAGTACATTAGAAAATTAAATTAAATCCAAGAGGGCAGTCTAAGCAAATTATCTGTTCAGTTCTCTTCCCACTTTCTAAGCACAGTCAAAGTTTTGTGCTTCTTTGATTTAGGGAAGGAAATGGTGAAAAGATTAATTTTAAATTTATTCTCAAAGAATCAATTGTGGTTTTTTTTTCTTAAGTAACGCATCCATCTAAGTTTAAACACATCTTCAAAAACAATATATTGCTTAAAGAAGAGTAAGAAAATTAATGAAATTAAAGTCCTCATCTAATTATCTGTAACTGCAGCAAATAGTCAGAAGCTCAGACTCTGAAGTAACCCAAGAACCTCTGAGGAAAAAAAATAAAATGAAAAGGGTGTAAAAATAGGTCCCACACAACACTTGTGAATAAACTTTTTTGCCATGATCTGGACTAATCTAGCATCTCTTTGCCTAACACCAATCTAGAAGAACATATAGGGATTTTATTTACTACTACAGTAAAGGAAGTATGAGATATGGTAATGAACAATAAGGAAGTTACAAGTTGCATACCTAAATTTGTGTTTTGTATAACAAGCATTTCCTATTCATTTTTAGTGTTTCTGTATGTTTTTGTAAATAAGCTTACAGTTATATTTTGCCATAACTCTGTAAAGTAATTTTACTCAAGAGATTTTGAAAGAGCTCACTAGGACTGCTTGGTGCCAAACTGTGGCAGTATATCGTACAGGGAGCCTTTGGGTGATTTCAGACGTAACGGGGCCCGTACCGAAATCACCCTAGTCATTCCCCGCCGGGGTCACCCCATCACGCCGCAACAGATGTGCCGGGGGGATCCTGGCGGGGAATCTGGGAGGGGCCGGGGCCGTGCGGCGCAACGTGCGGCCGCACGGCCCCGCCCCCTCCACCCGCCCTCCGGGGAGACGGGCGGGCGGCGGGGCCAATGAGGCCGCTGCGTTGGGCCGGATTCGCCACGGCCCGGGGTCCCGCCGGTGATCCCGGGCCGTGGCGCCCGACCAGACGTGACGCCGGGGTTCACCCCGGCATGGGATTGCATTCGACACGCGGCGCCCTCCGGTCCCCCCGCTTCGGCTGCTCACGTGTCGAATGCAATCCCCAGCCGTGGTAACATCTGGGGGGAAACATCCGTTTCCCCCAACAGATGTGACGCTATCACGCGGAATTGAGCGTGGTTCACTGTGATATCGTCACGTCTGAAATCACCCTTTGTTGGGTTTCTCTGTTCCCTGACAACTGCCAGTAAATTCCTCTTTACAAGGAAACTTCTTAGTGTCAGTTTAAAGACCTATGTCTCAGAACACTACTTATAAATATTACATTCTTGTGAATGGTGAGTTGGGAAACTGCTTTTAATCAACATACATTTAGCTGTTAATTCCACAATGTGGGGAAATGACTTATGTTCCTTCTATAGTGTTAGAATGGGTGGATAAAAATACCACACACTGTAATGGCTGTGGCAGGATGGGCGGGATAGCAAGTTTTAAAAATAAAATAGATAGATTAGATAATGCTTCAGCTGCAATCAAAATATCTACAGCAATTGTTCATAATGAAATTTCATATGAAACACCAAACTTCAGAAAAATGCACTTTACAGGTCTAAAAAGCTGTGTAACTGGACTCTGACGGTAGGTCATTCCATACTCAAGAGCAGCAGTTCTCAGAGTGGGGCTGGAGGGTTGCATGACTGGAACTGGAGAAGGAATGGGAGCAGCACCACAGCAGCCGCAGCCAGTGTGTTGCCTGTGGCAGCTTGAACAGCAACAGCCAGCGCTGCTTCCAACACAGCCACAGGTCTGGTAGATTGCCACTGCCGCTGCTGCAGTTGCAGGTGCTGGTGGAGTATGGTTGAAAGGCAGGGGCAAAGAAAATGCTGCTGTCTGAAGTATTTTATAGTCCTGCTTCCTCCTGGCTCCAAGTCTCCTGGTGGGAAAGGAAAAGCAAGGGACAAGGCACTGTGTGCTGTTAGTACTGCCTTTCTGGCTCGGAGACTCCAGATGGGAGGGAGAGGTGGTGTGTGTAAAATGAGAAGGAATTAATGGCACGTTAACACAAAACCCAAATCCCAAGAGAAGGGTAGCCCAAGCTCACTTCCCCATGGCTGGGTGAAAAATCCTATACTGGACTGCTAGCACAGCAAACCCCTAAGTTCTGATAGTACTCAACCAGATCTGGCTTTTGTGTGAACGTGCCCCAAGTGCCCATGCACACACATATGAGTGTGATCGAGATATATGGAACGTGTGAGTGCATGTTACAAAGGAAGAAAACAAGTGTATTCCTTCTTTAAGAGTCTCAGAACTAAAATGAAATTCTTTAAAATTATTTCTTTAAAGAAGTGTCAGATCTAAACAGAAAAAGGTTTACTTCAGATGCAATTAATTAATACTGATTATATTCAGATAGAAAATAAAGCACTATAAAGTCATATTAATTTTACCGGGCTCAATCTCATGGATAGAAGACAAAAATGCCATTGTGATCTCACAAAAGAGATAGCTCAAAATGCTGCAAGGCAAGTTTTTATAAGTCAAGGCAGTTTCTTGATGGTTTAAATAAGCATTTTAGTTCATTTTTTCCTTAATAAATGTGGGAAGAAAAGATATTAGAAGTGAGTAGCAATTCAATTGTCTTAGCTGATAAAATCAAAGCAGTGAAGCTAACCTCATTGTAATAGCTGAAAGGTGCAAGAAGCTTATAGAATCCATTTAAGAAAAGTTACAAATAGTCAATCTCTACTGATGATAGAGTTCTTTTCCTATTAAACGTGATTGCCTCCATATAATTTTTTGATTCCTCTTCAAGAAAAAAAGTTTTGGGAAAAAATATACCTGCAGATAAATACCTATATATCATAACTGTAATTAAAGTTTTACACATATAAGCCCTGATGCAAGGTCTGTGCACACTAAGGCTGAAACCTGATGTTGTGTTTTTCTCGGCTATCACTGAGAATCATGGTTCTTGAATCATTTTAAGTGAGAAACTATATTTGAGGAAAATACCTGTTCTTGACATTTCTCGGCCAAGAAATTCATCAAAATGCCATTTATCATTACCATTTACCGCAATATACCGTTTACCATATACTGATGTTATTTATTATTTATTTTATACATTTATACCCCATCCCTCCTTCCTCTGGCAGCTTGCAGTGGCTCACATTCAAAATACAAAACCAAAACCGTGTACCACTTACAATATACTGCCTTCATCCCGGTAATGCGTGTGTGCAAAATGCCACTTTGCGCATGCGCACTACCGGGATGAACATGATACATGGTAAGTGGTAAACGATAAATCGGTAAACGGTATATTGCAGTAAACAGTAACGGTAAACAGCAAACATTACTTCAAGAAAAATTTCTCAACCGAGATCTCGATCTATTATCTTTGTTAGCATGGCGCGCCTTCGACGCACCCGGAGCTCGGGTGGCCGCCCCGCAGCGCCGCCCGCACCCCCCCAGAACAGGCCAACAGACCTGCAAAACCGCGGAGGCGTGGACAGCCTCCGCGAAGCACATGGGGATTCCCCGCAGAGCAGTCCACTTCCGGCAACAAACCTAGGGCCGCCGCTGCCGGCGCAGGGGGCGGGGCCTGAGCCGGTTCGGCGTTCCCAACGCCTGCTGGCGCGTAAACAGGGCGGAGCCTGTCCTACAAAAACCGACGCCGCATGCTGGGCGGCGCCGGTGATCTGAAACTGGCCCCTGGTGCGAATCCTGAGGAGTGTTCCTGTTCCTGTCTGAATCCTTCCCTGAGCAGTATTCCTTCCCTGCGTGGCTGGACGGAGCTTGACTGGCTGTGGTCGTGGTGAGTGTTTCCTTGTGTTTCTGTGGAGTGAGTGAGTGTGTGAGTGAGTGCGTGAGAGTGTGCGTGAGGCGAGTGTCTGGAGCCCTTCCTTTCCCCCCTGGGGGGGGAATTGTCACCCCGTTGAGTGAACTAGCGTTGTCCATTACCTGTATCCCTTGGGCCCGGTTCCCCCTTACCTCACGAGTCCTCACAATACTCCTCTCCCCCCTGGTGCGAGTAAGGCAGAATTACGTGGTTGAACGGTGGGCAGGGTTCCCCGGTCTTCACCCCTCGGCGCCCCATGATGATAGGGGCTTAAGTTCCAGGTGCGCAAGCCCAGGGAACAGCCCACATACTATCCTGACGGGCATTCTACAACACTCCTTCGTGCCGAGAACAGGGGGTCCGGGCTACCCGTGCCGCACGCCACTGTGGGAGAAAGCCCCAACCTACCCGTCTCCTATCCCCCTCCAAACCACCCTCCTTCCCTCGTCCGTGACAATCTTGGTGACAATTCGCACGATATTTTCGTGAGAAAAAAATTGCTTCTCATTTCAGCCCTAGTGCGTATGTGCTAAAGTTACCAGAACGTACATGTGCACACAGTGTGCATACACATGGTACCCCAGGCAAAATCCCTCACCTCCTGACTGTGCTGCCACCTGCATCTGCCACTTCAGCCCTGCCTCTCCCGTTGCCGGGTGGTGTCACAGGGTATTTTCAGACGTTATGAGATCACAGTGAACCACGGTGAATACGCACCTGTGGGGGATACCCCTGGCACGTCTGTTACGGCGTGACGGGGTGACCCCAGCGGGGAATGAATGGGGTGATTTCGGTACGGGGCCAACGGGGCCCGTAACGTCTGAAATCACCCACAGTTCACAGCCAGGGAATTTTGCCCAGAGCACCATTTGTGCACATGCTGTGTGAACGGAGCCAAGAATAGCTTTGGTCCATACATGCACAGAGCGTCAATTGGGGTCATGGAAAGAAAAAATAGGGTTTGTAAAACAACTCCTAGGGCAATGCTCCTTCATTAAAATCAACGGGAGTTTTGCCATTGACTTCAACTGGTGGAGGATCCACCCTCCATTTTTGTTTTAAATTTTATCTGAAATATCTGAAATGTTTAATGTCAAAGTAAAAAACAACCAAAATAAATTGACTACATGAAAGGAACTGCAATATTAATCCAGTTTTAATTAGGTAAACAAATAATTTCCTATCACTTTACACCTCTCAGTAGCTCTGCCATTGCAACACTAAACTTTACATTAAGCTTAATTTAAAATACTATTTTAAAACATGCAATGTGTCTCAAAAAAGGTCATTCCTAAACAATGAATTATACTCTCAGCAACTTTGAGACTGAAGGATAAGTTCCCATTTTATATTAACTCATTTAAAAAAAAAAGAAATCTTTAGTTGTGTCTACCAAACTGTTTGTTTGTGGCATAGTAACAACACAACACAAAGGTGTTGTGCATATGGGGCTCCAAGGGTAAAGGCTTGTACTAGGTACAAGTGGTGATGGGGGGGTCCACCCATCTCTGTCCATTGCCCACGCAAAAAGACACTGGGGGAAACGGAGGTGCCTCCATGCATGGAGATTGATTTCTTTCTTTCTTCCGCGTATGGGATATTTAACTTTTAAATTGCTTTTATTGTTTTAAATTGTTGTTCGCTGCCCCGACCTGCCATGCGGGCAGGAGGGGAGAGATAAAAATCTTTTATAAATAAATAAATAAAAATAAATAAATATTATGGGCAGGCAAGCAGGGAGATGTTTGGAGGGGCCAAATGAACGGGTCAGCAGTGGATGAGCTGGCTGGAATTATGGCCTGGAGTGAGTGAGTGAGAAGAGGTGAGTTGTTGGGATCAGCAACCAAGAGAGACCACAAGCTAATCTCCAGTAGATGCGAGTGTAGGGAGTGGGACCAGTATCTCAGATATTGCTTCTGGGGTGGAGTGGGGGACCGGCACCACAGGGAATCCCCTGCAGAGATGGGCTAAGAAAGCTTTCGCAGCTCAAGGCTCTCTCTAAAAGGGAGTGCTCCTCTCTACTGCAGACACCAATTTTTGAGGTACCCTAGAGATGGGAGTCAGTGGTAAGGCACTGGCCTAAAACACTTAAGCGAGCAGGAGTCCTGGTAGATCACCTGAGGATGACACCTGCATCAAGTGGCTCAAGTGCACCATAAGTCTGCTGTCTCTCCTCCCATCCCATCCCTTGCATTAGAGCATCATGCCATGGTTCAGGAACTTAAAACGATGGTGCAAGCTGGAAACGTTCGGGAACCACTGCTCTAGTTAAAATATCTAAATTTTTAAAAGGAAAATTAAAGAAACTTAAGGGGCACAGAGTTCACAAGTTTCTGCGTTAGGAGTACAAATCACATTCACCAGCAGTGCTTTCAGCTCTATGCCCAAAACTACACAGGTACCGAAGTTGAGAAATAAAAAGTTGTGTTGAGAAATACAAAGCCATGACTCAGTCACCTTAATGTATTGGTGGCAATATTCCCTTTGGCAAATATGGTGTTAAAGCTAGATTTGCCATAATTTAGGTTGATGTATAAATTAATAGGTTGAATATTCTAAACTTTTGTGGCTGTCACTGTTATTTCCACCATGATTTCAATGCTGCGTTTGATGCGGTAGGTGTACCTGGGGTTATGGATGTCCCGGCTTGTCCTATTTTGTAGGATCTGTTTCAGCTGGTGTCATCCACTGATGTGATGGAGGTGCTGGGAGCACCACAACCTACTAATTTGACCCATGCTCATCCTGGCTGGTTAAGGCCAGCCAGGAGATGTTGGGGCCATTGCGGGTGGGGGTTGTCCATGCCTCCCTTGAGGAGGGCAAGGTCTCGGGGTGCCTTAAGGAGGCTGTAGTACAACCTTTGCTCAAGAAGCCATCTCTTGACGTTGACTCCCTGGCCAGTTATCGGTCAGTCTCTAATCTTCCCTTTTTATGGAAGGTTATTGAACAGATGTGACCTAGCAGCTCCAGGGGCATCTGGACCGCATTAGTTTCCTCAATCCCTTGCGGTTGGGCTTTTGTCCGGGTTATGGCACTGAGACTGCACTTGTGGCCTTGGTCGACTATCTCCGCCGTGAGTTAGACCATGGTAGGTCCACTCTTCTGACTTTATTAGATCTATCAGTGGCGTTTGACATGGTTGACCATGAGATGTTGGTGACTGGCCTCCAGGACCATGCTGAGGTGGGTAGAATTGCCCTTAACTGGTTCCACTCTTTCCTGGCCCGAAGAACTCAGCGTGTAGTACTGGGGGACTTTTCTTCGCCCCCCTGGGATCTCACATGTGGAGTCCCACAGGAATCCATTCTGTCCGCTCTCCTGTTCAACGTGTACATGCAGCCTTTGGGCGAGATCGTGAGAGGGTTTGGAGTTCGGTGTCATGAGCATGCTGATGAGTTCGCCAACGTTACCTCTTGTTTTCATCTGACCCAGGCCCCGCAGTCTTGGTGTTTACCCAGTGCCTGGCTGTTGTGGGGGACTGGATAAAGGCAAGCCATCTGAAGCTGAATACTGGTAAAACAGAGGTGATGTTGGTGGGAAAAGGGGTGGGGGCCCACATAATTGATGGGGTGTGTCCCTTCTTGTCCCACAGTTTTGGAGTCTGGGAGTACAGCTCGACTTGCAGCTCTGTCTGGATGCTCAGGTGGTGGCTGTGGCAAGGAGTGTGTTTTGTAAATTACATCTAGTTCGCCATCTTCGGCCTTATATTTCTGGCTACAATCTTGCTACCATCCCCCATACATTCATCACCTCAAGATTCGATTACTGCAATGTGCTTTACGTGGGGCTACCCTTGGTGATGACTCAGAGGCTGCAGTTGGTGCAGAACGCAGCAACCGGTCTCCTGGTGCAGACAGGTTGCCGTAAGCATGCAACACCAGTGCTCCGTTCTCTGCACTGGCTGCCTGTAGTCTTCCAGGTCCAATTCAAGGTGTTAGTTATTACCTTTAAAGCCCTATACGGCCTGGGCACTGCCTACCTGAGAGACAACCTCACCCCACGTGCCTTGGATCGGCCCCAACGGTCAGCTGGGGGCGCCCTGCTAGAGATTCCCCCGGGTAGCAACATTCAGGAGAGTGTTCTCGGTAGCCGCACCACAGCTGAGGTTCACCTCTCCCTGGATCTCCTGTCCTTCCACAAACAGTACAGAACATAACTATTTAAGCCAGGTGTTTGATGAGGGGGATGGGTAGTGGGTGGGGGGTTGAGGGGTATTTATTGACCTCATCTGTTTTGATATTTTATTTTAAATTGTATTTTATAATTTTGTACTTTGTTCTTATTGTTTGTTGTTAGGTGCCCTGAGCTGCCATTGAGCAGGAGGGGGCAGGGTAAAAAACTTAGATATAAATAAATAAATAAATTTCTCTTAAATGTCCTACCGGGGGGTGGGTGGGGGGGGTTGGTGTCTCTAAATGTGCCATTTCAAATACACATTCATTACTAGTTTTACATACAAGGGACATGTACGTAGCCCACAATATGTTACATCCTAGAAATGGATATAAAGGTCTACAACCCTTCAAAAAGTCTTTCAACCTGATGATGTTGAAAGATAGGTGGAAGGTATACAAGAGTTGCCACCTACACATAATGATTCACTCAATGAAATGCCTTGGGCATAGAGAGTTCTGGGTGGATTTTCCAGATAATCCAAGGAACTAAACAAGGTAAAATAGGTTTCTCCAAACATAAGTATAATCTCATAAGATTAGCATGCTGAAAAATATGAAATTAAAACCCCAACCCAACCCCTGCTGAAGTTAATGAAAAGACACCCAGTGACAATGATGGGCTTCGGACCGAGCATTACATGAATTTGACTCCATTCAGGAAAGCATTTTTAGCACAAGAATTTTTGCTAGATGACTCATATCACCAGAAATTAGGCACATGCATAAGTACCTTACAAAAAAAAAAAGAGCTTTATTTCATAGGAACTGACAGCACTTCATGCATAGAACATTTTCCTGTGTACAACTATGTGGCTTTAGAGTTCTTTTTAAATTACTTTAAATAGTAGTTTTTATACAATGGTGTTTTTTTTTTTTAAGAAGTAAAAGTATTGCAGTTTAGATAGTGAGCTCAAAGTATTCATGACCACTACCACACCGAATATCTTGTTGCATTATCATTGCTCCACACTTAGACTAATGAATTTTGAACATTCAAAATCATGTACTGAACATTAGTTATTTTTAAACTTGGCACGAGTGTAGATGAAACACTCGTTGCACCTGTCCGAAGTGCAAGCCTCAACTCAGGGAGCATTAGCAACACACAACTAAGAAAACACTTACATAGAAAATAAACAAACAAAATAAATAGGATAAACAACAATATAACGGCTAAATTTGCATGAAGTCTGGTGATCACGTACAACAGAAAAGCAACATTAGCTAGATTTGCCATAAGAACAGGGCCGGCCCCAGGCATGTGCCATGTGTGGTGCCACACATGGCCCCGCAGCCAGCTGGGGCCCCGCGCTTACCTCGCTGGGCCGCAGGCTGCAGCCAGCTTCTCCCCCAATAGGTTCTTTTGCCTCTTGTCAGAGCCACTAACCTGGGACACCGCCGGGGGTGGGGGGTCCCTCTGGGGCCCCACAGCATGCCGAAGAGCCACTCCCCCTGCTTGTGGCCACACTGCTGTGCCATCTGCAGCAGAGGGGGCAGCAGCAGCTCCGGAAGCACCCTCACAGCATTGGGCTGCCAGGAAAACCCAATCGCATGCTGATCCCACTGATGCCCAGCCAGGCTGCAGGCAGGGGAGGGGCAGGAAGTATAAAACCCCGGCACTGTGAGGCATTTATGAAAGTAAAGGTTTTATAAATTTTAATTGTATGTCGCCCCGGGATGTCGTAGGCATATGGGGCGACTCATAAATGTAAGAAAATAAATAAATAGCTTGAGAAGCTGGCCCCTACGAAAGCTAAGTCTGGTTTTGTCTTTGTTCCTTGTGCAGAGTCTGAGAGTTATATTGATACAATTGTTGTGGGTCCCTTGTGTATTTCCCTGAGAGTGAGTGTGTGGTGAACGTAAAGACTGTCAGCCCTCCCCTGGGTCCTTCCCCTCTCCCTTCGGGACTGCAAGCCCTGCTCCTTCCCTTTCTGAACCTAGGTCACCTTCCTACCATTCCCCACTACCATCACCTACTTCCCCTTTCCCTGTGAACTGGTGTGAAACTGTGGTATACGCGTGCAATGACAGGGTATACTCCAGCAGAGCCCGCTCTGTGCCCTATGATGATAGAGGCCTGATCTCCTTGAGATCTAAGGGCCATCACACTATCCTGACAGGCTTGTTTCCCAGGTACACCCTAATAGAGAGTGTCCCTTGTGCTTGTGTGGGTTACCCTTGTGTGCTCTCACTTCTCCTTTCCCTCTCTTCCCCCCTTCCCTGTGACACCTCATCTCCCTGGCTCTGATCCCCATCACTCACCTGCCTCTGCCTGTTAGTAGTGCTGCAGCAGCAGGATACCAGGACACATGGGACTGGGAGATAAAGCTGTTTGTTTACAAACAAATCCTCCCCATATGAATGACCAGAAGGTTGATGCCTTGTAGAGAAGGTTCTTCGAGATGGCTCCCAACATTCTCACAACTGGGTTGTGCATGCTCATCCTATTCAAATAATAGACCATGTGATGGTCTCAAGCTCCTCTAGTATAAAAAGCACTCTCACCCTCAGAATGAAAGTTCCTTCCAAGCCTTTCTAGGAATACAAGAAGAAAATTCCATGCGGGGCTGGAAGGGTGGGTGTGGTGAGAATGTTAGAAGCCATCTTGAAGAACCTCATTTACAAGGCAGCAACCTTCTGTTCATCTTTGAGTGGCTCCTCACATGCCGTTTTTACATGGTTCTGCCAGGTGGAAGGGTCTGTGGGCGCGCTGGTGCGTGGGTGAGGCATGCATGTGGCCGCACACACATCTTCACTCATCCGCACCCACGGAGTAACCACTGTTTCCCTGGTTGTTCCATACGTGGGGGATGAGAGGGGATGTGTGTTAAGTGGGCACGTGCACCACATCATTCACACAGGGCTTCCCCATCCATGAACATGAACACGCAGCAATCGGCGTGTTCGTGACTGGGAAAGGCCCGTGTAAAAAGGGCCACATTCTCACAACTGTCTTACTTATACTATCTTGGGTAAGAATTTAGGATGTAAAGCAATATCTATTCTATCTTGGATAATCTGCAATTATGGTTCTGAGATTATTATGGCTGCTATTTCACTAACTCTTCTTAATGAAGTTATTTCTAACAGGAATACTGTCTTTAAACCCAGCCCATAACCAGTTGATTTGCACCCCCCATATAATCAATTCACGCTGCCCCGGGAGTGCCTCTGAACCGGTTGCACCATGTGTGTGCACAAGGCACAGGTGGCACCAGCAGCAAGAAGCAACAGGCCCTGGAGACCAGGCTGGCTAAGTTCACCCCCCTCCCCAGTAAGGCAGCGGAAGCAGTCAGTCTCTCTATGCCTGCCTCACTGTCCACCTGGCTGCCCCTGCAGTGGAACCACTCCTGGGGAGTAGTGGTAGACACTCTGTTGGGGAGGGGGGGGCGAAGCATTGGGAGGCCATGCTTCTCTATGGCCACTCGGCTGAGCGCCAGGTAAAGCAGCCAAGGGGTGCCAAACTGGGGGGNCACCATGGCTGCTCAGAGGGGTGGAAAATGGGAATCCTTCCTGTCCAGATGGAGTGAATTTTATGTAAATTCTATGTAAATGTATACATTTGCATAATTAGGTGAGGCCTAATTATGCAAATTAGGCCCCACACCAACACTTCACACATGGCCTCACAAACCCTGGGGCCAGCCTTGCATAAGAACCATGCTTTAGTTTATGCCCTTACACCAATATTGCTTTACATTATGAAATGGCTGAGGAATGATAATTATTAAAACTTGATACTCCTGGAAATTACTGCCCTTCTTTTTCTGTATTGACAATTAGCCATTCAATTGGGAAAAAGAAACAAAGAAAGCTAGATATACTTTGCTTTGATTCCTTCTGGAATATTTACTAGTACTATGCTCTGTTTTGTAGTCATTTACAGCATCCTTAAAGTGTTTATTTAAAATTCTCTTACAGAGATGAACAAATTTTGTTCAAGATGTCTAAAACAACAAAACATTTCAGCAGGATTTCTTCTATGTGAAAATATCAAAGAGCAATATGCTTGGCCTGCCACAGCTGACTGCATGGAGAAGCAACAGCATGATCACACTCTATGAACAGAAGGGACTACATCAGATGAGAGCGCTTTGAAATACTTCTTGGAAGAGAAATAACAAATGTAAATTCCTGTCTATTAAACTGATCAAGTATACTGACTTGCTGGATTAATGCTCTAGATTCAGGTCAGATAAAAATTCCCGTAAGTCACTAGATTCTAATGGAAAACAAACATTAAAAGTTGTGTGGAAGAAATTAACAAAATCAAACCAAATCAAAAAAAAGCAAAGGGTTAGAATGTGTAGAGCAGGGTGACATAAGGAAATAAAATTAGCAGACAGAGTCTAGGTTTTGGAAAAATGGATGCAAAGTAACCTAAAGCTACATATAGTAGCCAGGTGTCCCTCTTTCGTTGGGTAATCCCAAATGGGATTTCAGTATGGTAGGGACACGTGAAATCCCACCGCCTCCACAGATTGCTCTGGCTGCTTCTGCTCCATCAGAATTGGTTTTCCCTGCAATACAGGCCAGTGTACCCTACGGGGCAGCAGAGAGCAGCAAGGGCTCCCATAGACTCTGCGCTAGATACTCTCCTTCCCTTCAAGCAGGCAAATGGCTGCGAGTCTGGTCCCGGAGCAAAGGGGGAAAATCCCTCCTGACTCTTATCTTGCCCATGAACTCGTCTGGGTTCAGCAGCTAACAGTAGCTACTGCCACTGGAGAAACTCCCCAGTGCTGAGCAGCAGGATGGCAGTTGTGAGCAAAGAGGTAAGCCAGAAAATCAGCTTTAAGTAGGGAGAGCTGTCTGGAGTTGAGAGATTTAAACGTAGTCCATGGCCCCATAGAGTTACCAGACAAACATATCAAAAAGAAAGAGCACAGCGATGTTTGAGAATGGGGGATGGTATCTGGGAACACCACTCCCAAATGTCCTACAGGGCTGGGATCCAGACACCCCAAGATCAGGGAGTACAACAGCCCCATGCGTCTCCTTACATAGAGTTGTCAGATGTTGTAATTTTGTCACAAGTGTCAGAATGTTAGGGGTTTCTTAAACCTGATAATTGGGAGACATGATAAAATCCTTCATTTTTCTCTATTACGTTTGTGAAGAAAGGCTTGAACACAGGCAAAAACAAATAATCTTTCACCACATATTTTGTTGCTGGAAGAAACCAGTTTATACCTCATCTGTGTTGTAGATAATCTGCAGTCCTGAAGAGATCATCTCAACCAAGTAGAGGAGGAATAGCGACACAGCATCTATCTGAAGGGGGATGGGGTTGGGAGGACAAAAGTAGATTGTCAGTAACTTTTGGGTTTCAAGCATCATACTGATCGTCACTGCAAAATGTGATGCTACAATTTCACAAGGGAGCTTTTCTGCTGCGACATGGTTTTGAGCAGCTCCCTTGATTTTTAAAGAAATGTGAGCCTTGCATGCAGTAGCTATATTCTATGTAAGTGCAGTGTCGTGAAACACTTCATCAGAACTGCTGCAAACAGTGTTGTTTACAAATGCTTCTACAACTTTTGTGCTTAAAGATTTAAGCTTCTAACCATTTTAAAACACTTCCCCTTCAGAATAGTGTTTTAACCCATAGGCAATTATCCCACAGTCATTTATGACAAACTGCCTGAAATGCATGTTAATGACAAAGTCACTGGCAAGTAAAACAGTAGGAGGAGAAGACTAGCAACTTAAAACAGTCGGCAGCATATCTGGAAAACAGCTATTTTCAAAAACCAAAGCATTCATGCAACCGCCTGCTGCGGAAGGATTAATTTTAATCAGCTGTTCAAGTAAATGATTACAATTATTTTTATGAAAAGAAATCAATTATTTTCTTTTAACTTCATCTATTAATGACTGGTGTCAAGTGTCGTAATACTAACATGAACTGTAACACAGACTATCTGAACAAATATCAACGAAAAAATATAATTGTCATAATATACAATTCTTACAAGCATATAAACTTTGGTGATTAAAAAACTCAGTGAGGTGGAAAAGTATTCAAGTGTTCGTATTAACTAGTTATTTCTGTTAAAAAAAAGTAAAATAAAAGAGATGGTGACTCCAGTGTGTGTAGTTTAAAGAAGTTGCCTGGACCCCCAAACCTGACAGAACATGAAATAATTTTAACATGTGGGAGAAAATCTTCCAGGTTCCAAATATTCTTTTGGACCACATGCTCCCCTGTGCTAACATAAGCTAAGAAGAGCCAAACCAAGTAGCAAAGGAAGAGAAAAGTGATGCAGAGATCCTCTGCAACCTGTCCCCATGTTTTTTTTCTTTTCCCAGTTCTACAAAAGCTTCTGCATCCTCACTTCAAATGGACTACTGCTATTGTACGGAAAATTTCTCAAAGAATGAATGTCTGCTTTCCATAGCACCGTTACATACCACTAGCGATAGTATCTCCGCACAAGTCTCCACTTTATTCTATGTGAGGTTTTCAGAACTAAGTCCAAAAGAAGCAGTATTATTACTATGAAAGAGAGACGACTAGGGAACTGTGCAGTAGTTTCAAACAGCTACTGCTGCCCTGAAATTACTCAAAGAAATGACTCAATTTCTCTCATGTCTGAAATACGTAGAGGTCCAGTAGATTTTATCCTACTGATCAGCAGATTGACTGTAGCATAACCCTCTCCCAATTGAATGGGGTGCTGAATGATAATTGTTACAAATACACAGGTACCTCTGTGAATGAATGAAAATAAATAATTCTCATTTTAACAGCTATTCTTTGTTAACTACATGACATTTTGTCTACTGGTCCTAGCTCTGACATTTCTGAAATAGCAGCTCTATCGTTAAAGATGTGACAGCTTCTTTTGTTATAAGTAGTATCAAAATGATTGAAGCTGGTGTCTGATATACAAGAAATATGAGTTGGGGGGGATGTAGTACGGGGTCAGATGTAGATCAATCTCTGGGAAATTCAAAAGGTCAAAATGAAAAAGGAAATTTTATTTAACAATCTTAGATGTACTATATAGAAAAATAAAATTTAAAAAGTGCAGTAATAGGATCCTTGAAATCTTTATGGTTAATGAGGACTTGTAATCCTTCGTTTTAATGACTGTGCAGTATGTGCAGAAACTATTTTGTATGCAGAGGTTACTTATTGACAAGCACTTGCTTTACTTGAAAAAAATCAATGTTTTTTTACGGTTGTATTGATATCTGGTAAATGAGGCACACAGCACTGAGTCAGATTTCAAAACAGTTTGCTCCTTTCAATATAATGTATTGAGCCGAAATCTCAATTTATCAAGCTCCACATGCAAGTGAGTCCATAACAAAACATCCAATTGTGAAAGAGCAGTAGATGTAACAGTAACATTACTTGAAGTCATCCAATCTGTCCATAACATTAAAACTTTACCTGAAGATGACCATATTCTGCATGGTAAAAGACTTCATCTCCTGTATTTGCACTGAAAACTGAATGAAGGCATTTTGATGGCTTGGGGTCTTGCTTATACTGTTGAACCTGTAGAACAGTTTCAAGAATGAAATAATTTGAGTACTAATCATCATCATCTTTATTTTTATCTAGCTTCCTCCTGCCATGGCAATTGGTGTGCTTTACATACAACAATTTAACACAACTTTTAATCCTCACAACAACCCTGTGAGATAGGTTAGGCTGAGAATTCTCTGTGACTGGCCCAAAGTCAACTAGTGAGTTTCTAGCTAAGGTGAGACTAGAATCGGAGTCGCACCCTACTTCCCGGTCCAAGTGCACACATTGCACCACACGTATAAGTTACACATTCCTAGATAACGTAACGATTTATATATTTCAAGTATTTTAAGGTGCCATTATCTTAGCACCAATCTACAGAAATCTTATAATTGCTCAACTAATATTATGCAACATTAAATGAATTTTATAGGCCAAGGGCACTGGAATACATCACGCTGAATCCAAATGCATGGACTTGAAAGGTACTTGTTGGAACCAAAACTTTTTATGGCTGCTTCTCCAACAGCAGCAATGTTCTTTCCGTACTTAGTTTGAGAGCAACTGGAAAGTATCCTTCTCCATCACACAATATCATGCACCAGGGTTAAGTTCTGGAGGGGCAAAAATTGAGGTACTTTCTGAAAATTATGGTATTATTAAGATAGCAAGGGATGGGTGGAATGACCCTTGGTACAAAGCTATATAGCGGAATAAAAGGGACAGGAACAAGAAGTTGAGAGTAATGGTAAAAGTAGGATTTGAGATGATGGTAAAGAAAACCCAGAATGATTGATCTATGGAAATAAAAACACAGAGGAAAAAAATGTAGATAGGAGGAGATGGGTATGAACAAAAAACAATTTGGAACAAGCGACAAACTCCTCCCCCCAGAATTCTGAGGGAAAACAAAAACCCAGGATATACTTTTGAATGCTCCTTTATGGACAAAGCATTGTGGCTGAACATTGAACTTCCTACAGAGAATATTTAAGGAGATATTTGTGCGCCTGCTACTATCGTGTGTAAGCTACTTGCAGTGAAGTCAATCATATGGTTAAACCAAATAAAAAAGGTGGCAATGTAATTTTGATACATCATTTAAGAGTATGCTTTGAATTTCCTGTGAGTGTGCTTTTGTTCCCTGATGTGCTTTATAAGGGGGCCTTTGGACAGAAGGCAATTAAAGAAGGGGGTATAAAAAAGATAACAGAGCATAGGCAGAAGAGTCAAACAGTGATACGAAACAGGAAATTAGTCACCTACCTTGGTGAATTCCTTTCTCCTCTGCTGAGCAGACAGTCCTCCGGCTGGGTAGCTCTACCTTGACCGGCAGGAGGCAGAAGAATCCAAATCTTTCATTGCACATGCGCCTCCTGCGCTACCCTCCTCTCGCCAGATAGTTCCAAAGCAGAGGACCGGCAGCCTTGTGTTGACCACCAAACAACTTAACCCCAAGGAGGCTGTAATGCGAGTGATTATTAAAACAATCAACACTATTAATGTTAACATTTTCCTAGTAACAACTGAAGGGAAAACTCTCCCAAGGCTCTTAGCACATTACCTATTCAGAACTTAAACTACGTTGCCCTTTTCCCACATTGTCTCTGGGTGGGTCCGGAGGACTGTCTGCTCAGCAGAGGAGAAAGGAATTCACCAAGGTAGGTGACCAATTTCCTTTTCTCCCCCTGCAGCAGACAGTCCTCTGGCTGGGATATACCCAAGCTCTCTACTTTCTAAGGAGGGGAAGAGACAGACTCAGGCAAATCTATTACCACCTGCAGAACTCTCCTCCCAAATGCCGCATCCGCGGATTGAAAAGCATCGATCTTATAATGCTTTACAAACGTGTGGATCGATGACCAGGTAGCTGCCCTACAGATTTAATCATATAAGGCTCTTGCCTTGAAAGCGTAGGACGTAGCCGCTTCTCTTACTGAGTGAGGCCAGATTTGAAGAGGGGGAACCTTACCTTTGGCCCTATATGCTTTAATAATGGCCTGCTTCACCCATTTGGAAATTAATGTCTTTGAGGCCTTTGTATGTTTTATGGTTGCTCGTAGGTTAACGAATAGTGCCGTTGATCTACGAAAGCCTTGAGTTCTTACCACGTAAATCTTAAGAGCCCTACGTACATCTAGGGTGTGCCATAACTTTTCCTTCGGGTGAACAGGGTTTGGGCAGAAGGATGAGAGAATGATCTCCTGTGATCTATGGAAGATGGAATTATACTTTGGGACGAAAGCCAAATCAAGTCTGAGGGTGACAGACTGTTTGTGGAAAATGCAGAAGTTCTTTTCTATCAAAAGCGCCCCTAACTCTGACATCCTTCTGGCCAAAGTGACTGCTATTAGGAACGCCACCTTTAAGGATAGCATGTATAGCGACACCTGAGCTAAGGGCTTGAAAGGAGGTCTAGTTAATGCATCAATAACCAGATTCAGATCCCAAGACGGAGATCTGTGAACTATTGGTTCCCTCAAAATTATTGGCTCCTAGGCGCCCTCAAAAACTGGCAAATGTGTCTATGATTAGAAATTTCCCCCAGAGGACAGAGTGGCCAAAACTGAGTTTAGGGCTGAAACCTGTCTGACCAAAGTATTATATTTTAGACTCTTATTGAGTCCTGCCTGTAAAAACTCTAAAATGTGAGAGACAGAAGGATTACAGGGGTCCAGACCTCTGTCCAAGGCCCATGTAGCAAAAAACTTCCAAGTTGCTCTATAAGATCTTCTAGTAGCCGGCTGCCAATAGGGTTTTAGCACTGCCCCATAGTAACCTCTCTTTTGGAGGGCTAGGCTCTCAATTTCCAAGCTGTCAATTTTTGCCCTACCAGGTTCTTGTGGAGCAGGTGCCCCTGAGAGAGAAGATCCCCCCCTCTCGGGAAGCTGGAATGGTTCTTCCACACTCAACTCCCTTAGGTCGGAGAACCATGGCCGTCTGGGCCACCAAGGGGCTATCAAGATTACCTGAGTCCTTTCTCTTTTTATTTTTGCCAACTGTTCTCAACAGTAAGGGGTAAGGAGGAAAAATATAGAGTAGCCCTATGGGCCACGCCTGGTTCAGAGCATCCAGAGTCGTGACTCCCGAGCCCCCTGACGCTGTCATGAAAAGTTCCACCTGGGAGTTGTCGTGGGAGGCGAACAGGTCCATGACCGGATCCCCAAATTTCTTTGCAATGAGAAGGAAAACCTCCCGGTTGAGAGCCCACTCGTGCAGGTTCATCTGATTCCTGCTGAGCCAGTCTGCCTGTAGGTTGTTCACTCCCTTTATGTGAAGAGCCTTTAGGGAAGACACCCATGTCTGGGCCCAATCGAAGAGGATTGAGGCCTCCCTCTGAAGAGCCGGAGACCTCGAACCCCCCTGGTGGTTTACATAGGCTTTTGCTGCTATATTGTCCGTGTATATCAGGACATGAGCCCCGAGGAGGAGGTGTGCCCATTGTTAAAGAGCCAGGCGAATGGCCCTGAGCTCCAATAACTTTATGGGTTTCCCTTGTTCCTCTGGGGACCAGGTCCCATGAACACACTTTTCCTCCATGTGGGCCCCCCAGCCCGTCAAGCTGGCATCGGAGGTCATTATTCTTCTATTGGGCTCTGTCAGTGGCACCCCTTTTTGGAAAATGACTGGATTTAGCCACCAAGACATGGAGGATTTTATGTGCGTGGGCACCCAAACCCAAGGGTTTCCCCCCTGCGTAAGCTCTCTTTGGAAAGGACGCAGCAGCCTCTGCAAGGGTCTTAGGTTGTAACAGGCCCACTGGACCCAACGTGAGCATGACACCATCAGCCCTAGTAGCCTTATCAGAGACTTCAGTCTCAACCGATGAGAAGCCTGGAGCAGGCGGATCATCGACCAAATCTTTTCTTGTCTCTGCTCTGGAACGAACACGGAGTCTAAGGAAGTATCTATGATTACTCCTAGGTGTTGCAGCCTATGACTTGGTAAAAGCTGACTCTTGTCTAGGTTCGTCACGAAACCGTGCATCCCGAGGTAAGCCATCACCCTGTTTACATCTCTGGTAGCCCTCTCCTGAGATGGGGACCTGACCAGGATGTCGTCCAAGTAGGGGAACACGTGGATCCCCTCCTTGCGCAGATTCACTATCAGTGTGATGAGAACCTTGGTAAAGGTCCTTGGGGCTGAAGAGAGGCCGAAGGGGAGGGCCCTGAACTGCCAGTGGAAGCCGTTGAATGCGAATCGGAGCCATTTCCTGTGCCCCGGTAGAATGGGGGCATGTAAGTAGGCCTCCTTTAAATCTATGGAGGTTAGCCAATCCCCCTTGGCCAGGCTGTGGCAAATTGAAGATATCGATTCCATTTTGAATTTTTTTACTTTTATCCACTTGTTTAGCAGTTTTAGATCTAACACCGCTCTCCATTGTCCCGTCTTTTTTGGGACCAAAAACATTATGGAATATAATCCCAGACCTCTATCCCCTCTCGTGACCTCCTCTATGGCTTTTATAGAGAACAGTCTGTCTATCTCTGCTGTCATTGCACTTACTTTGTGAGGGTTTTTGGAGACAGGGGAGGGCAGAAATCTGCTTCATGGGCACCCTCGGAGTTCCAGAGTGTACCCCTGATCTACAACCTTCAAGACCCAAGCGTATGAGATTGATCCTTCCCAGATTTTGTAAAAATGAGACAGCCTTCCCCCTATGTCTTCCTCCCCTTGAGAGTCATGCCTGCTTTGCTGACTGCGAAGAGGGAGGATCTCACAGTCTGCCTCTGTCAGATCTACGTTGACGCTGTCCTCGAAATCGAAAGGACTGCCTGTTATAATCCCTGTCAGAAGATTGTCTGTGTTTGCGAAAAGAGCCGTAACCCCCTCTGAACTTAAAGGTCGGGGCACGAAAAGGTTTTCTTTTTGCTGCAAATTTGCTGTAAAGTCTTGGTTTTTGACTTATCATTGGTCTCTGTTAGGACTTTTTCCAAAAAGGTTCCAAAAAGTTGAAGGCCCTTGTAAGGACCTTCCACCAATAAAATCTTTGCGGTAGAGTTCCCCTGCCAAGACCTCAACCAAACCCTCCTTCTAGCCACCACAGATAAGGAAACCGCCTGGGCTGACCATTAGAGTGAGTCCGTAGTGGTGTCCACTAGGAGGGCCATAGCCAGCATAACCCTGAAGGAAAGCACCCTGGATCTCTCCTCTGAAATATCGGGAGACTGCATCTCCTGCAGCCATGCCAAATTTGCCCTAGACAGATATGAAGAAAGGATGTTTATGCGTAGGGAATTTGCTGAAGCATCTAGCCCCTTCCTGAGGGCTCCCTCAATGGCCCTGTCTGAAGGGTCCTTTGGAAAGCAATTCCCTTCAGTGGGAAAGACCGTCTGCCTTGCCAGGGAGGTAGCGACTGCATCCACTTTGGGGTTCTTAAACAATGCCTCTTTTCTCCTAGAGAACGAATATAATGCCTCCTGGGTCTTATTCATTCTGCAAGACTTGGCCAGAAGTTTCCATTCCTCCAAGATCAGTTTTTCAAATGACCTATCCAGGGGAAGGCCAACATCCCTGCCTAAAAGGGAGGGGGATCAGTTGACGCTCATCCTCCTCCGAGTCTGATGACAGATCTTTTCTCTGCTTCTCCTCTAAGGACAGGGTTTTTATAACCTGGGCCATTAACTCCTCCCTGAAATTTAATGGAAATTGCCTCTCCTGATCTCTGTTTGACAGAGGAGTATCCTGCCACTCCCCCTCCTCCAGCTCTGAGGGTAGAGCCTCCAAATCTAGGTCGAAATTTGAAGCTAGGGACTGTATAGCAGCTGCTGCAGCCATACTCCCTTCTTCCTCCCCCGCTGAGCTAGCATGCTCAGAAAACGGTGAAGAACGTAGTAGGCGGGAAATGGCGCCCCCTGTGGCTCTTCGGGGTTTTCCCGGCTTTTTCACCCGTCTTCTTTAAAATGGAGGCTTTTCCCCCTTGTGCCTGCTTCCTCTTTTTCCACTTTTTATCTCCTAGAGCTGAGATGGCAAGTAATATTTTCTCCATATTACTATTTAGGGACTGAAAAGTCTCCTTCTGAGTATCCCAGCCCCCCGGGGTGGTCAACGCAGAGGCCGCTGGTGTCTGCCCCTGCCCGGAGTCCTGTGAAGATAAGGGCTCATATTACCGCTCATGCCTTTGAGGGGGGAGAGAGGGAAGGAAGGAGGGAGGAATGAGGGGAACTGGTGTGAGGGGCTGAAGATTCCAGGCTTACTGCCCGTCCTTATCCGTTGGGGATGATCCCCTACCAAAAGGGACAGCCCCCCCCCCCCGCTTCCATTTATGGAATCTTACCTCCAGCTTGGAGGTGCATTCCATAATCGATTCCCACTCTCCCGACGCCGCTGCCGGGAAGAGTACGAGAACTTTCCCTCGGCCTTCTCTCTCTCTTTTTTTTTTTTTTTTTTAAAAAAGGAGGCCGGGTTGAACAGTCTCACTGCGGCTGCACTGGGCTGTCTGGATGGGGGAGAGCCCGCTTCCGAAGTCCTACGGTTAGTTTCTCCCTGCTCCCAGGCTACTGTGCGGAAGCTGGCTGGGCTAAATACGCCGCTGCCAATGGCTGCTGCCAAGGCAGGGGAAACCCCTCTGAAGCCCCGTCTATCTCTAACGCTGCTTTCTTCTTTCCACTTGCAGAGCCCGTTCCTGACGATCCCGCCGGTCCAAGGCAGAAGAAAAAACTGGCGAGAGGAGGGTAGCGCAGGAGGCGCATGCGCAATGAAAGATTTGGGTTCTTCTGCCTCCTGCTGGTCAAGGTAGAGCTACCCAGCCGGAGGACTGTCTGCTGCAGGGGGAGAAAGATAAGTTATTATGCATTATTTTTTAAGTACTAAAGGAAGACAGACTAAACTGTGTGAGCAGGGTGGGGGGATGGAACTCAGACAACTGCTAAAAATGCAGACCAGAACAGAAAATTAAAAATAAATAAATCACATTCTCAAGGCAATGTGACAAGCCTAAGCTGCGTCCACCTGTGTTTGGAAATCTTCCTCATTTTTGGTTTTCTTGCTTTTTCCAATACTTCTGGAAAAGGCGCAGGCAATAGTTCAGAGCGCCACGCCACACCCGCTCTTGAAGTGAGAGCAACCCAAGTGATTTAGGTTTCTAAGCTCACAAAGTGTAAATGATTTGCCCTATTAGTATAGTTAAGAGATTCTCAACCTGGTGCTGGGATTGATTATCTCAATTTACATTGAACTGAATTATGTTGAATTGCAGAGGGGAGACTTAATCTATGCAAATTTATGCAAATCATTCACACAAATTATGCAGTGCTCATAAGTAGTCACTTATGTCCTGGCTAGTTAAATCTTGCAGGGAGACGATGGGGCCATTGCTGGCTGGGGTGGTCAATGCCTCCCTTCAGGAGGGCAGAGTGCCGGACTGCCTCAAGGAGGCGGTGGTGCAGCCTCTGCTCAAGAAACCATCGCTTGACATTGACTCCCCTGCCAGCTATTGGGCTGTCTCCTACCATCCCTTTTTAGGGAAGGTTATTGAACGGGTAGTGGCTCGGCAGTTGCGGGGGCAATTTGACTGCATCAGTTTTTTTGATCCCTCTCAGTCGGGATTTTGTCCAGGGTATGGCACTAAGACTGCGCTTGTGGTTTTGGTGGATGACCTGTGCCGGGAACTGGACTGGGGTCGCTCGACCCTGTTGATTTTATTAGATCTTTCAGATGCATTTGATACTATTGATCATGAGATGAGATGTTGGTGACACGCCTGCGGGACTGTGCAGGGGTGAGCGGGACTGTTCTTGAATGGTTTCGCTCTTTCCTGAGCGGAAGAACCCAGCGAGTGGTGCATGGGGTTTATTTTTCATCATACCGAGACCTATCGTGTGGAGTCCCGCAGGGTTCTGTTTTGTCCCCTCTCCTGTTCAACGTGTACATGCAGCCACTCGGCGAGGTGATTAGGGAGTTCAGCATGCGGTGTCATCAATATGCTGATGACACCCAGCTGTACCTCTCTTTTTCAACTGACTCAGACCCGGCAGTCTCAGTGCTTACTCGGTGTCTGACAGCTGTTGGGGACTGAATGAGGGTTAACCGACAGACTCAATCCTGACAAGATGGAAAGGATATTGGTGGGTAAGGCGATGGAGATGGTGGCCCCCATTATTGATGGGGTCTGCCCTCCATTGGTCTCCCAGGTACAGAGTCTGGGGGTGCTCCTCGATGCGCAGCTCCGCCTGGATCTCCAGGTGGTGGTTGTGGCGAGGAGTGCTTTCCGCCAATTACATCTGGTGTGATGGCTTCGGCCGTATGTTTCAGACTCCGACCTGGCCACCGTCATCCATGCTTTAATTACCTCTAGATTGGACTACTGTAACGCGCTCTACATAGGGCTAACCATGGTGATGGCTCGGAAACTGCAGCTAGTGCAGAATGCGGCAGCCCGTCTTCTGGTGGGACTGGGCCGCCGGGAGCATATTACACCAGTGCTCCGTTCTCTGTACTGGCTGATGGTAGTTTTCCAGGCCTAATTCAAGGTGTTGGTTTTGGCCTATAAAGCCCTAAATGGCCTAGGCCCTACACCTATCTGCGGGACCGCTTCATTCCCTGTGTCCTGGATCAGCCCCTGCGGTCATCCAGGGGTGTTCTGCTCGAGATGAGGGCATTCTCGGTGGCCGCACCACAGCTGTGGAACCCCCTTCCAGTGAGGGTTCGGCTGTCCCTGGATCTCCCCTCTTTTCAAAGAAGTTGTAAGACCTGGCTGTTCTGCCAGGCGGTTGGCAGGGCAGATGGGTGATGGGGTGGGGCTGGGTATTTGTTCTTCCTTTTATGAATTATTTTAATTGATGTTTTATTATATGCTTTATATTGTAATATTTATATTGTTTATAATTTATGTTGTTCGCCGCTTCAAGCTGCCTGTGGGCAGGGGAAGCGGGATATAAGATTTTATAATAAATAAATAATAAATAATTACATCACTCTAGTGCTCATAACTGGGGAAAGGCTGAGAACCACAGGTATAGCTAGTTGTACTCAGGAATCTGCAATTTTACTGTAATGTAACATTTTAAAAGATTTTTGTTGATAATGATGTGCAGTGTCAAGCTTGGGTAGATAAATTATAGGCTTGTTAAACAGCTCTACTATCAACTAAAGAATAAATTTACTTTTCCTATCAGCTATCATTTTACTGCATTATTTTCCAGGCACTGTGTTCTTGTGATACACTAACACAGTATACTGAAAAAAACAACCACCTGAAAATTGGATCTGGTGTATGTAAAAAGCAAGCCAAACAGACAAACACACTGATGCAATTTCCCTTGTTTTTCATCTTTTACCATTCTATTACCTTTAAAACAAAATTTTGACAATCGAGCTAATAAAAAAACAAACTATGCAGTATAGTATTTAAAACTATAACGCTGCTGAGGAAATGGCAGATTTTAGCTTTAAGATATAGTTTATACAATCAAATCTTTCCTCTGTTTTTGCCTTATGACAGATACACAAATAACACTCTTTACAAATGATCTCGAAACACAATATAAGTAAAATTGATTGCATGCAGAAGCTGTCATTAAGAGCATAGTTTCATTCATGAAACGAAGTCTTGATCTCTTAAGGACACCTGCTCATAGATAATCGTCCTTCAGTTATTTCTATCTAAGACAGTTGCACATCACCATGTCAAATCAGCACACACTTAAATGGACAGATGTCTTATTTTAAGGGAAAACTGTCAACTTTAATTTTTTGATGCTAAATAATGAAAAGCAGCTTTGGGTAGATCGTTCTTTAAAAAGCTTGTCCTGAGCTGTTTTAAGGAATATGTTTCATTGTAATTTTTTTAAGAAAGTTAAAGCGGGAAGAAAGCCCAAAAGAGTGCCCACACATTATTTATTATTTATTTCTTCAAATTTTTATCCCAGTCTTCCCTTAACACTCAGGGTAGGTTACAACACACAAAAGCATATTCAAAAGTTTACAGAATAAAATAAAATCTCCCAACCCCCAATAAATTAGAATACAGAAATAAAACCAAGTAAAAGCCTCTAACTCACAACCTCATATGGACCCCACCACTCCTTCCTACCCTTACACAGTCCTGTTGGTTACCAGCAGAATGGGGGGGTTGCAGGGTAAAAACAGCTCCCCAATTTATTTGTTCCTTGGCTCTGTACAGAGGCTCATCCAGCTACCAGGCTACCTCAATCCCCAGAAAAATGGTCCCCCAGGCTACATTTCCTGGTTATCTAACCACCAGATATCCAATCCAACACTATTTCATTCACCACTAGAACCCCTCTCTGAGTGACACATCTGAAAAGGAGTGAAAAAGAGGGAAAAAGAGCCTAGCAATCTCATATTCTTAAATATATAACCGCAAAGACAATATTCTATAGCTGTTTTCCAACGTTCTCAGCACTCATCTCTCCCACTGAGTTCAACAGAAGTTGGAAACTTTGCATTTTAGAAAATTGGGCCATAAAGTTGCAAACATTACATACATTAGTTATAAAGTTAGCATGAAACAGGTATACATTGGGTGTTTTCAGACGTGACACTGGCACGGATTAATCTGCTTTAGCTGTTACTCGGGGAAATCCCGAAGTGACAGCATGGGCTAAGCTCCACCACAGTCGGGAACCAGCTGATGGACCAGGACTAAAGCAGGCTATCACATCTGATAACCCACTTTATTCAACCCAGTCTGGAATGGTGGCAGAGGCCAGATGCCTTGGTAGCTATCACTGGCTGCCAGGGCAACCCATCAGCTGGGCACTGCATGCAGTGTGGTGGCGGGACGTGCAGATACGCATTTGTGCGTTGCCTAGCCCTTTTCCTGGGCCGCTGTCCTGTTTCTTTGGCAGCCCGGCATATCCCGACCAGGGTGAGGGCTGCCTCCACCACCTGGAGAAGTCTGTAGCAGCAAAGGCAACCCGTCACGTGCGAAAGCACCCATTATTTTTATAGGACTGTTATATTACTGCATCCATCTAAAGAAGAAAAAAAAAGTCAGCTGCCAACTTGCCACAAGTCGTAGACTTGAATTTTAATTTTTAAAGTTTTGAAATATATTCCACGGTATATTCATAATGTCCAGAGCTTTTTAAGACTTCCAAATTTCACAAATGCTGGGCCCAGAAATTGGGAACAGTTGATTCTTACCTAGACTGTACTGTAGTATTACATTGCCCTTTTAATTTTATCCATGTTTCTACGTTACTACTTATAGTTAAATTAATCCCTTAGAATTAAGTGAGTGCTTGTGTCCACATTGAAACATTTTACCTTATCAGCTTGGCGCATATAGCAGTAGAGAATTCCTCTCATACATTTTATAGCAGAATGCTCCAGCTCATGGGTCCGTCCCTTGTCATCATCAATGCGCCTGGGTGAGAGAGATAACCCATGAAACAAATTGGAAATGCATTACAAAAAAAAAGTTAATTATCAAAAGCACTACCGCTACCTTTAAGTATTTAACAAGAGCTAATACTTTAGTAAATTAGTGCCCACCAGTACTGTCAAATTTGGGTCCCATTAGCTTTTCTATGATAAAGCCCTGCTTCCCTCCCCACCTCCCCCACCCCAACACTTTTTTCTGTAACTTACCATACCATCATAAATTGAAGGCTAGAAATTTGCCCAAGAATTTCTCAATCTAGGATTGGCATTTTTCCTGTTTCCAAACTAAGGGAGGGGGGGGGGATTCCCTGTCTTCCTTTTTAGAGAACAGTGAATATGTATCTCATTTTAAACAGAAATTAATTTATGTTGTTCTGTAACTTTTCGGCAAAGTGAAGTTGCAACAGTGACATAACCAGCTGCTGAAGTTGCCCAGTTATCCCTTTCCCACTATGAAAAGATAAATGATATGAATTACTGAAGCAGTAAGACCCACAACAACATACAACAAGGCTTCAAATCTGAATCTAGCAACTTAAATAAGAGGGAACTTCACCCCAAGTGGATAATATATCTCCATCAGGAACAAAGTATATTAAGGGCATTTCAAATGAAGTGACTCAATATTATTATATAGTAAACAAAACAAAACAATAAAACAACAACAACAAACATTAACAACAATAATAATCAAGCGGTGAAAGTTCATTTATTCAGGAGATTGTCATCTGTGGTTAGTTTTCAGCTAGTTAGCTTTGTGTGCAAAGTGGCTGAGGCAAAAGCCCTGAGAGCCTACATATATTTTCTGTAACACTGCTGGTAGGGTACCGTGAGATGCGTGTACTGGGACATGCTGTGCATAGGAGTTTTTAAAATTCTATTTGCCATAGTACCAAAGGGTCTTAACAAAGGTAGTTTTAAGAATCATTAGGAAAGGGCTAAAGGTACATATGAATCTTAAAGAGTAAACAACACTACTTGTATACACGCATAGAGCATCTCAAAATAGAAGGCATGTCTTTGATTACAAAAAATGCAAAAGGAGAAAAGGCAAACTTCTTAAGATGACATAAATAAAACAAAACATCTGAAATTGCACAGTCTATAAGAACCGGTTGTCTCTAATTCAAGCACAATAGTGATGCATGCTACTGAGGTTTTAGATCAAGGGTGGGGAACCTCAGGCTCGGGTGCCAAGTTCGGCCCATGGCTACTTTTTATTTGGACCCTTTCCAGTTTCTGGATACGACCCCTGAATCCAATCCCTAGCCTCTAACACTGAAAGCCTGAACTCAGGAAAGGGAGCAGAGATGAGGCCACGCACAAAGATATAGGGTCACAGATCCACCATCTGGATCCTCCTCTTCCTGAGTGCACCCCTTAAAATTTCACAGCCCCAACCTGTATGTAGCGGTTGAAGCTTCTACTAATTTTGAAATTGGCCTCCAGGAAGAAAAGAATTCCTCAGTCCTGTTTTACATATTCCCTTAATAAGTTTTACTCTGAATCTCAAATACTTCATATTTCTAACACATTACAAATAAATGCAGTGTTTATGGAAGTGACAAACCCAAGTAAAGAGAGTCAACAATGTATATATAAGGAAATGTTGCACACTTTCCGATACATTCTCTCTCTCTCATCTGCCTCCTACTTAAACCATCTCTGGACGCTGACACCCCAGTCAGCTATTGGCCTGTCACTAACCATCCATTTTTAAGGAAGGTTATTGAATAGATGGTTGCCTGACAGTTCCAGGCACATCTCGATGCTGTCCGTTTCCTGGACCCATTTCAGTCAGGTTTTTGTCCTGGGTATGGCACGGACACTGTGCTTGTGGCTTTGGTCAATGACTTGTACCTGAAGATGGACGAGGGGAATTCTACTTCGTTGATCTTTTTAGATCTTTCTGCAGCCTTTGATACAGTTGATCATGAGCTGCTGTTGGCACAACTGTGGGACTTGGCGGGGGGTGCATGGGAAAATTCGAGTGGTTCCACTCTTTCCTGTCAGGGAGATACCAGCAGGTGGTGATGGACGATTGCTCATCGTCTCCATCGGACCTTCCCTGTGGGATCCTGCAGGGTTCTATTTTGTCTTCCCTCTTGTTCAGTGTGCAAGTCAAAATGGTGGTGCTTTATCTTTGTATGTTCTTCACTCCTCTACAGCGATCGCGGAGAAGAACAGCATACTCCCGCTGCAGCAACTGCCAAACCAGCAGCAAAGGCAAGGCACTAATTCCCGCTTCTCTTCGGGCAGATGGAGGGCTGTAAATTGGGTGGGAAGGGCGACTGTTAAAATGGACAAGGGCAGGTAGGGGCTGAAAGACCAGGGCAGGAAGCTGGGTGAGGCAGTCTGAACTAACCGTTTTCCTTTTTGCCTTGCTAAGGGTCTGCTACTGCAATGAGTGCAGAAAGAACACCCGTCCAAAAGTGCCCAGTGCGACCACGACCTACAGGTTTGCAACTGGCAGTGCAGGAAGAATTTGGCGAGGGAGCTGCTCCAAGAGATCATGCGGTGGACGGACAAGATCTGGGAAGTGATTCAGGGCACGACCAGGAAGCACAGGCAGTTTCTGCAGCAGAATGCAAGGCTTTTGCAGCCAAGGCCTGCCGTGACTGCTGGTAGAACAAGCACTGGGCTTGCCTCTGGCAACAATTCGAGTGGCTGGACACTGATCAAGAAGATGAGCAAGGCTATAGCAGATCTGTTGGTACAGACTCCAAACAGTCTGTCCCAGTATCTCCATAACCAGAACTTCCTGCTCGAGCACGTAGCTGTCAAGACTGTAAGTGTTGTGGCTCAGAGGCAGGCACCCTATTCCAACCCCCACTGGCGGTTTACACCCCTGCACCTGGATCCCAACCACCCACCCTGGTTTCGCCAGCAGGCAACCCCCCAGCCAAGACACCCGAGCCCTCTCCACCCTCCCCACAACCTCCATGGCTGGACCTGCAGGAGAAGAAGGAAAATGTCCACCCGCTAGTGCAGTCACCCCCAAGAGTGTGCGTCTGGCTGCCCCAAAAGGGGCAGACAGAAGAAAAAAATGGACTTTCTAAATAAATAATTCTAAATAATTAAAAGCAGTTTTAAAATAATTAAAGTTGACTAACATTCATTAAATCAAGTTAAAGTTTATATTGTTAAATAGCAGTTATATTTTTCACAATCCATTGTTTCCGTTCTTATTCTGGGAAAGGTTAGGGGCAGTGCAGAATGGTGGTATGGCATAACAATAAGCCACTTTGGGGGCTAAGGGTTGGAAGGGTAAGGAAGCGGTGGTGACAGGTGCACCAACATAGGGAGTCTTCTGGCCATGCACTTGCACGTGATGGTGGTGGGGGCATAACGGGGGCTGTGGAGAACACCTGTTTGGTACAGCCATAAGCCACTTTGGGGATGGGGGTTAGAAGCACTTGCATTTGAGGGCAGGGGGAGGGGGATAGATGTCAGCAACTATTGGCACCCTTAGTTGCCAGCAACAGGCCTGATGTACAGAGAACTGTCAGACACATCCTGCGAGGCTAGGGCTGGCTATGCACTCCTAGGATGGCACATGCACAGAATGGGGCTCCCCACGTATGCATGATGAAGAGCAGACACCGTGCAACCCTACTGCAGTTCAAAGTTCAGCAGCATGGAAGAGTGGGAGCTGATGAGTGGGATCTGACAAGTCGAGAGAGTGGGATAAAAAAGAGACCACGACTTTTCTGGATGTTTCTGCACTGCCAGAAGTAAGGAAGTCGCTAATGGAGGCTGGACCTTTCCTGCTTTTTTTCCTTATCGCTGTGCTGATGACAGCAAGAGGATACCTGCGGGGCCCACCAGGAGTGCCTTACTCAGATGGGGTATTCACCCTTGTGAATCTCTTTGGGGAAACAAGTGGCTTGAGTTACAGGGAATGCGAACCCACTGATGAAAGAGCATTTCCTCTGCACTTGGCACAACCACAGAGGCGTTGCAGGGGGTTCATGGGCGGAATGGGGCATCTCCAGGTGCGGATGAAAGGTTCCCCACTCCACACTGCGGGCAGCGCGGGTTAGACACTGCAGTTGTGGTGGTAGTGGGGTCACCATAACCGGGTGGGCGTGGGCTGAGAAGAGAAGCACCCAATCCCCCCAAATCTTCCCCCTCCCCAGACCTGCCCGTAAGTCCAGTCCTGCTCAATCTGAGAGCGGGTGCTGCCCAAACACGCAAGAAACAGGGGGCTGCCTGTTTATTCAGCTTTATATATTAAACATGTGAGTGGGGGCTGCACGGACTAACGGACTCCAGCAGGCTACCGTCGGATGCACTTTTGCAGACAAAAATCCACATTTCCGCCCTTGTCCTGGACTCCTTCGCGGTGTCGACGAGTACGTATTAACCACATCAGAAAGTTGTCTGTATTCACTTTGTATTTCCTTCAGTATATAGGCATTTCAGTTGTCATCTAGGTCTTTCCTTCAACATATTTGCGCATTATTCATACAGAAGAGAATGAAAAGATTTACGGAAAAGAAAGTCATCCACAACTCCTTCAGTATGAATGGAAGACAGGAGCAACAGACATCTCCATTCTCTTTTATTTAATATTTTAATGTATTAAATTACTACATTTATTGCTAGGGTTTCATAATGTTTTAAAGCATAAGAATGAAATTAAACATATAAATCCTAAGGGTAGATATTTGAGGCTCCTAATTAAATTGAAACCCTCAGGTTGTATTAATTACATAAGAAAATTTGATTTTGATTGCTGCAAATCAAAATCAAACTTTTCTTATGTAATTAATAGGTACTTTAACCAAAAAGGAAGAGTGGGTGTTCTTTTGTTTTGTTTTTGTTGTTGTTTGGTTTTGTTGTTGTTTCTTTGTTTGCTTTTTAAGAGAACAGGTTAAGGTATGTCTTTAAAGTGGACAATTCGCGGGGGGGGGGAATAATTCTGAGAAATTAAATAAATTTAAATGATTTTTTTCACGTGAAGCTACAGAAATACAACTTAAAACAGTTGAAAAGTAAGAATTAGATGTTAGAATACAATATACCATTTTATCCAAGGAATAGATCCTCTGTGCTTGAACAAAAATTCTGGGTATTATAATGAATAATAATTATCTTGTCAAGTGAAAATCTAGCAGAATTGTGATGGGGAAAATGATTATCTTCTTGCTGTATGATGCTCCCTGCTACCAGGAACTAAATTATTCATCGTTTCTATCTCATTCTTCCCTTCTCGTAAGTATGTCACATTTAAACTAACACCATAATGGTCTATGTTGTACTCTCACAAAAGAACGTGGAATTACTAATCTTTGGGAAGCAATATTTTAATAGTGTAAAATATTAGGATATAGTTCATGAATTAGGCATAAACACCACTTCTCCCATAGTCCCTCATAACATATTCTAAATACACCTCTAGCAGTGCTGCCCTTAAGCCATTGTATCAGCTCTAGCCTCATTTAAGTAAATGGGGCTTACAATGGCACAACAACTTAAGTAATGAAATACTAAACTATTTCTCTTATTCTTGTCTACTGTTCAAATATGCAAAGACTAGAGGAAGACAGAACTGGGGGAATAAGATAATGTATGATTTGTTAAGCATGCATACACTATATTATCTTCTTCCTACCCAATATTACTTATATGTAGTCCTTGCACTCCATAGGCTACAGCTCTTTGGCTTACAGAAAAGACAACGGAGGGGAATGAAATTTAATAGAAGTTTACAAAATCATGAGTGGTACTGAGCAAGTAAAAACAGGGAACTAATACTTACTTTCTCTCAAAATAATAAAATTAGGGGATAACCAATACAATGTACTGGCAGCAGATATAAAACAAATAAAGGAAGTATGTTTTCATTCAACATACAATTAACCCATGGAAATCACTGCCAGAGGACATTGTGAAGTCCAAAATAAGTAGGTTCAAAAAACGGTTTGGATAAGTTCTTAAGTGGATAAGTCCATAAATGCTTATTAGCCAAGATGGCCAGGGGATAAGATCTCAGATTGTCAGGGACTGGAGGTGAATAGCAGAAAATGTATCACTTCGTTAGGACCTACTCTACACTTCTCTGAAGAAATTAAAGCTCACCACTGCCAGAAATAGGATGCTGGGCTCAATGGACCACTGTCTGACCCAATAGCAGTTATGAATGATGAAAGTGATGGCTTACTGGAGATTCAAGACAAAGGAAAACTAATTTAAATGTAGGAATAAGTGTGTTTTGTAAAGATAAAATACTGATTCTTTAGTATTATCAAAATGCATGAGATGTGCCCATTAACTGTGTTATTAAAAAGGCTGTTTCGACACATTACGAAGAACAAAGCAGAAGAATGGATAAAAGGCACTGGAACTGTTAGAATTAAATATAGGATTATAAGTTCTGTAGTACAACGGTCAAATCTTAGAATAACACTGAGGTCAAACGTCTATTCCCAGTAACAAATTGTTAATTCTGGCTTAAATGGGCAACAAAGCTATATTTCACTTATTTTTATTATTTTTATTTTAAAATACTTTTATTTACTGTTATATGAACAACATACATAACTTTGATAACATTCAACCTCAGAACTAATAGAAAATAAAAGAAAAAGAAACAATGTAGAACATTCTCAACATGAACCTTGGGATCCAGACTTTACTTTGGTAGTTATTCTTTCCCTTTCTTAGATACAGTAGTCAAATAGGTAAGCTCATTCATCCTCTGGTAAGTTTGAGTTAGTCATAGCGCACACACACGGGAACCATTTTGCTGCAGAAGCTTTCTTTTGGTCCAGAAGTTTCGCTGGTTTTTTCCATTGTCAAATGGTACCACATCCTATTCATGAATTCGCCCTCTGTTAGCTCCTTGTAGTCTTTCCAGTGCGTTGCTATGATCTTTTTGGCTGCCTGGATAAATGCCGAACATGAGTCTTTGTGATTCCGGAAACACGCCCAGGAGCGTGATCTCAGGGCGAAAAGCTATAGTCACTTTAGTCACTGTCTCCATTCTTTGCCATACACATCTCCATAGTGGTTTAACTCTCTCACATACCCACCAACAATGTATGTATGTTCCCTCTTCCCCACACCCCCTCCAACATAAGCCCTTATCACCTGTATTTAGGTGTCTGAATTGCATAGGAGTTAAATAGTATCTAGTCACTAGTTTAATTTGGCATTCTTTGATTTCCAGCGAGGACGCACTATTGTGCATATAGTCAATGATAGTAGCCTCCTCTTTTTCTGGGACCTCTATATTCAGGTCCACTCTCCATTTTTGCATATATTTAATTTGTTTTTCATACCAGATTTCTTTCACGACCTTATAAACTCGGGCTAGCCTGCCTTTTATCACAGTTCTTTCAAACAAAACTTGTTCTATCTTACTGGGTTCTCTCGCATAGTTCTTTCCTTGTTCGGTTCTAGTGAGTGCCTGCTTTAGTTGTAGGTAGCTGAACACCTCTACCCTTTCCCCTAGCTTGCCCTCTAGGTCCTCTTTGCTCATCAATATGTTTCCCACAAAGAGTTGCTTAACTTTTGTTACTCCTTTCTTTTTTATTTGTCCCCTCAGGTGGGCCGCTAGCTGATGTTGTGGAAGCCTATGGAGATCCACAGGTGAGTATGGGAACCGTGTTTTATTTATTTTACTTTTCTTAATTATTCTCTGCCAGTTGAGCCATGTTGCCCACGCAAAAGGGTGTTTCTTCCATATTCTTTTATCTGGGGATCCCTCATGTGTAATAATATTACTCAGTTTCCCCTTGGTTAAAGTTTCCTGCTCTATCCCCACCCATTTGATCGCATCTGGCTGATAGTACCAAGTATTTAAGGCCCCGAGTGTTGCTGCTTTATGGTATAGCTGCATATCTGGGAGGTTTATCCCTCTCTTTTCTTTAGTACACATCAAAGACTGCCGGCTAACGCTAGGTTTGCCTCCCCTCCATATTATTTCTGTTAGTAATTTATCACATGCCTTTAAAAAGGCCTCAGGTAAATGAATTGGTAATGTCGTAATCTTATACAAAATTTGGGGTAAAATTATCATTTTGAATAGGTTCACCCTCCCTAACCACGTACATGGCAGCACCTTCCAATCCACCAGTTGTTGTGGTAGGTTTAAGAAATTTTCCTTATCCTTGGCAGCAATACTCCCAGGTATTTTACCACTCGCTTCTCTTCAGGGAAAGGAAATACTTTTTAAACAGCATTCCTTTGACTAGCTTCCTTTCCACAGATAAGCGCATACGACTTTGTCTTATGTATTTTGTACCCTGATATTACCCCAAACTCTTGAATCAGCTGCATCAAGGGTTCAGTGGATTTAATTGGGTCCCCCAGAAATAGCACCGTGTCGTCCGCAAACATAGCTATTTTATGCTCCTTGTTTCCTATCTGAATCCCAGAGTCTCTTTCATCTTGCCTTATTGCTATCGCCAATAATTCCAGCACCAAGTCAAAAAGCAGGGGGGACAGGGGGCAACCCTGTTCTGTTCCTCTGTGAAGCTTAAAGGCATCATACTGGCAGTTATTTATTGTGAGTTTTGACTTTGGCTCTTTATAAATTGCCTTTATCCATCAAAGGAAGGCTCCCCCAAAGCCCATTTCGGACATAATTTGCTCCAGGCATCCAATTTCCGCCCTGTCAAAGGCTTTTTCAGCATCCAGAAATATGATTGCTGCTTGTTCTTTTGATTTATCCAGGTGATGCATAATATTTACTGTCTTCCTTATATTATCTGATCCCAGCCGTGTGGGAATAAAACCCACCTGGTCTGGGTCAATCAATTATCCTATAATTGCTGCCAGCCTGTTTGCCAAAGCCTTTGAAAAGATTTTGAAGTCTACATTTTATTTAATTTTTAATAATTTACATTTAATAATGAGATTGGGCGATAATTTTCACATTTGTCTACTGCTCTCCCTGGCTTTGTCCCCTCTGCTATCTTTCGCATACGTATATAATTTTTACGTATATAATTTATACGTAATATATAATTAATATATATGAATTATACGTATTTATAATTAATACATATATAATTAATACGTATATAATTTTTATATATACATATACTGTATAAAACTCAATGCAATATGAAACTCTAAAACCAGTCGTTTCCAAACTGTTGTCCGTGTGATTCTATTTTGGAATCCATTTTGGAATTCCATTTTGGAATTAGCATGATGTTAGCCTCCTAAAAGGAGTCAGGCAGCCTACCCTCTTTTAATATTTTATTATATGTCTGCACTAGGTACGGGGCTACCAAATTCGTTGTTTTCTTATAAAATTCAGCAGGTAGTCCGTCAGGGCCTGCTGCTTTGTTATTGAGCAGACTTTTAATAACTTGTTTTATTTCTTCTAGATTTAGGGGCTTATTAAGATAGCTAATTTGGTCCTTACTTAGTTTCGGAAGTTTATATTTACTAAGAAATTATATTATTCTTTCAGGGTCCGGGCGGGAAGAGGAATACAGGATTCCATAGTACCTCAGGAATTCTTTTTGTATTTCCTCATTTTTTGTTAGTTTAGTGCACTCCACTGTGTTTAGGGAGGAAACATGTGCGTTCCTATGTTGTTTTTAAACTAGCCTGGCCAACACTTTTCCTGTTTTGTTGTTATGCGTAAAATAAAATTATTTTATCTTTTTGAGCTGAGCCGTGTTTTTTTCTCTCTCTTTCATATTTATTTGCTCTTTAATTTGAGTTATTTTTCCCATCCTTTTTTTTAGAGAGGTTATTTTTATTTTCTAGTTCCAAGGCTTTTAATTCCCTTCTCAACTCCTTGAGGTATTCCCTGTTTTCTGCAAAGGGAAGATTTGATAGCTATTAATTTTCCTCTAAAGACCACTTTAGCTGCCTTCCACAGTGTTGCTCGTTTCTCTACTGTACCATTGTTTATCTCAAAGTAATCCTTAACCTCCTCTAAGGGCTGTTCCAAAAAGAGCTTATTTTGTAACCATCTTCTGGAGAGCTGCCACCCAAATTTTCCCTCACCCTGCACGCCTTCTCCAGTACAGTTCTGTAATTACCGTGTCATGATCAGAGAGGGTGTTAGACTTAATCCAGCATGCCCTACACTTATTCATGTCACCCCTGTTCAGAAAGGAGTAGTCTATGCGTGTGTAAACATTGTGTAACATGGAGTAGAAGGTATAATCCCTTTCTTTAGGATTCATATACCTCCATACATCTTCTAAATTATTTACTTTGAGGAGTGTGTCCAGGTTCCTTTGCCAGTTCCCTGGTCTTTTGTTATTTGAGTGATCCTTTTCTTCCCACCATGCGTTAAAGTCCCCTTGCATAATTAGTACTCCCTCTGTGTGTTGCTATATTATGGGGAGGACCCGTCTTACATATTCATGTACGTCTACGTTTGGTGCATACACATTGATCAGCATGACAAGCTCTCCCTCCAATTCACCCACTACTATAATTAACCTCCCATCCTTGCCCTTGATTATCTTTTTTGTTGTAAAAGCCTCATCAGCTCGAATCCCAATTAGAACTCCTGCTTTTTTTGCATGTGGATGACAATCCACTAATGTCTGCCCAAAATATCTCTTTAAATCTGAAACTGTCAGCCTCCCTAAAGTGAGTTTCTTGAAGAAAGCAGATATCAGCCTTCTCTTCTTTAAGCATTTTTTTTTACTCTTTTGCGTTTGATTGGATTGTTAAGTCCCTTAACATTAAGGGACACCACCCTTATCATTTCAGCCATGCTAGTACCAGCTTATGTTTATCTTCACCTTTGACTTCATTTTTCCTGGATCCCATTCCAAACCTTTTAACATTTGAACTATATAGACAGAAAAAAAATCTCCTTCTCTTCTCCTGAGGACTCTGTCTGGGTTATGAGTTTGTTTTTTGCTCATTCGTCCTTAAACGCCCTAGTTTCCCTCCTCCTCCCCCCCTCCCCATTCCTTTGCACGGTCTCCATTTCCATTGCTCCTTGCGAGCACCAGTTCAGTTTAATATCAATTACATTTTCAGTCTCCCCACCCCCTCTTCCCCTCATTTTTCATCCCCCTCCATATGACCATTCATATTTGGGGCCATGATTACCAAACCCCCCCCCCCTTATTACACATTCAATGCCCTTTTCCCTACCTCTCTGAGGGGGTATTTCCCTCCTAGTACATTTTTTTCGAGACATCTGCTTATATCCTTTTATACAAAATATATTGCTTTCCTCGCTTTCGTATAATAGATGTCATGCAGACCATTGCGTGCTTTCAGTTTGTCTCAGCTTGTTTTCGCACATGTCTGTGCAGGAAGTCCTCTAGCTTCATTGTTTCTATGAAAATGTTTCGCTTGCCTCTCCACAGAATTGTCATCCTGGCTGGGAACCATATTTGTGGGTTTGGCTCTAGTTGGTGTAACTCAGCAAAATATTTTGCCCACTTCCTTCTCTTCACCATTGTTTCACCGGCATAGTCCAGGAATATTCTGATTTTGTTCTGCTGATACTCAAGGGCACTCTTTTCCCTTGCTACTCTTAATATCTTCTCTTTATTTTGAAATTTTAAAAACGTCACAATGATTGCCCTGGGGGATCTCCTTTTGGTTTTGGCCTTGTGGCTCTGTGGGCCTTTTCAATTTTGGGTTTGTGTATAGTGGGCTATTCTGGGGAAACTGTTTCTATAATAGTCCAGATTAGGGGTATCACATTCCTTCCCTCCATTCCTTCAGGGATCCCCACAAACCTCAAGTTAGATCTGCGTGCCCTGTTCTCCTGGTCCTCACTTCTGGATTCCAGCGTTTTAATCATATCCCACATTTTTGTTTGCTCGTCTTGGATGCTCAAGGCCCTGTATTCTATCTCGGATATCCTGCTCTCTGTTGCCGTCACACTTTTATCTAGCGCCTCAGTCTTTTGTCTGCCCTGTTGCTCCGCTTGCTGGCGCTTCACAATTTCATTTAGTAGCTGCTCCCTGGCAAGGTCAGCAGCAGCCAGGCCGGCTTTAATATCAACCAGTGCAGCGAGGATTTTATCCTCTCTCTCTGCTTCTATCTCCCCCATGGAGGTGGGGGAGGTTAGGGCACTGCCCTTGTCATGGACGGACCATTATCTCCTTCAGGCCAGTCTCTCAGCGCACCCGCTCCAGAAAGGGAATGGACCAGTTAGGATGGTCCGCCCTGATGGAACTTCAATGGTTCTAAGAGGTTCTGAGGGAGTTAACCCTGGACCTGGACGGTCACTCTGTTGATGAGCTGGTCCAGCATTGGAACATCTTGCTGGGAGAAGCCATTGACAGGGTGGCTCCGACACGCCCTCTGCCTCTGTCTCATCACCGCAGGGCCCCTTAGTTTACTGAGGGACTGCAGTGTATGAAGCGAGTAGGCAAGAGGCTGGAGCAACGCCGGCGTCGGACTCGATCTGACGCCAACCAACTTCTCCATAGGGCCCATTTGCAGTCCTATGTTGAGGCTGTGAAGACAGCACAGAAGGAGCTCCTTGCTGTCCTCATACCATCTGCGAAGTCACGCCCAGCGGAGCGGTTTCGGGTGGTGCGGGGGCTGGTCAGTCCAGCCTCCCTCCGCCTGGACGGGGACTTGTCCCAGGCCCGCTGTGAGGAGTTTGTCAGCTACTTCGCAGACAAGATCGCTCTGATTCAGAGCGACTTTGACGCTGGATATGGGGCAGTGGGTGGACAGCGTGAGGTGGCGGAGGTCCCATCCGGTCCAGCTTTGCGGGGGGGAGTTTCAGAAAGTGACACCAGCCGATGCGGTGGATGTCTTGGGGTCTGTGAGAGCCACCAGTTGTGAACTTGACCATGCCCGTGCTGGCTGGTGAAAGCCTCCAGGGAGACGTTGGGGACAGTGCTGGCGAGAGTGGTTAACGTGTCTTTGCAGCAGGGGAGGCTGTTGCCTAGTCTCAAGGAGGCTGTGGTGCGCCCCTGTTGAAGAAACCATTGCTGGACGTGGACGCACTCGCCAGCTACCGACCTGTCTCTAACCTCCCTTTTAGGGAAGGCTACTGAGCGGGTGGTGGTGATCCAGCTCCAGGCGCATCTAGATAGCATTGGTTTCCTGGACCCTTTTCAATCTGGGTTCCGCCCCGGCTATAGCACCGAGACGGCATTGGTGGCCTTGGTCGACGATCTCCACCGGGAGATGGATGCAGGATGTTCAACGTCTCTCATCCTGCTAGATCTCTACCTGCTGTTAAGACGGCTGCATGACCTGGGGGGTCTGGGAGGGACTCTTCTTGAATGGTTCCGCTCATTCCTCTTGGGGAGAAGCCAGCGGGTAGTGTTGGGAGCTGAAACACCTTGCCCCCGCGTGTTATCCTGCGCTGTTCCGCAGGGTTCTATTCTGTCTCCATTGTTATTTAATGTATATATACAGCCTTTGGGNGTTTATATGCAGCCTTTGGGGGAGGTCGTGAGAGGGTTTGGGGTGCATTGTCACCAATATGCTGATGATACTCAGCTGTACCTCTCTTTTTCAACTGACCCAGACCCAGACCCTGCCGTCCCGTTGCTATCCCAGTGTTTGGAGGCCGTGGAGGAATGGATGTGGCAGAGCAGGCTGAAGCTCAACCCCAATAAGACGGAGGGGATGTTGGTGGGGAGAGCGAGGGAGGTGTCGGCTCCCCTGGGGTTTGCCCTCCCATAGCTCAGCAGGTTCGGAGTCTGGGGGTGATTCTGGATGCAGATCTCTGCCTGGAGCGACAGATGGAGGTAGTGGCGAAGGCCGCTTTCCACCAGTTATATCTGGTGTGGAGGCTGTGTTCATATGTCTCCGGCCCGAACCTGGCCTCCCTCATCCATGCCTTCGTCACCTAGAGGCTGGACTACTGCAACACACTCTACGAGGGGCTGCCCTTGTTCCTGGTTCAGAGGCTGCAGCTAGTGCAGAATGCGGCAGCCAGTCTCCTGTCGGGGATGGGCCGTCGGGAGCACATAACACCTCTGCTCTGGATTCTGCACTGGCTGCCAATAGCGGGCCGAGCGAGGTTCAAGGTATTGGTGTTAATCTATAAGGCCCTTCACGGTCTGGGCCCCTCGTACCTCAGGGACCGCCTCTCCCTCCACAGCCCACAGAGGCTCCTTCAGTCAGCCGGGGGTGCCTTCTTGAAGGTCCCCCGTGTTAAGAAGGGGCCCACAATGGAGAGGGCATTCTCAGTGGCCGTGCCGCGCCTTTGGAACTCCTTCCCGAAGGAAGCTTGCCTGGCCCCAAGCCTTTTAATATTCCGGCGAATTTGTAAGACCTGGCTGTTCAGGCCTTTGGAAAGCGGGGGAGGGTGGGTTAGGTTTGGTTTTTTTTTTATCTCCCACCACCTTTATTTATTGTATTTATTGTATTTTTAGTATCCCAGCCTGTTTTATTGTGGTGATTTTGAGTGTTTGAATATATTTTTATAATTGTATTTTATGTTTTTGAAATTGTCAGCTGCCCCGAGCTGTTCTCAGGAGGGGCGGGATACAAATTGACAAAATAAAATAAATAAATAAATAAATAGGCCTCCCCTGTGTCTGGCATGCAGCCACCACCATATTTTCTGCTCCATTTGTGTGGGGGATGGGGGTTGCCGTTTTACCTGGCAATATCTGTCCATTGCGGCTGCTGCCTGCTTGTTTTCAGGGGCCCCTTTTGTTCTCCCCATGCTCCCCTCTCAGGTTTTAGTAGGCTGGCCCTTATTTCTTTGGTTTAGCGAGGTTTCCGGGATCGGGGGGAGCGGAGCGTCGGGAACCGCAACTGCTATCTTTTGCATACGTATATAATTTTTACGTATATAATTAATACATAATATATAATTACTATATATTAATTATATGAATTTATAATTAATACATATATAATTAATACGTATATAATTTTTATATATACATATACTGTATAAACTTCAATGCAATATGAAACTCTAAAACCAATCGTTTCCAAACTTTTGTCTGTGTGATTCCATTTTGAGATTTAAATATAATTCTGTGACTTCAGACAGGAACAAGATGGACAAAATATATCTGACATGAGTCACATGCATAGATGGCATGACCCCATTTGGGATCATGACCCAAAGTTTGGGATACCCAGCCTTAAACATTTTTAAAATGATCACAAACAACATGAAATGACTTTTACAGGTATACAAGACTATTTACTGAGTACTGAGGCACTGCAAATGTACTTCAGATTTTAAAGTATTCTCCTCAGTTACTATGGCAACACTATCATCCAATGAATCATTCTATAGCTACAATTGCTAATCATTTATAATTTAGACAGTTTCATCTTATTTAATTATGCAATGTGTGAAAGTATTACATTAATTATTCTACATTTAGTTTTGGTTTTCTTTTGATATATTCAGTTTTTTAAATTGCATTTTATTCATTTATTTCACTTTACCATTAACTTTTAAATTTTAAAATTCAGTGACTATGTTTATTATTCAATGAGCCATGTCATAGCAAGTATTTTCCCCCCAATGTGAAATGAACTAAACTACTGTTTTCATTTGCTTGCATCTAAAACACCTAAGATTAAAATTTAGAGGAATAATCTAGGATGGTTGGAATAGCTGTTAATAAAATTTTACTTGGAAGAAACAAGAACATGAGAAGTACCATATTGGGAAAGACCATAATGGTCCATCCAGCCTGGCATCCTACCTCTGACAGGGACCACCTTCAATTGTATGATCCTGACTAACAGCCATTTATGGACCTATCCTCTAAACTTATCCAAACCCATTTTAAAGCCCATTTATATTATTGGTCTTCACATCCTCTGGCAACAAGTTCCACAAGTTAATTGTATGTGGAGTGGAAAAGTATTTGAGAGAAGAAGTCCTTTTATTTGTTTTAAATTTGCTACCAGTTATTTTCACAGACTGGCCAATAGCTCTCGTATTATTTGAAAGGGTAAACAAAAATTCCCTATTTACTAGTTATACACCATTCATGATTTTGCAAAGTATCATATCCTGTCTCAATCGTCTATTCTCCAAGCTACAGAGACCTAGCTAATAGAGCTTCTTCTTGTCCGGAAGCCAATCTATATTTTTGTTGCCCTTTTCTGCACCTTTTCCAATTGTACTTTATCTTTTTTTTTTTTTAAATGGGTCGACCAGCAATACACACAATATTCCAAGTGTGCCTGCAACATAGATTTATACTGCATTTCTACTTATATTTTCTATTTTATTCTCTTATCCATTCTGAATAACTCCTGACATTGTTTGCCACTTTGACTGCTGCTGCGTAACTGAGCTGATGTTTTCAATGAACTATACAGAATGGGGCCGATCCAGGAGCCGTGCATGCGCTGTGCGCGCGCTGTGCGCGCGCACAAATGTTGTGCAACTGTCACGCACCACATGCGCACAGACTTGCACAGGCTGTACAAGTGGCATACAGTGTGTGCACATGGTGCCTGGCAGTTGCACAACATTTGGCCAGGGACAGATTAGGGGTGCTGCTGATGTACCGTGCACCTAACTGTCCGGCAGCATCCCTACATGCTCTTGCTGATTTGGTGTCAGACATGATTCTCCGACCCCCTGTTTGGTGGTCTTTGGGGATTTTAATATTCATGCTGATGACAATTTTGGAGGGGCAAAGCATGAGTTCATGGCGTTCATGACAACCATGAGCCTGTCCCAAGTAATCTGTGGCCCCACACATGAGGAGGGACATACGCTGGATTTGGTTTTCTGCACCGGCCTTGAGATAGGGGGTCAATTAGTAGAAGTCAGGGGGGTGGAGGCTTTGTCATAGTCTGACTATTACCTCCTTAGGGTGTGCATTCTGGCACATGTTAGCCCCCGTCAAGGTGCAGGACCTATTAGATCGGTCCGCCCCCGGAGACTTATGGAACCGGATCAGTTCCGGAATGCTCTGGGGGATTTTTCCCTGGACCCTGACACCCGCTCTGTCGATGATCTTGTGGCCTTCTGGAACATCTTGTTGGCCGAGATCATCGACAGGGTGGCTCCTATGTGTCCACTGCCCTCTTGAGTCTCCCGCTGGTCCCTTTGGTTTACGGAGGCCCTGTGGAATTTGAAGCGAGAGGGTAGGTGGTTAGAGTGACGGTGGTGCTGAACTTGAGATGAATATGATCAATCGCAACATAAAAGCAATTTAAAGGCCTATGCTGTGGTGGTGCAGGCAGCAAAGAAGCAGTTCTTTGCTGCCCTCATCGCGTTTGCAAAGTCATGTCTGGCGGACCTTTTCCGGGTGGTGAGGGATTTGATCAGTCCTGCCTGCCTCCACCTGGACCTGGAACAATCCAGTGTTCGTTGTGACCAGTTTATTGAATACTTTGTGGACAAGATCGCTTGTATCCGTCACGATGGTACCAGTTATTGCAGAGGATCATCTTGGGGCCATGGAGGCCCCGCCCTGTTCTGTTTTGTGGGATCGGTTTCAGTTGTTATTACCTGCCGCTGTTGAGTCCATGTTTGGTTCTGTTCGTGCCACTACTTATGAACCTGATCCATGCCTGTCCTGGTTGGTGAAAGCCAGCCAGGAGATGTTGTGACTCTTGCTGGTGGGGTTAGTTAGTGCCTTCCTTCGGGAGGGCAGGGTGCCGGATTGCCTTAAACAGGCGGTGGTTTGGTCCCTGCTCAAGAAACCATCTCTTGATGCTGATGCTCCTGCCAGCTATAGGCCGGTCTCTAGCCTTACCTTTCTAGGGAAGGTTATTGAACGGACAGTGGCACAACGGCTCCAGGAGCATTTGAACTGCACCGGTTTTCTTGACCCCTTTCAGTCTGGTTTTCGGCCTGGGTATGGTACAGAGATGACACTGGTGGCCTTGGTTGACGATCTGCATCTGGCATTGGACCAAGGTCATCAGACCTTATTGGTCCTGCTAGACCTTTCGGCTGCATTTGACACTGTTGATCATGAGGTGTTGGTGACTCGTCTGCGGGACTATGCTGGGATTGGTGGGATGGTCTTGGACTGGTTCTGCTCTTTCCTGGTCAGGCGAACTCACCAAGTGGTCCTAGGGGAGTGTACTTCTTCCCGCCGGGATCTCATGTGTGGAGTCCCGCAGGGTGCCATTCTGTCCCCACTCCTGTTTAACATCCATATGCAGCCGTTAGAGAAGTTCGTGAGAGGGGTGCCAGGTATGCAGTATCATCAGTACGTGGATGATACTCAGCTCTACCTCTCCTTTTCCATCGATCCAGGTCATGCAGTCTCCTTATTTTCCCAGTGCCTGTCAGCTGTGGGGGCTTGGATGAGGTTGAGCCATCTGCAATTGAATCCCGACAAGACTGAGGTGATGTTGGTGGGTGAGGGCTTGGGGGGACTGGGGGGATGGAATCTCTTCTTGTTGGGGGGGGGGG